>VWZZ01005221.1:357594-449421 GCA_013399095.1 Psophia crepitans | reverse complement strand
AAAAAAAAAAAAAATCTCCTGCATGCTTAGCTTGGTGTTTATTTACCCCCAAAGTCAGGAGTGTGGAAGCAGTTGTTTTAAATGTACACCACGTGAAACACATCACAGTTTGCTGACTGTTGGTAAGGTGTACTGCTGCCTCCCAGTAGCACTGGCGGTTCTGGCTCTGTCAAATTGGCTGTGGGAAGTAGGCTCCAGGAAGCCCGCTTCAGCCATCTGAGGAATTTCATGATCCTCCCCTGCCTCTGGTGTCAGCTATTTTAAGGAGGAGTCCTGCTTTATGTCCTGTCAGTTGGGTGAGAGAACTTGGATCACACTTAGTTTTGGTTAAATTGTGACTGCAGTGGTCCACAGAAGCCAGCGTGGTGTCCTTATCCTGTAACTAAGAAGAAATGTTGCTGGTTTTGTGGGTTAACAAGTGCTATGCAGCTGAGTGTTCAGGTGCTGTACATAGTGGGTGATGTTAATTGCACATAAGTATTTTTTACTCATGTCTTGAAATATGTTTTGAATATATACCTGTGTTGGTTTTGGGGGGGGGTATGTGTGTCTGCAATATCAGAAATGCCCTTTCCTAATTTCTCATTCCCTCAGGGCTTTAACTATATTTATATTATGAAATTTTATTTGTGTGATCACCGACTTCGTTCCGTGAAGTGTGTTCTTCACTCAGTTTGCAAGATGGGCAGTGTTCAGAAAGGGACTCCTTTCTTCTAAAACGTGAAAGAAAGTGATAATATAGCAGAAAAGAAAGCTGGTTTAAAATTAGGCAGTGAGCACTGGATAGGAGAAATGACTGTAACGCAGATTTCTTTAATGATAATGCTGAGCAACACTAAAACTGCATTTTAAACAGATGATTACATAGAATGTTTCTTTGTGAACTGGGTGGATGCTGAATTTTTAAAAATGTTCGGTACACAAAGTTGCAACTGAATTTTGTGTGTGCTGTTGATATCAACAGGCTTTATGGCTGTGCTATAAGGAGAAGGAGTACAAGGTTTAAAATACTTTTTGCCCTTAGCTTTGCTTTTTTACTGATTCATGTGTGGTTTCATGCAAGTCTTATTTTTTTCCCTATCTGTAGAATGAGAGCAATGCTCCAAGGCCCTAGGAGAACATAGGTGTAGTTGTTAACAAGTCAGCTTTGTGCATGTGTGTAATTTATCTATGTAGAGCCATATACCAAGAGGCTCCTCCCCACAAAGGACTTTGAGGGAATAAGTTACTTCCCCTATTCGGCAAAGTTTGGATTGTGTTGTTGGTTCAGAGGCTGCTGGTTGAGTTGTAAATTAAAAAATAAACAAACACAACAAAAAAAACAAACCACAAAAACCTAGGGAACAGTATCTAGTTGCCTGATTCTTTGAGCACCACCTGGCCTCTAGACAGGGTGCATACAAGAGAAAAAAAGCCATCCCATGGGCAGCATGGCCCTACTCAGCACAGGGACAGGATCCCCATTGCATGAGCTGAGTGGTGGTGTGGTGGTTTCTCATGAAGCTTGTGATTTTGCAGTCTGAATCTCTTAATGTAAAGGTTTTTTTGTTTCAGTTTTTAGTATTTTCTGTGCTGTGTGCACCATAGAGGTATTTTGAAAGGAGGAAACTGACAGTGTCATTTGAGGTTAATAGCTTTTTTTTTCTTAAAATGGTGTTGTTCAAAAGCCAAAATAGTTCATGAGTCTTGTGATTACAGTTAGAGGTGAATTTACTGTCCTAGTTTAATCTTAGAGGTCTAATAAGCTTTTTTGTGTGTTTGATGTTAGACTGTGGCCTCTTACGAGTGTGTGAGGTTATAGTCGATCACAATGTTATGAGTGAAATAGATTAATGTATTTGGAAAGACTTAAGATTTTTTGTTTAATTTCTTGTTTGTAGCATGTAGTGGTGAGAAAAATACAGGTTTTGCCCTGTGTGCGCTAGGGAGCAGAGCACTTGCCTCATCCTCGAGGGTCAGTGGGCTGTCTGTGCTGGGGAGATTTTGAAGATCATGAGGGCAGAAATGGCAGTAGGAGCTGCAGAAGTAAGGAGATTAGGAAGTTAAGGGAATTAACAACTGAAACACACTCCTATTGACACAAATACAGCTTCCAAATACCAAATAATTGGTATTTATAACTCAAAAATAAGATTCTGTGAAATTGTTGGGGGTTTTTGGACTGCCTTTCTACCGTATGGGTAACTTCCAGAGAAATTTGTTTGGGGAAAAGGTGCACAATTTATATTTGTTCCTTTCTGGTTTACTTTTTCTGAGGCGTGAGGGTGAGAAAAACCCTGTGGGAAGGGGCATTGCTTGCTCTCTTCCTGCTTGATAGGTGACCTCTGCTTTCAGCTTCCTTTTCACCCCTTCCTTGGATAGCAGAAACTACTGTTTATTTTTGATGTGTGCAAAAGGCCAGTGCCATTTTAAATTCTTGCAGAACAGCCATTTCATGGACTTGAGCATTTAGAGCTCCTGGTTTGTTTCCTTATAACCGAATGCAGCAAATGAAATTTGCTGTACTTTCTGGTATTTTTCTAGGTAGATGGCTCTTCTTCAGGAGTACTCTATGCTTTTAGTGCTTTTCAGCATAGAAATAGATAGATGGAAAGTAGTGAGCTTTTGTTTAGAGTATGATGCGCTTTTTGAGAGTATCAGAAAACTGGTGTTGTCTTGTGACCTGTTAGTCTGCATCAGCAACAAGTGACCCATGAGCTTGCAGCGTCCTTCTCCCTGCTCGCTGTCTCTTCCCCAAGGGGACAGGGAGCGTCTGGTTTTGCAGCAGATGAAGCTGAAATGGGCAAATTCTGCTTCTCTCTTTCTATTTGGATGCCTTTTACAGAGCTGTCTGGAAGCAACAGTAATTGCTGCAGATTCCTCTACGTAGAGATGAAAAGGGAGCTGGTAGAGATAGGCAGGCAGCATGTCACCTGCATGTGTGCAGCCCAGGCTGTATTAGTTTTTATCTCTCTTGACATAATGTTGTGTTCAAGGCAGATGTTTGCTACCTAGGAAGACAGTCTTTTAGTGTTCCTGCCACAGTTGTCTTGTGTAACTTTGGCCAAGATGTTAGGTGCTTTCTGTAAAATACAAATAGGCTTTTCTTACGTTATAGGGGGATTGTAAGCATAAACTTCTTGTCTGTGTATTGTATATTCATTTGTCAATCGCAGTAGCAGTACAGTGCACTGCAGAAACACTGATATTGCCCTATGGGACACTAACAAGGACTTTTTTACTTTTGATTGACCAAGGATCTCCAGTAGACTAAAGAAACCCAAAGGGGTACCATCACGTTTTCTTCTTTCTTCTAACTTGGTAGCGTGCAATCATAAAGCAATGGTTTTAGTGTAGCTTTTCTTTAACCGGAACATTGTTCTTAACTTGGAGAAAGAAAAGTTACTGGTTTTGACCTTACAACTGTGTAACGAATCTTCCCTTTCTGGGAGAAAGCTGCATGGAAGCTAGATGTGATTGTTAAAGGCTTTAGGGGGGAGACTTTAGGGAGGTTAGTATCACATTTATGCAGGCACAGACTATAGTGGTCAGAGATGACAAGAAACATCAGGAGGGTGTATTAGTTGGCTACCCGGTTGCTGCCAAAACTGACAGTAGTCTTGAACAGAACTTTATTAAAAGCACTTTAAATGAGTGCTTTGTATCTCCGATTATTCTGTCACTGTAGCAGATGTTCATATCAGATGCTGTCATTAAAAAAGAGTTTTACTGAAGATGCATTTGTTTTTCAATATCTATACAGTTGTTCTAAATGGTCTAAATGCTTAGAGCAGTACTTTAGACAGTGAGAGTCAACTAGTCAATAAACCTGCTCCTGGGTGTCACTGTCTTTAGCTGTGAAGAGTGCAAAATCATCAGTGAAGACTATGTTAACAAACCTACCTGTTTCTTTGAAACACTCTAGCTCTGCCAGTTCATTATTAAATGGTAGAAGTTGGTGGTGTAGAAAAGCCACCAAAATCCTTCTGCCAAATCAGAACCTGCTCTTTGATTGCTCTTGGCAGTTCAGAATAATCTAGAGAACAATTGCAAGTGAGTAGTCCAGCTTTTTAAAAAAAGCAAGAAAGTATGACACTTGGGATTGCACAGCAACAAGTTTGAAAGGAATGGATGCCATTCCTTGTAATAAACATGTTCAGGATATCACCCAGCTAGTTTCTGTATGTTCAGAGTGTTGACTTCTTTTTTGGACTTGTTCTGCATATGGTGTTTTAGACAACAATTCAGGAAAGCTGTTTTTTAGCAATGTTTAAATTTTTTTATTATTATTTAAACTCTTAGTTGTATTAGTTAAAAATAAGTCTTTTTAAGTAGGACATTTCCAGAACGGTTGCTGTTCTTTGATGATACTTTTCTGTGGAGTATTTTTTTGTAGTGGCTTTTCTGTTTGATTGATGTAGTTTGGGATTTTGACGTAGGAAGTACACTCTGATCTTGCCTAACTCAATATTGGTTTTAAGAGCCTAGAAGGGATTACTGGACACAGAATGCGATTTTGGGTGTGGGAGATTCTTATTACAAGTGGGCTGTTCTGCTGTTGGATACAGTAGGTGTTTCAGTTACTGTGCCCATGATCTCTTGCATTAAGTTTTCATTGAGTTAAGATGTGTGGAGCAGAGGACAAAATACAGCGATCCCAGCTTCCTCACTGCTGTTGAGGAGTGGCAATTCCAAGATAAACAGCTTTCAGGACACTAGTAATATCCTGCATGTTCTTTCAGCTATCCTTTTTCCCTGCATTCATCATGCTAAACATTATTCAGTAGACTGAGGAAGGACCTTGTTGTGGTTTTGTTGCTCATGGCAGTATTTGCTATGCTAATACTTCCTCTACATGGTGCCCATGGAGTTAC
Organism: Psophia crepitans; assembly: GCA_013399095.1. Taxonomy (NCBI): domain Eukaryota; kingdom Metazoa; phylum Chordata; class Aves; order Gruiformes; family Psophiidae; genus Psophia; species Psophia crepitans. Next base: position 444,568 of record VWZZ01005221.1, on the reverse strand, counting down.
AGTAGAGGTTTGGGAAGTGGATAGGTAGATGCCACATTGAATGTTCTTTTTTCTTTCTTTTCAGGTCTTTCTATTGCCTACATTAGTGCTTGTCTTTCTTAGGTACTGTGCTGCACCTCAAACAGGTTGTGTTTACACCCGTGCAGTAAGTTTGATCTCTGTAGTGGTGGAGGAAAGTGCAGTTACTTACATGCGATATGTAGGAACATTTCTGTCACTCAGAAATAAGAGCCCTGCATTCCTTCAGGAGGTCCGTGCATTGTTTTTGAGCCATGTGTGGCTTTTGGGCAATTCAGTTGTATTTCTGAGGGGCAGGACTGGTAGAGGAACTTGTCAGAAACAGGGCATCACCGGCTTGTCTTGGACTTAGTTTCGTGCCTGTTTCTACCACAGTTACAGTAGAATAGACCCTTGGGGAGCTATTGTCCTCCCTGTTGTGTAATCACTTCCTGAGCTCAGAATGAGCCATTCTGGGTTGCCATCCTTGTGGCATATACCCACACACATGAGTATATGTTGTTGGTTTGTGGCCAAATAAAGGCATTGGTAGGCAATTTGTAAATTCATCTCTGCCTCTGCTGCCTACAGCCATCTGATGAGACACATGATGGCTGAGGGACCCTTAGAATAGGGTGTCTAGCTGAAAGGCAGGGAGAATTAAACATTCTTAAATTGTTACCCACAAATGTCTCCTAGATGATCTATAGGGAGCCCAAGTGTTTTTTCGTAAGTCTTCCTTCAAGGGGTTAGCAGAGGTTCCCTCAGGAAAGTATTTCTCTGTAATTCACTTTTCCTTTCCAGGTTGTTGGCAGGACAATTGAAATCCAACAACTGGCAGCACAGAGATGAAGTCTAAAGATCGTTAAAATTTTTTTAGTGTTAAAAGAATTCATTTCTGTTGTAGAACAATTTGCAGAAAATTACTTGAAAATTACTTATCTATCCAGCAGCCAAAGTTTTCTTTGTTTTAGATCAAATTTCTGGACTGTTGAACTGTTGGGAAAAGTGAAATAAACAGTGTTCAAACAGCATTTTAAAAAAGTGAGCTACAGTCGTTTAAAAAAAAAACACTGAAAAAGACTTCCAAAATAACGAGATTGCATCTTGAGGAGAGAAGCGACACAAGGAATATTTTGCTATTCTTTCAGCACCAAAAGAATTAATGTTGACTGGCAGAGTCCAGGAAACCCAACAACCTATTCAAAATGCACTGCCTCATCAATTCTTGAGTTCATGGAAAATTGGCCAGAAGTTGTGTTTGGTGTGTTATCTCCTCATCAGAAAAAACTTTATTTTCTCTACTTTGTGTTTTAAAAAGTTTGCATCCAACAGTCACACAGTTCTAATCAGCAGACAGAATTTTACAATATTTGTCAAAACCCACTCTCTTCTGATGTTTATAGGGAAGATTTTTCTTTTCTTATAATTTGTTAGATTTAACATAGTTGTGCTTTTTTAGGCCAAAATTTGCTATTTATGTTATTTCCTTCCCCCAGTTTTATGTAGACTAAAGCCTGATCTGTCTGCCTGCTAATTATCCAACTTTTCCCCTCCTTTTTCACTCCCCCCCAGCCTCCTGTAAGTAGTAGTCACCTTTCGCTTGCCTGCGTCCCTCTGCCCATTCTTCTGGAGACAGTCTTTCTCATTTTAAAAGGATCAGTTTGTGGAGTAAAAACTCTCTTTAGATTATTAAGAAAAGCACTTTTAAGTTCACCTGGGCACCTTGGCAGTGGTAGAGGAGGGTGTGTTTGTTAGGTAACAGAAATGCCTAAATAAAGAAGACAAGTTCAGTGAGAAATACTATTTTTATACTTCTTTTTCTATATTGTGTGCTTCAGTGTTGCCAGCTCAGGTGCTGAGAGATGCTGTTTTTTCATTGTGCATTTAAAATTACTCTTGATTAATTAAATGGATTCTGTTCTTCCCTGGCCCTGGGCTTAGTTATGTGTGTGTCTCATTAGGAATTTCTTACCACTTCAGATCTGTTCAAACAGCTAGTGTCATTTTGAACATGAGGGTATCTTTTTCCCTTTTCTGTTGCATCTACTGCTGCTCTTTGACTTTAGCTACAGTGAAGGTTTTCAACTCGAATGTGTACCCTGAAATTTTTCACGTTATCTGTTGTCTGGAGGTTATAGTAGCTACATAGTGCTCTGTAAAAGAAGTTAATCTTTGTTCGAAAGCCAGTGATTTTAAGCATTTCTAAATTTCCCAGGTTAAACTTTGTCATGGGTAATCTGTAGCTGGAGGTTATTTTATTAAGTGTTTTGGAAGAGCTGGAACCCTGGGACCTTGGAAAACGGTGTCCTCTAGGTTTTTGTTATGTAGCTGTTGTTAGGAGGTAAATACAGTTTTGGGATTTGTTTGGTTTACTTTAGATGTCAGAGATTGTATCTTGCTGTCTGCCCTGTTGACTCTTGATTTAGGTTGAGTGGGACCTTCTCGATTTCTGAGGCCTCAGTACTGAATGACTATGGCCTCGGGTTTGTGATTCATGCGGGATGGTGATGCAGTTCAAAGCCTTCTGCTAAGGCCGGGCTGTGTTTTTGCTGTTATCTTGGAATTGAACTCTTCTCAAATGACTGCTGCTTGGCTTTATGCCACCGTACCAGCATCTCAACTTGTTTTCTTAGCACGTGAGTAGTTTTCAAGGCTGCTTCCATTTCTGTTTTCTGTGATTCCCCAAAACATGCTGTGAAAGAAAGACATGGTTCAGCAACACAGGTCAACTTTGTGGTTTGGGTTTTGGTTTTGTTTTTAATTCATTTCTCAATCTCATAGTCCAAATGTTCTATTTTAAATGGAACAGGTGTCACTTTTTCCAATTAAAAAATCAAGAAATTTACATTCGCTCCACACAGTTCGATGTCTTACTGTATTTTGGTTTGCTGTGCTTTTTCACTTGACTAGACATGTAATTTAGAGCTCTCTATATCCCTACACTGACAACTTGTTCTGAGTTGCTTTATTCCCTATTGGCTTTATAAGGTACTGAAGCAAGCTGTAATAAATAGAAAGTTTTAGTGTTAGTAGGAAGAGACCTTGATCAACACAATGATGACTTGTTAGCATTTGCCTAACTACTAGATACTCTATGACCAAATAGTTTGTTTTCTTGGAAGCAGAAATGTTAGCTTCACTACCTTGTTTTGCTGAAGAACGAAAAAGTCCTTTCTGGTTCACTCTACAATAAGGAAAGTCCAGAGTTTCAGAAAGATAAGAGAAAAATGAAGTTGAGTGCATGGTTTGATTGGTTTGGGTTGGTTTTTTTTTGTGGTTGGTTGAGTTTTTTTCCAAATGACACAAGAGAGTAGCTGACTTAAAAGGAAGTACATGTGGATGCAGAGACAAGATGCATCTTCATGTTGGTGAAAGAAGAAAGTGAAAGCTGTTGTGTGGGCTTTGGGGGGGGTTTGGAGCTTAAGGATTTTCAAATTTGTATTATTAGTAATTTTCTGTAGCCTGTTTTGCATTTGATATTTTAAAGCTTTCATTTTATCTGCTGGTACATGTGTATTCTAGAATGACAAGAGCTGTCATACTCAATTGTTATGAAGGTAAATTACTAGAGCATCAACATAATGGGATAAATGCATATTTAGGATATACCAAATTGAAAAAACCCAGTTACTTAAGGACTTTAGGGATTGCACTGTAGTGCTGTTCAACAGTGGTTTCTATACTTGGAATGGTTGCCATGCTTAAAGTCTGACGATCATAACTTCAAAGATTGTTTGATACCTTTAAATGAATTTTGATTTTAAAAAAAAAAAAGAAATTAGGGAAATGGCTTTCAACGCAGCTTTTCTTGCTATATAAAATGTGTACCTTCCCCCCGGCCCTTTTAGCCCTTTTACCTGGATATTAGTTAGATTTACTGATCTGAAGTATGCTGCTGTCATTGAAGAGACTATGTAGTGGTAGTGTTACCGATGTTAATGTGAAGTGTTCCTAAAAATATGTTGGACATAATTCTCATACCACATGCATTACCGTAAAATCTGAGTGCCTACTAGGAGCCCATCAGGAAATTTGATTCACACTTGGGCTATTGTTGAACTGTCTTCTCTTCAACAGATAGGTCTCCGTACTGATGTGTATTGCTTTGGCATTAAAAGCTATATGCATATGTCTGTTAAAAAAAACAGACCAAACCAGTATGCCTTGCACTTAAATGGAAGGTGGTTTGTGCCAGTCTTGAATTCAGGAGAAGGGGGCCTCAATCTAATCTGGAAGGTTGTTCTAAGAACAATCTGGCTTCTACATAATGAACTTTATCTTCATTGTAGAAAGCTGACAATGTGTGAAGCTGTTGATCTTTCTTCATCCTGAAGCTGTAATTGATTGCCAGATAACAAGACTCCATTCAGGGTAATAAGAGAGTCGAAGATAAAGACTGAGTCTTGGAGCTTGATTCCATATTTAGTGGAAAAGAAAAACATGTTTGATCTGTCAAGCCTTTGTGTTTGGGTCTGCAACGTTGTTCTACAGTCTCGCAGCGTTCGAGATAGAGATAGTAGTACATGCGTATCCCAAAAGATCCAGTTATAGGAGGTGAAGACTTGCAGTTGCAACTTTTTTTACTAAAAATGTCAATTTAGCTGAGGTATGAGCACATTTTTGGTTAAATAACTGGATCTTTTGCAAGTATTTGTATATTTGAAAGTGTGAGACCTTGGGGCACAGGTGTAGTTGCACTTTATTATTTTCTGGTCACTGGTTCTGAAAAATTCAAACTACCATGGGGAATCCTCCAATTCCTTACATCTCTGTTTTGCTAAAGTAGAATACAATATAGTTGATTATACTGAATGCCATGAAAAAGCTTATAAATTGTTTCTCTGAATTTATAACTTTGACTTTTGCCATAACCCATTGCTTAACAAATTCTCAGAGGAGTGGAGTTCTTCTGAAAACTTAAAAATAGACATAAAGTATACAGATTTGTTCTCTTTTGCACAAACTCTTTTGTCTGGGTATATTTCCAAAACTGTAAGTTATGTCAGTCTTATGGGCAGCAGGGTGTTCTGTGAGCAGGAGCATTTTTAAAGTCTGGTGTTTTAAAAAAATAGATATTTTTTGTTCCTTACATGAATTTCCTTACAGCTTATGATACCTTTAAGAGTAGGTAACTTGTGCTGAGAACTGAAAGATTGTACAGAACTGCATGTTCTTGAAAAAACAGCTGTGTGTCTGGGAGTGAATGGTGTATTTTAAATTGCAGCATGAATGAGGAAGGTGGTTAGGCAGTTTAATAGCTCTTCCAAGGATTTACTCTGTGTTGAAAGAAGGTTTGAATCCAGCTCTTCTGTCTTGCCCTTTAGATCACAGGGGTGGCAGAGTGTGTGTTGCTTTTTGGTTCTGGATATATAACAACAATAACAAAAAAAACCAAAAACAAAACCCCAAACATAACAATAAAAAACCACTCCAGCAGAAGTAATGAAGAGAATACAGCGCGTTCATTAGCATGTGCAGGCTCTAAAATCTGAGCAGAAAAAAATGAAGCATTATATTTCATCTGTGCTGTGGACTGACTACCCCTCTACCTGCTACATTACCGTTTCTGACTGGTAAGGTAACCCAGGGGGATGATCTGTTTAGTGCGTTAGTGTCTAGATACAGTACGAGACCTGCAGTAGCAATTTTACCTTGCAGCACTTCAAATAAGCCTTAGCTCCACAGTGGTTATCACTTTCCCATATTTAGTAAAATAAACAATATAGTGTATGGTAGTATCTGTTTCTGTAATATATGTATTTATATATTTTGTTTTTGCTAGAACGATGTCAGTAATTTAAAGGAAGCTCTGAACTTTTGAGGGCAGTGACTATCAAGTAGGCTAGTAAATCAGAATATTGCTAGTCCTGCTTCGTTGAATGGGTTACTTTCATAAACTAAAATTGGTTATTTCAGTGTAGCACACACTTAAACACTTTTACTGTTATGAAGCAAAATAATAATTTAAACTTGCCTGACAAATCCGTTGTGATTAGTTTCTTATGCTTTTTCAGACAAGTATTTTCCCATTAAGATATAGATTGCGTACACACTAGGAAAGGTATGCTGTACACATCTAGGTTTTTTTAATTTTATTTAAAAAAAAGGCTTATTGCACAATGTGTAAATGTAAGAAGTATTTTTTGTGTATATCAGAAGTGTACAATTTGTTTTTTAAACTCTTGGAAGCAGTACACAAGCACATTTTAGGAAGCAAGAGTTCAAAGTAGATTCCTGATTGTTGTGCACTGTGCGTACACATAGTAAAATAGTCTTTACCCCAGAGGGCTTACAAGCTAAAATATGTAGAAATTGAAGGAATTCTTACTAGGCAAGTTCAGAAGTGGCGTTACAACTGCTGATAAGCCAGCTGTGGTTTCAAACTGGGTAATTCCCCTGTGTTGCTGGGAAGAGACTTCCAGCTCCATACGAGGCTGTGTTTGAGTAAACGACCCCACCTCCAGAAACAAAATGCAGTATCCTCAACCTGCCACTTGCAGATTTTTCAAAAGACGACCACACTGGTCGTCATCCGCCTTCCTGCAGGAACAAGCACAACTTGAATTAGCCAAATAGCAGAGCAGTGCTTTCTGTACCAGGAGGTTTAGGTGCATGGCCAGGAGTGGCCAAAATGTGTGGTACAAAAAGGTCTGTTTAGTTCTTGAATGTTAAAGATTAGTGAGATACCCAAGAATTGTATAAGAAAATGTCTCACGTCTTACTAAGTTATCACTTGCAGTCCTTTTTGAACTGCTGTGTTGTCGTGTGGGATTGAAATGCACAAACTTGTATCTTAGCTGAAAAAAATGAGGCTATATCACTTTGTATGGTACTTGAGGGGTACGCTATTAAAATAGTGCATAAAGACTTTGGCATTAAATATCTTTAAAGCAACTGAAATGTTTCCAAGTGAAGATAAACTGAATGTTCAAGTAGGTGAAAAGATAAAAACAAAGAACGCAGTTTGTGTAAATACGGAAGACTATTTGTCTAGATCATCTTTCAGACTCATTAAACAGCCGTAAGTGATTTAAATACAAATTAGAAAGCTGCACATAATGTTGCAGCCTACTCATGTACGCTGAGCTCATCAGAAACTCCTTTTGTTCCTCCATTTCCTTCCACCTTATTTTCCCTGCTGATGCCAGCAGCAGTGCTTTACCCCGGGTAGCAGGGCTCTGTTGGAGGCACCACCCGTGCAAGGGTCTCTCTTACTCTTGGTTCCTTTTGTATTGCTGATCCTGCTCCTTGCTTCTCTGCCCTTCGAACCCCATATAACCCTGCATTTCCTTGCACGTGTTGGGGACTGTGGTCTACCTTCTGATTTTCCTTTTTTTCCTACGATTCTTACTTGTTTATCTTGGACATTGGTGCGTTGATAGCCTAAACAATTTAAATAATACGTAGAACGGGGGATTGCCGAATTGGGAGGGTTTGTGCCAGAAAGTGTTTTGTTCCTGTCAGCTAGTTTCCAATCGATAAATAATTGCCTGGTTGGCGTATTGCACGCTGCAGACTCCATGTCTCTTACATGCCTCTAATAGGTTCTAGTTTTCACCAAAATTGACAAGGCTACTTTGATACACAGAACTTTCCGCAAAATTTCTGGAATTCACTGAGTGCAGTTATTTGTTATTAGGTAACAGATGGTGAATCATTGTCAAGTTGAGGGTATAAATCCTTTTTTTTGCGTAGGCCAGTGGTAAGTTTGGCTTGCGTGTATGATATTCCAATGCAAATATTAGGGAATATAATGAATTTATTTATCCTTTTTTTAGGAGCAATGGATGAACTCCATAGCCTGGACCCAAGAAGACAAGAATTGTTGGAGGCAAGATTTACAGGAGTAGTGAGTGGCAGTACTGGGAGTACTGGAAGTTGCAGCGTTGGAGCTAAAGTAAGTTCAAGAGCAGTCATACAGATCTACCATCTTTGAAATACTAATTTATCTTACACTGTCTCACTTTTATATTGCCCGTGTGATTTACTTGCAGAAGTATTGAGTTGGAAGAGACTCTCAGGAAAATCCTTATTAGTATGTTATTTTACTTTGAGGTAGGATTGTTTATCCTGAACCTATCTATTACATGGTCATGGAATTGTTCTTGAAAACACCAATGAATGGACTTACACAGGCTCTTTTGTGGCTTTGCTGTAGTGGACATGTGATCAGAGATGGAAGGTTTTCCCTGTGTTTAAGTGTAGTTGTCCCTTCTGCAGCTGGCCAACTACTTAGATTTTGTCTTGAAACAGACACAAGGAGTCTGGTGTGACCTCTATTTATAAGATTAAAAGCTCATCCAGTTTGTTCCCAAATGGATAGCTGGATAAAGTGGGGGTTTTTTAATACTACCAAATGCTTTGATAATTGTTTGCAGAAGATACTGGTACCACTGTCTTCTGATTGATGCAGTTCCTAACCTAAGACACTGTTCTTCTTACCTTTGACCAGAAATATTCCACAAATGATCTTCAGTATACAGTGCAATATCTATTCTTTTCTTCTGCTTACTTTTTGTTTGGTTTTGGGAGACAGGGAGGTAGAGGAGAATGCCAATATCTAGTCCTGTTGTTTATCAGTAAAATGGCAATTATATCAGATTTGTTTGCATTTCTTTTATTTCTGACCATTCAGTGTATCGAAACAGATAACATGAAGTGTAGTAGCTGATCTGGGCTGTGTTTGGAATATGCTTGCTCTTTTTTCTTCTTTTTTTTTTTAAATGTAGTCTTTACTTTTCATAGGGGATGTTGACAGAAGCGTATCTGATTTTTCTTTAAAAAATTGATAAAACCTTTTTGATCTGATGTGCAGAGGTAACTGGGAGAGTATGATGTATAAATATGTTCTGCATTGATCTGCTTTCAGTTCGAAGGCAAAACGAGAAAACTTCCTCTTCACATACATACCCAAAGCCACACATATGACATTCTCATTTTCTTAACCTAGCAAGACAATACAGAGGTTGCAGCTGTACTTACTGGTTATTTTTTTAAGTATTTGAGGTCATTATTCTTCTAGTAATTAAATTGAGATGGACTTTTAGATATTGGGACTACCCTTACCTCCTGTTTTGCTGAAGAGTTTTGGAATTGTTGGGGGGGAAAAAAGTCCCATCTTTCTCAAGCTTTTTCAGTAAGCAAGGGTGAAAGTATGAATATAGGTTACTGAGATTACTTATTGTCTTAGCTGATACCAATGACAAGATACTGAGACGTCGCAAGGAAGAACTACATATAAGCATTTCTATACTAGAGACTGCTGAGGGGGGGAAAACACACATGGACATTTTGTGGGTTAAGTTAACATTTCTTCAGAAATTTTAATTCAGAGATGAGCTAGTTATTCAGAAGATGTCACAGACCAGTATTGTCCTGCAAAGTGATGCAGTGCTGGAATATAATGCTTTGAAGCAAGCCTAGTGTTTGCCTTGGAACTAGTTGTTGTTTCACTTCAAAGTATTTGTTCTGCCTTCCTATATGGAAGAGAATAATCCAGCGGTATAAGATTTTTTTTTTTCTTTTAATAGAAAGAAGCTCAACTGATGTTGACATTTTTTGTTATGTGAACATGGAACAGACTCTTTCAATAAAATGTTCTTGTTTCCATTGTGTGTTCAAAAGATCTCTGAATAAATCAGCCTTAGAAAATTTCTGAATAGATATTGTAACTTGAGACTATTTCACAGTTTTTAATCTTTTTTTTTTCCTCACTAGTCTGAATTTGTTATTTTGGGGGAAATGATTTGTTTTAAGAATGTAGAATAATGTTGACAATAGGTTGTAATTTTCTGTCATTAAAAGGGTTAATAAAACCAACTCTGCAATAGCCTAGTGTCTGTCTTAGAGAAAATGAAAACTTTTCTTTTTCTTTGAAAAAATGAAAATTTTAGTAGTCTCCAGCACTTTCAGCAAGATTGGCCTTTTACCACATTTTGTGGAATCATTTCGTAGGGTTTTGCATTGGCTGTTTTGCTATTCCCAAATAGGACTGAAACATTTTTGAATGTTCTAGGGGTTTACTTGATTTAAAAGCAATTGAAATACAGAATTTATTGTGTGCTGTCAAAACATCTACCTGTCAAACTTCTTAGTCCCCTTGCAAGACACAAGTGCTCTATAGTTAATCAATTTTTCCTTGCAAGCATGAAATTTTAGTACTGTTACTTGTTATAACTGTGAGTGGTAAGAGCGGATTAGCTGTTTTATAAATCTGTATATAATGTTTAGGTTTTTTTTTTTCTTGGTAGGCCTCAACAAATAACGAAAGTTCAAATCACAGTTTCGGAAGCTTGGGATCTTTAAGTGATAAAGAATCAGAGGTAAGTATATGGGGCAGATTCATTATTACCTGAAAATTTTAATGCTAACAAGTCATAATTTTATATGATGCCTTATTTTATATGGAAGCTTTTAAAGTAAAATACAAAATACACAACTACATAGGAAAAAACATACATTACTGAAAGATACCATCTCTTGGAGGAGGAGACATGACTTCATAGAAGTTCCTTTGGATTTTTGGGCATGAAATCAGCTGCTTCTGCTGTTTCATTATTTATGTAGTCATGCTGCGAGGATACGTATAGCTGTTGGAACTGAAAATGCTTAAACAGTTTGCTGTCTTTTGTTTAATAAGTAACAAGGTTTTGATCAGCACAGATAAACTTTTACTAGTCTTTGACTGCATCATTGACAGTACTCTGGAAACTAGTTTCTAATGTTTTCTTTAAAAATGCGGATTTACTCCAAGGTCAGACAGTAGCTATCATCTGCATTTTTAAAAGCTGCAGTTGTCACTGTGTGTTTTCTTACCTAGTACCACTTCCTAATCCAAAAATGAATTCATACTCTTATTAGGGTATCATGTGCAGAGTGCAGGTTTCCCTGGAGTAGAATTTCCTCTTGGTGACCGGCATTGATATAGCTGCAGTAATACAGCTCTTACAATTTGCCTGTTTTGGGGTCAGTGAGTCCTTCTGACAATTTTGCCTGTGTACGTGACAGATTGCATCAATACGATTATACCCATTGTAAGCAAGAGCATATGTCTAGCCCAGGTTAGACCTGTGTTTGACTATGTGTCATGCTGGAGGGAGAATTGTTTGGAATGTGCTTTCAATGTTATATTCACATGATAAAGCTTTATTTTGGGGCCTAATTGTTCATTTGTTCAGTCACTACAATACACTGATACTCATTTTCATACTGGGCTGACCAGCAAGTGAATTTAGTTGGTTCCCAAGACTGATACCTTATTTATAAGTGTTCTGTATGTGTGATTTCATGTTTTCCTCTTTGAAAAAGGCTCTGGTTTTTATCCCTTGCCTTTCCCAGCTGGATTTTCCTTTCAATTGTCTGTAGACTATTTTCTTAACCAGAAGAGTCTGCCTGCCTGCCTGTTGCTTTTCGTTACGGCTTTTCCTTGAAATACTTTGGGCAGTGTTGCAGTGGTGTAGGTGTGGGAATGGAAATGTGCTGCAGTAGCCTGAAGGTTATGGTGCGGTGTTGGAATTCCTTAACAGAATATGTGTCTGTGAGTAGTCAAGAGCACGGAATATACATGTAATAACTTTCTGGTGTAGAAAAATGTGATTTTACAGTTGCATACCTGATATACAGGGACTAGTTTTTTCCAAGACACCTAAGTTGGAAAGTTCAACTCATATCTTCAGTCTCTGCACAGTGCTTTAATCGCAAGCCATGCTTCTGGGTAGAGATGATTTACTATTTTTAAAAAAACTATTCTAAAGCTTGGATTCTAAAATAGAAATAGACTTTTTTCTAAAATGTTCCTGTACAGATCTCCAGTGCATGATACTCCAGGTTTCTTCTGTGTTTTCTGAGAGATGAGTCTTGATGACATTGAATATTGAAATGTGATTTCTTGACCCATTTTCAGAAGTTGTCAGTTGTATTCACTTAAATTAAATTGTAATTGTAATAGCAAATATGTTAATAAGTTTTTTAGAGTTTTAGTCTTAACATACCACTTGGTTACTTATATGCTATAATCCTATAAGAAGTAAACTTTAGTTCTTAATATTGCAAACAGAGGTTGTGGAATTTTTTTTCTGTGGGTTTTTTTTTTTTTTAATGGTGTGACAATGAAGGTTTCATAATAATAGGAAATTCCTCTTGTGAATGGTAGTGTAGAAATACAAAGACTTCCTCATACGGGAAGCAGTGCCATCATTTGATGTTGAGAGAGAACTGTTGTATTACGATAGATTTTTGGAAGAAAAGAAAAGTAGAAATGCACATCTCAGAATCGTTGAAATTAATTCTAGCAAGAATGTCGGTTTCTGATCTAGTTGTGGTGGTACATTCACATCCTCGTCCTGTGCTTTCATCACTAAGTGGAACATAAAAAAAACCCCAAAAGCTGAAGGAGGGTAGATTTAGATGGGCTATTAGGAAGAAATTGTTTAATGTGAAGGTGGTGGGGCAGTGGAACAGGTTGCCCAGAGAAGCCGCAGATGCCCCATCCCTGGAAGTGTTCAGGGCCAGGTTGGATGGGGCTTTGGGCAACCTGGTCTAGTGGAGGGTGTCCCTGCCCATGGCAGAGGGTTGGAACTAGATTAATTTGAGGTCCCTTCCAACCCTAACCGTTATGTGATTTTTATGGGAGTCTTTCATCCATAGTTTGAAAAGCAAGGCCGGCCACACACCACACCCGCCACCACCACCACCTTTTTCTGGTATGAATTTTTCTTTTTTTACTTTGCACAGGGGATTGCAGAAATCATGATTGCAACTGTACTCTTTTCTTCTTTTTTTTTTTTTATATCTGATGGATGTATGAAGAGGGGCAACTTATCTGAATAATAGTTTTAATTGAGATACTTCACAGATGTAAACTGATCTGCAAAATAACTTGAAACCAGGCTTTATTCTTGGTTCAAGTCAGCGCTATGAATGATAAACAATAGCCGTATGTTTGATCTTAATATCCAGACCTGTATTCTAGTTTCTTTTTAAATGTATAGATTATTTTTATTTTATTTGAGTATTAGTTACATGTACTAAAATCCTAAATTGGCTGCCTCAGGTTGTGAACAAGTGCTTCTGGTAGTCTTCCAATAGTTTGGCCTTCCCTACTGTTCCTCCTTAAGTAGATTACTTCTCCTTGTTTTGGTTACAGATACATTCTTTTATTTATAAGTAGTATTTTCTGGTCTCTGTAGATAGTGAATTATTTAAAGGAGGACAGCTTTGTCTGTGGCTTGATTTGTCCAGTTTGATTAGTTATTTAAATGTTTTGCTCTGCTTGCTTGTAGCTGTTTAGTTGCTGTGGTCCAAATAATACAGAACCTTGATTATAAATGTAATTTCAGAAGTAACTAAAGGTTTGATCTAATTGGAATTTGTAATGTGTTGCAGAGAAAAGCAGCACTGATGTATTTGTTTGCTGTCATTGTAAAGCTTTGGGGGGGAGGGGAGAGTTTAGAAGAAAATAATTGTGGAAAACTATCAACTCATTATGCATATGAAAAATATTAACAACTAAAACAATTGTAACTATTAAGCATACTGGAGATCTAATTGTTGAGAGACTAGAAAATTAAAACTTGGTTTCCCTACGCATGATTTCGTTTTCTTTTTTCCCTTCGACAAAAATAACTTCCCGAGTTACGCTGTTACCATTTCTACAATAATGATAGAAAGTATTTAACTGTACAGAAAATAACCTAAAAATACTTACCTGAGTATTTTTAACAGGAGATTAACTACTTGAGAATTGGTACTTAGAAATGTTTATTTTATAAAAGAGGATGTGAAAAGCAAAGATTTAAAACTCTAAACATGAAGACAAGGTTCAGGGGAAACACATCAAAATTGAGGGGTAAACTGCGATCAAGACCATGATGTATTGAGGCTCTGCTAATATGCCAGGCTGTGGGTAATTATAACATAGTTTTACAGTCTAACTTTGGATAACTTCAAAACTATTTTGTCTTGCTTATGAAATAGTAGGATTTTAACCTAAATCTTAGCCATATATATGTAATTCTTCTGCGGTGACTGAAAGCAACTTCAATCTTTGTTTATCAGGATACGCCTCAGCCCCATTAGTCTTTAGTTTCTTGTAATTCGTATGATTCCATTCATTAGAAAGGATTTTGGAGAACATTTCTAGTGATTGATGCATGCTGTACATTATCATGTGAATTTTGCACTTGGAAAAGGTGAACATGACCTTGTTGGGTAACCTCATTAATAACCTCATTAGTGTGCTAATACTTTTTAGTTTGGAAAGCTAAATTAAACACTGAAAGAAATCAGAAGAGTTCAAGGAAATAGTTAGGAATTACTTGAGTTTCAGTTTTAAAAGTATAAACTTCTTTAAATGCCTGGTTTTTAAATACAAGACATCAGTCACTGCAGTTGGACACTAATTTTGGTGGCGAAAATCTTAAATGTTCAGTCATTAATTAACTTTTAAACAACTTGATATGGTAGGTAAAACTGACTACCTTAGAATGGTAACTGCAAAAATTGAAAGCTGGAAAATAAAAACTCTTTGTTAAATAGTTTCTACTTAGTTCTGTGGAAAGATAGCTTATGTTACCTATTTACTGAGGAGTAATCGCAAATTATTAAGGTAATATTTCTAAACAATGCTTTCTGCTTTTAGAATCATACAGTCTTGAGATAATTCATTTTCAGGAGTCTCTGTTGTACAGTTTGCTTATGTATGATAGCACTGTAAAAGATGCAGATACAAAACCAAAAAATGCATGGTATAGATAAGGAAGATGTTTCTTGTTCTGACTGTTCTTTTATGGACTGTTAATTTTCTATGGATCACAGGTAACTTAAAGTGGTTCTTTGCCAAAATAAATATTTTAGGATATTTGTAGTAAATTTATATTTGAAGGTATCCACTGAAATGTACTTGAAATGCTTTTAATAATGGTTTGAAATTTCAATTTTGATATCATTTGCTGTGGTGAGAAAGAATACTTGGAACACAAAGTGACAAATACAGTGAAATGATAAAATGATGGCATCATGAAAACATGAAGCGCCTTATCACTGATCTCAAATTTGGTCCGAGATATTAGGGACCATTGATATCTTGATTTATTTTTTTTTTGTAAAAGAGAGTTCATGTAATGGCTTCTATGCTTTCTCCGGTTAGTAGTATGAGGCTCTTTGGAGGCTGAATGCACACACAGCTGCAGTTATTTTTTTCCTTCAACCAAAGCAGCTTGTAGAATTTAACTTACACTGGGGAGGCTAACTGTTTTGAATCCTCAGATCAAGGGAGAGCAAATATAATTTAGAGATGCTTCTGATCACAGCCCTTTCTTGTTATCTGTGTTGTACATGCTGATTGTAGTTTCTAGGCAACTATATATAGCATTTCAGGAATAAATTTTTAACAGATCTGTATCTTTTCACTTACCATTGATATTTTTCTTTGACTTCCTTGAGATGCAAATATCATGGGGAGGGGACAACACTTTCCAAGTGGATAGATAGTCAATAGTAAAATTTTGAGCAATTACTCTATTTTTTTTTCTTTTCTTTCTTTTAATTTTTTTTTTAATCCTAAGCAGATTCTAGAAACCGACAGTTTGTATTAATTTGGAAATTACTTCTGCACTTACTAAAATGCATAACATTATTGGCATCCTATTGAAGCACTACAATTTTGTGTTTATACTGTGGCGATATGTAGAAAACACTATCCAGAATCAGCTTATTTCACCAAGTATTACGCTTTAAAACGCCTACAACTATAATATGAAGATCTTGGTAAAATTTAACTGTAATTCGAACCAAATTGGGTGTTTGTAAATCCCAGAATGAAGGAAAAGGTATAATTGCTTAATAATTAATATGTAGAATTGCCTTTTGGGAAATTATTTAAGAATTATTTCTCACTTCCTTAAATATCTTTTCTAGCTTGTATTTACCTGATTGACCAAGGAGTATGTTACCTACTTTAACTACAATCTGAAATTACGTCCTTGCTGAATTGTGAAATCATGTTTTATGAATCAGGATTTACATTTATTCCACAATAATGTAGCAATAATAGAAATAAATGGAGCTGCTGTTGGATCGTGTTCTTTTCGTTGTTTGTAGACTCCAGAGAAGAAACAGTCGGAACCTTCCAGAGGAAGAAAAAGAAAAGCAGACACTCAGAGTGAAAGCAGCCAAGGTAAACTAAAATGTAAACAAATTAGAGAGTCATGGCATGTATTTAATCAAATTACAATGTACAAAGTTTTGACTGTTAGCCTTAAAAAAATTTCTGTATTTTTGCTTCTGTAAGACAAGCATTGGCTTTTGAATGATAAATTACATATCCTCCTTCTCCCGCATTTGTCGTTGGAAGGGATGGACAAGTAAAACCTGAACTGGGATGCTAATTGCCCATAAGAATCATATGCTACTGCATATGTAACTTGCAACTGTGATGATACAACTCTATACTACTTAAGAATTGCAGCTGCTCTTCTCACCCAAAGTACCGTTGTGGTTTGTATTTCCTTTTGGTAGGTAGGGGGAAAAGGGATTACATAGTATAATATCTGATTGCTTGTTTTTCAGGTATATTTAAAAATTGAATTTTATTCTTCCTTTTCTATGCATTATTGTACCATTATCTAGAGAGATGGGGAAATCAGGATGAGACTGATTTCCAATTTATTCTGCATTCTGCTATCTTGGAGCTGGTAATATAGAATAGAATTTAATATTTACAAAGCATATTTTTTGTTGTTCCTCTCTTGAATGTGACTTTTGGGGGAGGAATGGTGCAAGTTTAACCTCAAGACAAAAATTCATCAAAAGGAGAGAGAAAATAGTTTTGATAACATCTGTATTAGCTTTTTTTGTTTCTAACTGA
This sequence comes from Psophia crepitans, assembly GCA_013399095.1. NCBI lineage: Eukaryota > Metazoa > Chordata > Aves > Gruiformes > Psophiidae > Psophia > Psophia crepitans. The sequence goes on along the minus strand of VWZZ01005221.1, from coordinate 427,704 downwards.
GCTAGGAAATGTCACTTCAGATACATATCAATGGTCTCCATATCTGGAAGTCTTCATGATGCAACATGCTATTAGTAGAAGAATTATGTAGTTTGTGTAAAATTCATTTCTTTGTAAGTGTTGCTTAACAGAGACTTGCTTTGTTCAAAGAACTTGAATGAAATTTCCTATTTCCATTGTTCTGGTAGCCTATCCTTCCTGCTACCAGTGAGAGTTGAAATTAGAGATGATAGAAATTTAAGGAACTTTGTGGCGCAGACAACATGATTATAATGTCTTAGAATTACTATTTTACTGTCAGCACCAGTGAAACTGAATAGTCTGCACTGCAGTATTCTCAAGGAACTGGCCTAGGAAATGGCATCGTTTTGGAGTGGTACAGTTGAACCACAGCAAATACTGCTATTGTGTTGATAAAAGGAACAAGAGATCCATCTCTTGTATATTGCATACCTAGGATTTTGACTTTGTACTATGCAAAATAAGTGATAAATGTTGAAGAAAAGTATTCTTTAGAACATGGAGGTAATTGGAAAGTGGGATAAAATCAGTGTAAATATATTCATAACCGGCTGTGCCAAAATAATTTGATATATTTCTTCAGTGTGGAGTTTTTAACATGACATAGAATAGATTTTTCTATACTGAAAAGGAATGCAGTTTGTTTAGTTTATCTGGGTGAAAGCAAATTTTAATTTGATAAAGCTATATATGAGAATTAAGCATGAAGACAGAGATCACTAGCAGAAATATAGGGTAGGTAACGAACTGGCTGGACAGCAGTAGCAGTGATATGTACACTGTCTGGGTAGCTACTGGAGGAGTTAGCTGTGTGCTCTTCGAGGTCTTTGAATAATTTATCTGTTAAAAATCTTGACCCAAAAAGGGTTGCCAAGTGTTTTTGTTTCTTTGTGGTATTTCTTAGTGATACAGAGTTATGCAGCATTGGCAGTATAGAGGCATATTGGGCTAGAAAAAAATACTAATTGCTGAAGCCATAGAAAAGCCTGAAAATCTTTGCTAAAAAGTCCAAAATTACATTTTTGAACCTGTGGGTAATGATCTCCTAATTATCACAAAGCTTTCTTTCTGTAAAGAAAAAAGCTTTGACGATGGTCCATTGTCAAGATGTCTCTTTAACAGGTAGTCTGACCTGTACAAGAGACAAATCCAGTCTTAAGATTTGCCAGTCATTTTAGGGCCAAATAGAAGAAAGTACTTACACCATTGGGTAAGGCATTGGTGCAGTCCCTGAAATGCCACATATGAGTCAGGTCCTCACACTGAAGAAATTCACATTGGTGCTACTGAATTCTCAATACTGATTAAGATATTAATTCTGCTCTCATTCTGCTATATTTATCTCCCTAGTTAACCCTGTGAGTTAGCTGATTCATAGTCAGGTTGGGAGGAAAGGAAATACTTGTCATCCTTCATGCCCACACTGTTACTGGCACTTCAGGAAGCCCTTGGGCTGAACATCTGGGCACAATAACTGAAGTGGGTGAACTTCGAGATAGTGCTTGAAAAGGGGAGGGACTTAAGAGTTGAAGGTTTGATCTGCAGGATGCAATGAGTTTCCTGTTGTCTAGAAGAGGTCTAGGCCTACTGCTAAGTGTGCATTAATCGGTTTAGAAATTGAAGTGTGACTTAATTTCTGATTTCTCAATTAATGGGATATGTAAATCTCTTTATTGTGGCCAATCCTTTAATTATCTACATAGCAAGATCACATATTAACACATCAAAGAAAACAAATTAACAAATGGTAAGGCTTTGCTATAATTACTATATAGGTAAAAATGTAAGACATATAAGTAATTTATTTAATCAAATCTAATGTATTAATGTATTTGTTTCAGGAAAGAATATTGGGGGACGTGGTCACAAGATTAGTGACTATTTTGAGGTAAGGTTTTTGTGTGCTTACAAAATTTACTTTAGCTTTAAAATTTACTTTTATCTTTTTTGGATGTTATAAACTTTTTGCTTGTAATGGTCAGGTCTCTTGGTAGGATACTTCTTTTTCTTTATGTAAGTCTGTGAGTACTAAACCTTGAAGTAGAGATGCAGTGGTGTCTTGGCACAACCTGAGCTAAAATACAAAATATTTTCTTTCACACTTCTCTTTAAATGGCCAAAGGCTATGCTAGTAAAAGTATTACAGTCTGATTTACAAATTTCTGTGTACAGATGAGCTGTGTCATTCAGTAAATGTATAATGTATTTTGATAAGAAGATTGACTAATTGGAGGGCCATATCTTCTCTACAGTACCAAGGTGGAAACGGCTCTAGTCCAGTGCGAGGCATACCTCCTGCAATCCGATCTCCTCAGAATTCACATTCCGCTCCTTCTTCTGTAAGTTTGTGAACTTATAACTGCTGGAGATACTTTTGTAGTCTAAAAGTAGCATGATTATATATTCAAGGCAAGAGTTTTCGAAGGGAAGAACCCTTGGAAGTAATTCATTCTTTGAACAGAAAAAAAAAAAAGGATCAAGTTAAATATTAAACCAAAATTTTCTATTAAACCTGGGACTTTTTTCTAAATCATAATCTTAAGATACAAATTAATTATGTAAAATGTTGTATAAATGGTAAAATGTTCTGATGTCGTATATTCACAAGCCTCACACAAAAGAAGAGGCTTACCATCCCTGGAAGTGTTCAAGGCCAGGCTGGATGGGGCTTTGGGCAATCTGGTCTAGTGCCAGGTGTCCCTGCCTATGGCAGGGGGTTGGAACTAGATGATCCTTGTGGTCCCTTCCAACCCAAACCATTCTATGATTCTAAGAGGAGGATTTTTGTTACTTGTGAGGAAACTGAACCCCTAACTGGGGACTTTAAAAGCACAGAAGTCTAAATAATGGAGACTTAATTTGCCTGTATTCTTTGAAAAGTCTCCTCCTTGGTCATGCTAATTAATTTTTTTCCCTCCTCATATGCACAATTTCAGTGTTGAGCATACCCACATGTGATTCTAAATGGCCTAACAAATTTTGCCAGTTACTGAAAGGATTTGTTTTCTCTGCTGGTAGACCTCAGCTTTTATTCCATATACTTTCAACTTCAGGCATCCTTATATTCTTGCTAACAGTATGGAGTGTAATGCAGGACATGGAATTTGGTTTGAAAACCGACTCATTCACACAAACTAGTGGGTTTTGGGAAGTTTCATTAATGGAATTTGTGTTCTGATCTGCACGAGCTTCGCCTTTCTAGTTCTCCCATGGAAAATAACCACTCCAAAAATAACTCATATTATTTTTGAGTTGTGAAAGCTTAGAATCAGAAAAGTTAAGTCTGCGTAAGACTGACATCACCTTATGTCAGTCTTACATTGTCTTAAATCTTTTAGTCTGTTTCCCAAAAGTGACAATCTTAGTTTTCTCAGAGAATATGTTGCATCCTTTCTAAACTGCAAGTGATAAATAGCAGCATAGTGATAGCTCTCAATGCAATGCTCCAAGAAGTATCTTCTGTAATAAAGATACCTTATTTCTCTATTCTGTGTGATTTTCCTGCCAAGAATTGTAAACAAGGCTATGTACATAACTGAGTATTACAGTTGTATCTTAAGTATTTTTTTTATGCATTCCAGGTTCGACAAAATAGTCCTTCTCCTACTTCATTAGCTTTTGGGGACCACCCTATCACACAACCAAAGCAGTTATCTTTTAAAATTACTCAGGTAACTATATTTGAGTAGAGCTATCTTACACCACTTCGGACTGTAGGAAAAACTGATAGAGGTGTTTATTACTTTGTCTTTCAACTTCTTTTAAACTCATAAAGGCTTTCAGAAGCTTTGTTTTTTCCAATCTGCCAAAGCATTTTTCTGTGAAGTCCAACAGCTCATAATTTACATCTCTCTGATTAGTTTTGTATTCTGCACTTGGCCTGCTTCATGTGTTGCGCTTCATGAGTAGTTAGATGACCATGTCGTTGGTAGGCTTTTACTCAAGATTTGAGCTGTGGTGTAATCTTGGAAGTAGGCTGCTCTTTCAGGCAGTATTTGAAGTAACAGCTGCTGTTGTCATGTTGCATTTAAAATATGACATTGAAGAAGAAAAATGAGATGGTAATCAAAATGATCAAGATATAGTTTTGTCATGACTTTTGAAAGCCAAGAGCAACTGTTTTATCCTCTCTGCCATTTCTGACATGATGTTCTTTCACAAATTAGTCAGAACAAGGCTACTTCACCTGTTGACCAAATACAGTGCACATTTACGTTCTTGCCCTGTTTTATATGCTTTTTTGTGACGAGTAACTTTTCAATTAGTGAAGAAGTCTTTTAACACTGTTAGTGATTTTTCCCAGCTGTTCGTAGTCATCCTCGTGACAGTTTTGAATAAGAACTTTCCATGTCACTTTGAAAACACACGAAAATAAGATGTGCTGGTATTGTTGAATGTTTTCAAGTAGTTTATTTCTCTACATAACCAACATGAGAAAAGTAATGCTGTAATTGTTAAAGGATAGGATAAATGTTTCAAAATGTTCTTTTTAGACTGATCTCACAATGCTGAAATTAGCTGCACTAGAAAGTAATAAAAATCAAGACTTGGAAAAGAAAGAAGGTCGTATAGATGACTTACTCAGGGTAAGTGTTAGACATGGGGTAAAGATATTTATTCAGAACAACGGACAGTGAATCTGAGGCAAATATTTTAAATGCTTGAATAATTCTTGTTTTTAAATACTACTCTGGAGTCATCTAAATTAAAAGGTGAAACAAGTTTCTGATTTTTGTAAAATTTTTTTCCTGAAAATCTGAGATGTCTGTAAAATGAAATGCATGAGGGTTTTTTTTTTTGTGCTTCTATGCTACAGCTTGTTAATGATTAAATATGTTTATAGACTTTCTGAAGGTACAAAGAAAGCTGATGCTGTTTTGCAGGCAGTTGATTAATTCCTTAAGTTCTTAATACAATTTCACATAACAAGTGGGTTCTTTTTGTTTTCTAATTGTGAATAGCAGTTATCAGTGGGACAACTGTTGGCAGTTTCAGAATGGAAATGATTTTGACAGGAATTATTACCGGCAATAAATAAATATTTTTACTAAGAAACCTATGCTATACTGTGCTCTAAGACCTGTTTTCAGAAGAAATCTTAATGCTTGTGCTCCTGGAGAAAGTGTTGGAGAGGTGCTATTTAGAAATATGAAGTAACAAAAAACCTTGTATTCACAGGTCATAGTCTGTTTAGGGTTTATACGTGGACAAGTACCTGTTAACCCATACAACGATACGCTATAGAATTGTACATGTAGACTGTTTCAGCGTATGTTCAACAGTATGGGATAGACAAACCTATCCTTTTTTTAAAAAAGTCATTTAGTTTTAAACAAAATAATATTATTGTGGGTTTTTTAAGGTAATATGTTAAATATATTTGAAACTAAATATATTCCCTAAATTCCCTAAATATAGAGAACTTGTTAAAATTCCTACTCAGATAATTGAAACTTTGATCACTGTGAAATTTTTGTTTCCTTTCAAATTAAAAATGTTAGAATTTCACATGAGTTTATCAGCCAGATATAAAGGATCCGGAGCTAAAACTAAACTTTGGGTTTAACACTGGAGGACCAGAAATGTGATTGGTACAATGCTTTTATGTATTATTTATGTGATGAATGCTGTGTAATACAGAATGCAGCTCTATGTAAGGGAAATAAAAAAGAAAGCAAAACATCCTTCTACACATTGGGATAGATCTGTGAATTGAGATTTTTATGTATGTTTGTGTCTATAATATATATTACGTGTATATATACATGTTCCTTACATTAGTTGTGGGAAGGTAGAAACCTTTGCTGTGACAACTGGTGAAAAAGTGTTTCAATATATCTTTTCATATTTTGTGTATATTTATTAGGCTAACTGTGATCTTAGAAGACAAATAGATGAACAACAAAAGCTACTTGAAAAATACAAAGAAAGGTTAAACAAATGTATTTCAATGAGCAAGAAGCTTCTAATTGAAAAGGTAAGTTTAGTGCTTTTAAAATCTTTGTGATAATTTTGAGAGTGCTGTACAGCTTGGTTATGATTCCTTCATTTTCACTTTAAATTTTTTGCATTAGTCTCCTGAGTTTGAAAGTTCATATCAATGGTCTCTGTCTGGCAGCAAGTTTTTTTTATAAGCCTGAATAAGCAAAATAAATTGGAAAATATGCCTTCTTGTAATTTGGGGGGGGAGGGGGGAAGCATGTCCCATCGTGAGTAATTAAGATACAGCAAAGCATAAAAGATGAGAATTTAATATGTGGCAAATTTTCTGGACAAACTTTAAGGCTACAGTGGATGAAGAAATTTCTGAACTTGATCTGTTGTGGAGAGGAGATGGATATGTGAGTGTCTTTTACACTCTTTGTGAGACACTTAAGTGACTGAGATAATTTTTGATGTAAAATTATAAAATGCTATGTTAGCTCAGAATTAATGGAAACAGTACTACTATGAAAGACTTACTTCAAATTTAGTGCCAGTTTTATTTAAACTAACAGCAATTTCCTAAAAGACGAGGATACCTTGTTTCTCTCCTTCTTGTTTAAAATATCCTTATTGTAAAAAAAAACAAACAAACAAGAAACAAAACCCTCCAAACAAACAAAAACCCAAAACCTAACAAAGTGAATAGAAAATCAAGTTATTACAAATTAGGATACAAAAAAGTTTAAGGTAAACGGCCAAGGCTCTTCCTTAACAGTAGCTGCTGCTGTCAGATACAAGGGCGCATACTGTGATCTGTTAGAGGATTCCAAGAGTTTCCTCACTAGCATGCCATAAGTAAATTATTGCAGTCCTTTTTAAGTTCCAGCATGAGATGCATCAGATCTGTTCAGCATGATGTTAGGTGAGTACCTTCAGACTGATAACACATAGACCATTTCTGGTGAAAGGCCATGCAGGCCCCCTCTTCAGTCTAAAAGTCTGTTTGCACAAAGATCCTAATTCTGTCAACTTCTCACTTTTGTGTGTGTCTGTGTGTGTGGTTTTGGGTCATAGGCATTTCTTAATAAGGAAACATCTGTAACAATTAAAGAAGTTTCTGTCCCTCAGCAGTGTTCACAGTGCTCGCTCTTCTTGTGCTGAAGCAGACTAGACAGACTCAGTTATTGATCACATCCCAAAGATGCTTGTGGAAGTAGTGACTGGTTCTGAGAAGGACATCTGCCTCTGTTACTGCAAGTGAATATCTGATTGCAGTTAGATCTACCCACAGTGCATTCCTGCGTAGAGACTCCTGAGCTCAGTCAGTTTGGTGCAAGTAGTAACTTAGATGCTGTCAAGGGAGTTTCCAGGCTAAGTATTATAGGTGCACTCTTTCTGATATGTAAGCAGGCTCATTTAGTGTAATCGACATGTACAGACATAATCTTAATTATAGGCCTGTATGATCCTGATACTTGATCAGTTTTGCTGTGTTTACAAATAATTTTTTTTTAATTATGAAGCACAGTGAACTTTATAGGAAAACTGAATCAAACCCCCAATTATTTTTTTTGTTACCATTTCTGACAACTGTTTGAGTTCTGCAAAAAGTAGAATAAATGGAATAAAGTAATAAAAGATATTTACATCTACTCACCTTCTATCCCTCCCCTAGAAAGTTGTTGGAGAAAAAGCTGAGTGTTTCACTGACTTTTTGAACACTTTAGTATTACTAAATATGAATTTTTTTGTTTTCTTAGAGCACACAGGAGAAGCTGGCAAGCAGAGAGAAGAGCATGCAAGACAGATTACGCCTGGGGCATTTTACAACAGTTCGTCATGGTGCTTCATTTACTGAACAGTGGACAGATGGCTTTGCATTTCAAAATCTTGTGAAGTTAGTCAATGCTATGTTCTTAAAATTGTCACTAATTGTTAGTTCCCTCTAGTGGATTTTCTTATTACTAAGGTTCTAGGATTGGAGCAGCTTTTTGTACATTGTGTTCTGCTTTGCCTTTTGAGGACTGAGGACACAGTACAGAACTCCCTTAATCAACTGAGAGAATACTAAGGCTGAGTGACTTTGAAATACAGTTTAGTTTCACTTGATTTTAACTATCCTTGGAAAAGCATGATGGTACTAAATGAGCAGCATGTAATTATTCAGCTCAGCTGGTGGAAAGAGCTATAAAGCTAAATAAGTGTTTTTTCAAGCAGCTGACCATGTATCACTAGTGATCATTGGGGCAGATGAGGTCTGTGAAGTTCTCATTGCTCACATAGGTGCTGTCTGCGCTTTCATCACTGCAGCAGCTTTTTCAGACATCCAGCTCCTCTGTGCCATGAAGGAGGAGCAACAAATCTGGCAGCCTCAGATAGGATCTAGTGCAAGTGGATGGGGAAGAGCAGCCATGTCGAAAAGAGCTGCTGCAACAGGTATTTCAGCAGAGTTGGGGCCAGGCAAAAGGGCTCTGGGAGACCAGCAGAGATGATGGTAAAATGATTAGGTGATGCCTCAAAAGGTGTTCTTTGGTAACAAGTCTGAGTCAATCTTTGGAGATATATATATAGAGAGAGAGAGGAAAAAAAAAAAGTAACTCCCCAAGATTTTAGTTTTTGATGGGCAATATGTAGTCTTAGCATTATGTGATTGCCTAGGGCATTGTTTTTTAAGACAATCTTGAAAACAGTCTGTATATGTGTTTTGCATAAAAGCTGTAATTGTTTGCCATACAACTACACTGATGATTTATTTGGAAACAGTCAGATCAAATTCAGTATTTGACCTATAAAAAAATCAAGTACTCTCTATTGACTCTGTTACATCTCTTTTGATGGTATAAAAGAAGGTGTCCACTAGCTTGGATACTATGAGGTTTTTTCATTTTCTAGTGCAGAAATAATGTGTAACACTTTCAAACCCAAAACAAAACAACCCCAAAACAAAGAAAAACCCATCACATATTTCAAAAGTAAATTGTCCAAACTCGCAAAATTTTTCCTCCTCACGAAGAACGTTGGTATTCTTTTTCCTAGGAGACATTTTCACATGTACAGTAAGTTTTCTAAAAATTTCTTAATCCTTTATCTGTTAAAAAGATAGTTTTTTAAAAAATGTAAAATGGTGAAACTTTAATAAAGCTTTTTTTGGGGTTTACAGGCAGCAAGAATGGGTGAATCAACAAAGGGAAGACATTGAAAGGCAAAGAAAGCTCCTGGCCAAGCGAAAGCCTCCAACTACAAATAATTCTCAGGCACCATCTGCCAATTCTGAACCCAAGCAGAGGAAAAATAAAGCTGTGAATGGGGCAGAAAACGATCCCTTTGTTAGACCCAATTTACCACAGCTGTAAGTTTAACATTTCAATCAGTCTTTTACATAAATTCTGAGATATTGTCTGTGTGAGTTCTATTCAAATAACAGCACAAAAAGACACTCAGTATATTCAGCAGCTATATTCTCACTGAGGACTTGCTGATGTTAGGGGAATGTGCACCACTGTCTATGAAGATGTTGTACAATTGCCCAATTTATTTTTGGTAAAGTCACCAGAGAAAGACCCATTCTGTGTTTATGCAATGTTCCTCCTGTTTTCCTGATCTAGAGGAATCCTGATACTGGTTTCCTACTCTTGTAATGTCACTGATACCTATTGAACTTTTCTTGACCCATATTGGTTTAGGAGCCTCTCCTTTAGTTAGAGATTATTTCATTTTTATATAACAGTCTTTGGCTGACAAGAAAAAGGGTTTTTTAGCCCTTAGCATTTGAAGACATGTGTCGAAAAAGAAACGGAAACTTTTTTTTTCCTTCTGAATGCTAGATCCTGAGAGCAGCTTTCAGAAGTTACTGATCCCATGTCACATATTGACAATATTAAAAAATTTTGTCATTTAAACATAAAAATTGAGAGCTATCAAAGAATTCTTCATTTTCAAGTGACATATTTTCTGCAGACAGAAGTGGTATAATGGTGTAATTCAAGGCACAGACAGATGTGTTCTTGACATTTAATTTGAGTATTTTAAGATGTTGCTGCTTGAAGATACTAGTTATTGCCCTTGATGCTGAGAGGCTGCAGCTGATAGTGTATCTGTTCCCAGTCAGCTTAAATAAGAAATAAATAACTAGGGTTAAAAAGACTAACAAATTAATCTGTGTTACTTTGCAGAAGTAGGATACATGTATTGAACATGGTCACCTCTCATCTGTGGAGGTGGGGCTGGAGGGTAAATAAAATAAAGCACCCTGGTTAGATCTGCAGAATAGATACATGTGGTCTGTCAGTTTGAAGACAGCTGCATGTGTTTTACATAATGCATCATTCTTAAAGTTCATATTGTGCAATTGTTTGGCTGTGACAAAAATATGAAAATAACAGTAGTAAGGCTAGCAATGTAAGCGAATCTTCATGAGTGTTACTCGTGTTTTAGTAGAGAGCTGAGCAGTCATCACTCAAATTGATTCTTTAGTAATACTTAGTGCCTATGTTTTTTCTTCTTAGAAAATCAGAATCATAGAATGGTTTGGGTTGGAAGGGACCACAGGGATCATCTAGTTCTAACCCCCCTGCCATGGGCAGAGACACCCTATACTAGACCAGGTTGCCCAAAGCCACATCCAGCCTGGCCTTGAACACTGCCAGGGATGGGGCATCTGTGGCTTCTCTGGGCAACCTGTTCCAGTGCCTCACCACCCTCACAGTTAAGAATTTCTTTCTAATGTCCAGTCTAAATCCCCCCTCTTTTAATTTATACCCATTACCCCTTATCCTGTCACTATACTCCCTGACAAACAGCCCTTTGCCAGCTTTCCTGTAGGTCCCTTTAGGTATTATTGGAAGGCCATGATCAGGTCTCCCCAGAGCCTTCTCTTCTCCAAGCTGAACAACCCCAGCTCCCTCAACCTGTCCTTGCAGGAGTGATGCTCCAGCCCTCTGATCAGCTTTGTGGCCTCCTCTGGACTCACTCCAGCANCTGGGCTGCCAGCACACACTGCCAGCTCGTATTGAGCTGGCACCCCATCAACCAGCACCCCCAAGTCCTTCTCCTCAGGGCCTCTCTCCATCCATTCTCCACCCAGCCTGTAATTGTGCTTGGGATTGCGCCGACCCACATGCAGGACCTTGCACTTGGCCTTGCTGAACTTCATGCAGTTCGCACGGGTCCACCTCTCAAGCCTGTCAAGGTCTCTCTGGATGGCATCCCTTCCCTCCAGCGTGTTGACCGTGCTACGCAGCTTGGTGTCGTCAGCAAACTTGCTGAGGGTGCACTCGATCCCACTGTCCATGTCACCGACAAAGATGTTAAACAGTGCCGGTCCCAGTACCGACACCTGAGGGATGCCACTTGTCATCGATGTCCACTTGGACATTGAGCCGTTGACCACAGCTCTCTGAGTGCGACCATCCAGCCAATTCCTTATCCAGCAAGTAGTCCATCCATCAGATCCAGGTCTCTCCAGTTTAGAGACAAGGATGTTGTGCGGGACAGTGTCAAAAGCTTTGCACAAGTCCATGTAAATGATGTCGGTTGCCCTTCCCTTGCCCACTGACGCTGTGACCCCATTGTAGAAGGCCACCAAATTTGTCAGGCAAGATTTACCCTTAGTGAAGCCATGTTGGCTGTCATCAGTCACCTCCTTACTTTCCATGTGCCTGAGCGTAGTCTGCAGGAGGATCTGCTCCATGATCTTGCCCGGCACAGAGGTGAGGCTGACCGAATAATTAATACTTCTGAATAGTATGGTAGAGATTACTGTCATGTTAAAAATACCTTTTTGTTTGAATGTAACACCTCTTGTTACTAAAAAGTAAGGTTTAAGTAATGGAAAAGACTTGAAAAATTACGGAACTTTTAATTTGCCAGCTTTTGACCAGGCATTCATTCGTGTTAAATTTCCATAGTCTTATTGCTGCTTTAGGAGGTGATAAAACGTACATTTGGGAAAAAATACAGAAGACGTTCTAATTATTAAGTAAGACAAGATGAATCCTATAATAAGTCTGTAATAGACTTAGGAATATTTTGTGATGTTGTGCAGTTTTACATAATTTCCAAATGACTAAAAACTGTACAGATTTTCATTTAATTTGGTTTAACCAGTTACATGTTAAATGCCACATGAAAATGCTTGCTGGTTATGGAATTGCCAAGAGGACAATCAGAGTTGCCCTTTTGTATCTAATGCTAGCATAAATGGAAGCTGTTACCGAATCAAAACTGTTTCACCTTTAAGTACCCTGATTTGGTCATTATATAACCTAGATATGAGATTGCTTGCCTGTATGATAAGCTTACAAATTTTGTTTCAGACATTTGAGAAGGTCTGTAATGTGTCCTGAGATCACAGAATCAGTAAGCCACATCGTGCTCTTAGGCATTTACTTGAAAGGGGTTTTCTAATGTTTGTATTTAGGATTCATTACAGTTTTGTATAGTAGTATTATGTGCTGACTCCTCTCTGTTTCTCAGTACAGAATTAAATGTTTTGTGTATCTTTGTAAAATAATTGTGCATTTCAATTTTAGAGTTAATTTGTCATCTGTTCAATGTGATTCCCTCCTACTACATTGTGCTTATCACTGTACCTGTGTTACTTCAAAAGTAATGATCTTAATTAGTACAGCCAAATGGAAGAGGCTCTGTTTATATGAGGTATGAGGAAATGCAGAGCTGCTTGAGATTAATGAACTAAACCAGTAGTAAATCAGTAAAACATATATGCAAGTGATGAGGCAGATCTTTTTTAAACAGACAAACAACTTGCTAGCAGTTGTTAGCAACAAGTGTCTTTACCACTGCGGTGTTTGCTTTAGAAAATGTCTCCAGCTGCAGGTATTGACAAGCCAAAATGATAGCTTTGTAACAAGCAGTATTATTGAAGTCCTTTTGGAAACAGGTGTTAACTGTTTTGAAATGGATTGAAGGTGTTGTGGGAGGATTCTTAATGAGGGCATTGTTTTCTCTTACCTGAATATACTATGGCCTCTGATAGAAATTTAAAAGCAAAATTTTTGCCCTGAAGTTGTTAGTATGAAAGTGGCCAGTGCCAGTGTCCTGTGAACGCATGGTGAGTCTAGCATTTCACTAACATGCAACAGATGAGTCTAAGCGCTGTCCTGGTTTCCCATCATTCTTTCCCTTCTTGTGGCCTAAATGAAGACTAAAAAGTAGTTTCAATTTTGAGATCTCTTTTCTACTGAGCAAAATAATTGTATTAGTCTTACATGAAAGGAATAAATTGAAATTTATTTAAAGAAAAACATTTATTTGAAGTAGAGGTTGCCTTCTTAGCCCTGGAAAAATCTGTTTGAAAACTCTGGAGACTTGAGAGATTATAATGCTAGTCTTCACTTCTTGGAAGCAGCTCTTATTTCACTAGACAATTATTTCCAGGAGTAATGTTTTATTTAGTTTAGGTGGTATAGTGCTTCCTCTGTAGCTTCAGCCATGTCAGTTGTGTTCGCTTCCCAGTTGCCTCTTCCTCTGCTTCCTAGTTCCTCCATGGGAGTCTTCGTGCATCCTTGTTTCTGCATGCGGTTTGGAATGGGAGAGCAGAGGGAGCTGGCAGAGTTTGTTACTGTAGTTGAACAAATGCATCGTTTAGAGGGAGCATTCTGTTCTGTATGGAACAAATAAAATTATTTTCAGAAACTTTTCAGGCGGAAGTGCCAACAATGTGTCTGGGATTTACAGGACAAGAAGAGACAGCTTCTTTCCTGGGGCAGTCTCTTTCTAAGGCAGACATGGAAACAGTGGGCAAAAAGTCCTCATGAAAGGCTTTTACTTGGTCAGATCTGCCTGCCCTTGTAGAAATTCGAGGAACTAGAGTGAGAGTGAGGTTGGACCAAAAAAGAACCACTTCAGAAATTGTAGCCAGAATCATGTATTGAATGTGTGTATGGCTGTCTGGGAGCTCAGCTGCATTCTGCTGATATCCCGGCTGATGGGTTTCAGCTGGGAAGAGGTAGGAGGAGAGATGGTTGTAAATGTGCCCGGCTTGATCATCATGAAAACCAAGGAGCATGTGGCCATTTTGGGTTTTTGTCTCATCTGTACCTACTAGTAAGAATGTTTTGATTGTAGAAGAAGGTTTTGTCTGAACTTATGAGGAAGTGCAAAGAAGATTGAATGACTACGTGAATCCAAAGTGACTACATCTGCGTACAGTTCAGTGTTTTATATGCCTTCCTGCAAAATGCGGTGGTCAGTAACGATGGTTTCAAATTGTTGTGAATCACGCTGTGCCTCTAATAGAGTCAGATTTGTAAGGAAACAGAAGAATGGAAAACAGTCATTCATTGGGATATAGCATGGAAACATGGAAAGAGTGACTTTGAATCTTAATGTTTTCAATATGACCTCTAACTTGTGCTCTGTGCTCAAGAGCACAGAGCTTTAAGAACTTTTTGGAAAGCAATACTAGCTAGAGCTGTGTAGGCACTTTGTCATTACTCTGTGGATAGCTGAGGTTTTACAAAAAGGACCAGATCTCCTATATGATGTTAGTTTTTGGGGAGATCTATGGTTTTAGGGCTCAGTATTCAGTGAAAATTCTGGAGGGTCATGTCATAAACTTCATATTTTCAGTGTGTTTTCCTTGTGGTTCAGCTTTGTTAAGCCACCTAAATATTATTCTTCCTGAGAAAGACAAACTTTACTATCTGTATTTCTGGAAATGCACAAACCTGTAATTTGTACTGCAGTCAAGAATCTGGAAAGAATAAGATTCAACCTCATACACATTGGCATTGATCCTTTGCCTTTTTTAATTGAGAACTTAATCCATTATAGAGTAATTCACTATTTGAGTAAAAGTATTGAAAAAATGTCAGGGATGCTGCTGTGAGTTGTCTAACATGGTCTTGATGCTCTCTTTGATAGATCTAGAGATATATTTGAGCAGGAATTAGAGCATTGTGTTTTTAGGTTTCTTGCTGTTGTTTGAACTGTACAGAGAATGAATGCATTGCCAGCTTTCCAAGCTATTGAGATACCCCATTACACGTTTGCTTTAATGCCTCTTCTTTTAAGATGTAAGTGTAAATTGCCTAAACCCAGAGGAGATTCCGCCAGGAAAACAATATAAACGTTTGGTCCCAAAATCTGGTGCTAAAGGACCTTTTGTCTTTCTTGGAGAGGCAAATTTCCTCGCTTTATTGCCTTCAGAGTGTTTGGGGATGTCTATTGACTGGAATACAAGGCTGCTTTTCATTCCAGTAGATGCAGGATAAGTGTGTGATGCTTCTTAAAAGAAAGGATCGCTTCCTTCTCAGCTTCTAACAGGACATGGTTGTGGGTGCCCTTGTCACCTGGTCTGAGTTTTTTCTATGCATTGTAGACTAGAAGGTGGAGGAAATAACTACAGTCTTGTGAAACTGTTTCCAGGTTCTTGGAGATTTAGGAGCTGTTGTCAAAGAAGAATCCAGCAATTTCACTAATATTCATGGAGAATATCTAGTCAACTCAATCTTCTCTCCTGCCCAAGTCAGAAAAGGGGCAGCAAAATTCAGTGTCTATGAAATCAGGAATAGGAAAGGACTCTATGAAAGCTTCAGAACCACCAGATTTGATCCTGAAAAGATGTGCTCCTTTATTAACAACTTCTGAGACTAAATAAATGTAGGGTTTAAAATTCTGAAAACTGTGACGAACCTCATCCAAATTTTAAACGAAGGAAGAAGTCTATTAGATTTCTGCAGATCTTATTCAAAGTTGTCATTTGCTGCAAGAGAAATCTGAATTGGTGTCCCTCACCTCTGGGGAAACTACTAGTGATTCTCAAGATACTCTAGTTCCTTAGACTTACAACATGAACAGCATGTATAGATCTCTATACACTTTGTGTAACTTACTTTCCCAGGACAGCTGATAATTGAACCCACTAAAATGTGGACTTTGTGAAAATGTATTATGCTATTAGTTTGAGATTTGCATCATGCAAGAAACAGTAGATCTAGGCAAAACAATAAAGGTTTAATTTTAGTTTGTTATAGGGATTTGTGTAATTCCTGTCAAGGAGGCCATACCTCTTTCTCCTTCCCCATCCCTTGTTCCCCTTCATACACGTATGGTTTCTTCTCTGGAACTAGAAGTTTCTCTGGTTTCTTTTCTTTGGTAGTTTGTCTTCTGTGTCTTTTTTGTTCGTTTGCCAGATGGATAATGGATGCAGTTGATTCCTGGGTTTCTTAGTTACTAATCCATATGAACAGTCTAGATCCTCTGAATGATAACTGACTTTGTGTCCTAGCAAGTCTACAGATTCTACGATTCTACAGGCAGTGAGGGACCACTGAAATAATTGTAGCCAGGAGTCTTCTCAAAGGAAGATGAAAAGAGAAAAAGCAAAATTGTTGCATGCTAATTCAAAACTGAATCTGTAGTCTCATGCAAAATGTAGTGTTAGTGAGCTGGGAATGTATAGTTTTGCATTACATTCTTTGTCACAGCTCAAAAATGCAGTGTTGTCAGTCTTGTCTAGTTGGTTTCTCAATCTCCATCCTTTGCTTCATTAAGTGTTGAAAACCAAGCAGTGCAGTAACATCAGCTAAAATACTGGGATGGTGATATGATCAGGATGCACCCAGGTAATCTTAACAGGCTGTCTGACAGAACAGAAATGGTCCAGTGGGAGAGACAGTTAATATTCCAGAATGCCAGACACAGAGGCATTCTCTTAAGTATGTTTTGACCCTGAAATTACCAACCAAGATGTTCAGATGGTTCAAAAATGTAGTCCTAGTATTGTGGTAGTAAATAATTAACATAAGATACTGTATGTACTGTAGTATTTGAGTAAGAATGCTGTTGTTTCGTTTGCCCTCATATAAAAGCGACAATTACATGCTTGTTTTGTTTTTTCAGTTTGACTCTAGCAGAGTATCACGAACAGGAAGAAATTTTCAAACTTCGATTAGGACATCTTAAAAAGGTATGTATGTGGTCTGTTATTCTAAGATATTTTTTTTGACCATGCCTAAAACCATAAAACCCAGTACTATCAAAATCAGGAGAGGGCTTGTTCAGAGCTATCTGATTAGAAAACATAATACTACAAGCGCTGTACAATTTTATGCCTAATAGTGGCTTTCCCTTTTTTTGCGTGCAACTTACCATAAACTCTGGGAGTACAGGGGAGTAGTAGTGAGTCAGTGTTACTGTACTAATTCTTTGAATCCTTCTAACAGTGGTAACAGGGATGATGCCACCAGTACTGCTCTTATTGCAGAGATGAGGAAGTAAAGTCAGCCAAGTTTGATATATGAGCTTTTTACATTAGGTTTTGACCTTTTTAAAGGTCCAAAGCATTGCATTTCTGAATGAATATGATGTTTTGATCATCTTTTTATCAGTTAGCTTACTACCTAT
Source organism: Psophia crepitans (assembly GCA_013399095.1). Classification (NCBI taxonomy): domain Eukaryota; kingdom Metazoa; phylum Chordata; class Aves; order Gruiformes; family Psophiidae; genus Psophia; species Psophia crepitans. The sequence goes on along the minus strand of VWZZ01005221.1, from coordinate 410,388 downwards.
TGCAGGACAGAATATAATTTTCCTACTTTTATGGAAGATCTTTTCTCTGTGTCTTAAATTATTTTTCCAGTCAGATATTTTACTCCAGTTTTTGACTTTTGAAAAAAACAGCAGTACTGTTTTTCTTGAAGCCCATCATTCTAATAAATCTGTGTAATAAGATAATTATGATACTAATAACCTATTGCTTAGTCAAGCAAAACATTTGAGGAATGGCAGATGAAGCAGGGAAGAAGTGTGAAAGGAAAGTACCTTTATCTGCCGAGCAGTATTTCTTGAGATGTTGAGTCAAAACAGGACATGGTGTTTTTCCCCCCAAAATGTTGCAAGAGTTTTTCAAGCCTGTTCTCTTCAAATGTACAAATCACCTGTTACAAATCCTACTATAATAAACTGAACTTGGCCTCTTGAGTACACTGATGCTGTTTCTAAAGAATATGGCAAGAAAGTACTTGAATCTGTGGCAAGGAATCTGCGTGTAAACTTATTGGCACTAGTGAAGTAGACTGCCCACGTAGTTCTTCATTGTTAATGCTTTGGAAAGAGCACCAGCTTCACATGGAATTCTGTTACGAAATTCTGTAGGGTTTTTTCCATTCTTTAGCTTTTTTGAAGTCTAATGGAAGTTTCAAGTGATATATGAAGGAAGCTGTTACAAGGTTGTTTAATACCTGAACTTTCTTTTCACCTTGAACATCAATGCTGGGGTACTCTGTGTAAGGAAATTCCTTGACTAAATGCCAGAGGGGAAACAAATGTTATTTCTTAACAAATCATGTTTGAATATATCTGAAAATAATAATAAAAATACATACTTGCATTTTCATTCTTACGTGCAATACTGATTTTGTTAACTACAAAAACAATTTTGTTATCTTCTTTTTACATGGTTATATTTTTTCCCTAGTGCTTCTTCGTGGGTTATATTTTTTTTCCTCTTCTTTCCTTCTGCATATGTTGTTTTGCTGTCTGTTCCTTTTCCTTTTCACTCTCCAGATGCTTTCCTGGTGCTCTTATTTTTGGTGCCCTGTACATGCTGCCACCACCAGTTTTCTTTTCCTTCTGCTCCCCAGGAAATTCTTTTCCAGCTAGCAGCTTTGGTCCTGGAGAGAGGCTCTTGTTTTCTCACTTCCTTTTATATAGCAGTGACCTGAGGCAGCTAAGCTGGTTCATTCTTGCTTAAAGGTATTCACAGCCTGAGTGTCCTAAATAACAGCTGGAAACAATGCAACCAGCCAGTTCTCTTTGGACTAACATTGGCCTATGAACCACATTTTGAGAAACACTGAATTGCATAATATATGAACAGAAAAGCCCGAAAGAGGCATAACTGATGGATTTTTTTTTTTTTATTTTATTTTTTTTTTTTTTGGTGTCAGTCTTTGGGAAGAACATAGACAATTGTGTGTGTAGAAGTGTGTGGCCTTTTGCGGGGGACGGGGAAAGGGCTGGAATTCTTTATAAAGTACTATTGGGTTATGAGGAACTACGTATCATTTCAGGGTGTTTTAACGGAAAACTGCAAGGATGACTTTAAATATTTAAAAAAACCCCAAGTTTAATATTGTATAAAGAGAAAACAACAACAAAAAAAGTTAGGAAAAACAAATAGTCTACCAGATCTGCTAGCAGATTAGTGTTACTTAGTCCAGCTTTTAAATTATTAGGAATTTGATTTTCTTTATCAGAATGGAGGTTCATCTAGTGTCTTGTTTTGGGATGGCTTTTTTTTCCTTAGCTTATAGGGAAGGATTCAGAATACCCCCTGAAATCATCTACTCTAGACTCCTCAACTTGTTGGAAATACGGTGACTCAATGTGTGTTTTAGATTATATAAATTCAGTTGTTGTTTCAGGATGTGGTTTTATGATATACAGTGCTTGGAAATGAAAGCTTTACAGCATTTTCTCTCCCCTCTGCTGACTTCTGCTTTCATCCCCTTGTGCCATGACTTGTTGCCCTCTTGCTCTTACCAGCACCACCAGGTTGTGCAGTCACAGTATAAATTGGAGGACTGATCTAGCTTCTTTCAAAAACCAAATACCTATCTTTTTGTGAAGCTTGTGCTTTTTGTTTTTTTTTTTATTAATAAAAGATTGATTAGTTTTCCAGTTTGCTTCACCATGTGGCTGTGCCAAAATAACGAGATGATGTGGGGCACTGCTTCCACTGGCATTGCTGCTAAAAAAACCAACCCAAAAACAAATGTATCAGATGCCAGGCCTTCTTTTTCTTTTTTTCAGCTAGAATAACTCCATAATTATGAGCTTTCTGTTATGGACTAATTTTGTCTCCCTTTTATTCAAACTTCTAAGTTCTCGAAGTACGAACTCGAAACTGATATAACCCTTTTTGCAGTCTTTCAGTGAATATACGTTTTTCACTTTGAGTATAGATACATAGGTTTCCACAAATTAGGCATTATCAATTCTTTACTTTTTAGAGAACCTGAATAAACAAGTATTTCAATGTTCTCTAATATGTAGCATAAAGATGTATCTCATCACTTTAAGTGCTGAAATTAGTTAGGAAGTATGCTCGTACCTGATACACTTCTTTTGAAATTGTACTCAAAATCTTAGGCGATACACATTCTGCATTTGCAATTTTAATAAGATACAAATGGAAAAAATCTTTTAAAGTAGCTTGGTTTTTGTATCTTATATCGACACCTTAAGAATACTACTGCCGTAATGACTTACTATTTTATTCTTTTTTTGGTTTGCACTTCAGCCTCAAAATATTTTAAAAGTCTTTTCTTAATTTGTCAGTTTGTACAAGATCTATAACTGCATATATCTCAGTTTTTTTCTTCTTTGTACATCAATTTCAGACCGCTTCCCAGATAATTTCTCTCCTTGGCTGAGGTACAAAACCCAGCTGCCTCTCATTTCAAATAGCATCCCTACAGTGCAGAACAAAACTCTGAACATTCGCATTACCTGTGGGTTCATGGACAGAAAGGTTCTTGAAATGGACTTTTGCCTTATCTTTCTGCATTTTTCTGGCTTTAAGAGAAAAGCAGTGCTTTCTTCTAGTTCAGCAGGGTTGTGTAACGTAATGTTCCTTCATCAACACTAGTATTGATGCAGGGGTAAAAATATCCTTTTCAAACAGGGAGTAAATGAGCTTTTATATTTCATTCTTTTCATTTTCAGGAGGAAGCTGAAATACAAGCAGAACTTGAACGTTTAGAAAGAGTTAGGAATCTTCACATAAGAGAACTGAAAAGAATAAATAATGAAGATAATTCACAGTAAGAGACTCACTGTCTTAATTTTGCATGTCTATTTTTAAAATAATGCTCTAATATCACATTTTACCTACAGGAGAGAGGCTCATTCATAAATTTTTCTTTGGTTCTCTTTGTTTATGCATATATTTTAAACACCAACTTACTTAACATTTAAAAGATGCAGACTTATGATTTGGTAAACTTATTAATGGTTTTCATGAATTTGCAAGAAATAACATACATATGCAGCTTATAGTACAGGAGAGCTAAAACTTGCTAGACCATAGTACTCGGCTAAAAATAATACTTGAGGAAACCTAATGCAATTCACTTAGCTGACAACAATGTATGAAAATGGCAGGGAATTTTGATGCAACAGCAGTGATTTTGTGATGCAGTTAACACTAGTTTTGGTTTTATTGTGCTGTGATTTCATTCCTACTAGGTACAGGTGCCTAGTAAGGAAAAGGCAAGTACGAAGTCTTTTGTATTATGTTAAATGTTACTCTGTACTTCAAATTGCATGGCAGTATATCATAATGTTAAATTGTTAGTTAATATTAGCTATTGCTATGTAGATCTGAAGGTGGTAATTAAATAACAGGAAAAAAAAATAGTCTGTTTTCCATGATGGCAAATGAAACACTAACACTGCGGTTTCACCAGCACTTTAAGCAGTTGCTTGAAAGGAACTGGTTCTGCCTATCCCTGACTACTTCATTATGCCATTGCAAGCATGTGAAAGGAAACAGGGCAAGGGCATTTCTTTACTGAACAGACACTGGAAATTGATCCAAGTTAAAACCAGCTCCTGTGGTTTCTTTTTGTGTATTAATTTTAACCTTGGATCAATTTCCTGGTCTTGTACTTTGCCCCAGTCTTTTGCTGCTATGACAAGAGAGGACAGTGCAAGGGATGAATGAGCAGCCAGGGAGAAGGAGATGATGGGACTGGGCTTGTTTGTTTCTGCACTAGTAAATGTTTATGAAACAGTAGCCTTAAGACTTCAGGATTTTATTTTACTCTTTAGACACAGTAGAATTATATATACATACAATGAGACTTAAAGCAACAGGATGTAAAACTGCACTTAAACTGTTTTAATGGTCATCATACCTACCCTGCAGGAGTACAGAAAATTGTTGTTACCATGTGGCTATAGTGCTGATGCTAACTGCTAGCTAAATTGGTATGGTGTTTTGGATATGAAAAAAAATAGGTGTTGAGGCTTACAATTTGATGACAGAATATTTTCTTTTTAAAATAAATGACCTACAACAAATAAACAAGCAGTTCTTCACAGGTTGAATTTTTAATCCTCTGTGGTGGCATTAGAAGATTTTTTTTTTTTTTTAAAAAGGGACCCTTCAACAAAAAGGAATAAATGCCACAGCAAAGTGATAGGTTTGACGTCTGTAAATACTGCATATGTGGGGCAAAGAATGTCCCAATTACAGTGCCAGTTGGAAACAGAGTTACAGGACATGGACAAGCAGCATACTGCAGCTTCACTGCTCATTTTCTGTAGTCAATGTTGACACATTTTATAGCACGGAATGAAAAGCTGTAAACTGTGCATTCATGTTTTTGTGGGGGTTTAGACTTGAGTATTTACCAAGTGGCCAAGCTGTGACTTATGCTCATCATATAGAAGACAGAAGCAATGAAGAAGTCATTTAGGTCTGTAGCCCCTGCAGCCTTTTCCCTGGCCAGTTGATAAGGGCTCTGAAGTGAAGCAGCTGTTGGGTCCTGGCTCAAATCCTTTTGGGTTTTCAAGTTCCAGCTGTGATGCAAAGCTGAGCCGTCTTTCATGTTCTAGTAACGTTCCCCTCTACAACCCTCTGCCCATGTATGACCTCCCCAGGCATCCCAAATATAGACTGTGGTCAATGGGGCCGAATCTAGTTGGAGGCCTGTGACCAGTGGAGTCTCTCAGGGGTCGGTACTGAGACCGATGCTGTTCAACATTTTCATCAACGACCTTGATGAGGGAACAGAGTGTACGCTCAGCAAGTTTGCTGATGACACAAAACTGGGAGGAGTGGCTGACATGTCAGAAGGTTGTGCTGCCATTCAGTGGGACCTAGATAGGCTGGAGAGCTGGGCGGGGAGGAACCTGATGAAATGCAATAAGAGCAAGTGTATGGTCTTGCATCTGGGAAAGAAGAATCCCATGTGTCGGTATAGGTTGGGGACTGACCTGCTAGAGACCAGTGTAGGGGAAAGGGACCTGGGGGTGCTGGTGGACGGAGGGATGCCATGAGCCAGCAATGTGCCCTGGTGGCCAGGAAGGCCAATGGCATCCTGGGGTGCATTAGAAGGGCTGTGGTCAGTAGGTCGAGGGAGGTCCTCCTCCCCCTCTATTCTGCCTTGGTGAGGCCGCATCTGGAGTATTGCGTCCAGTTCTGGGCCCCTCAGCTCAAGAAGGATAGGGAACTGCTAGAGAGAGTCCAGTGCAGAGCCACAAAGATGATCAAGGGAGTGGAACATCTCCCTTATGAGGAAAGGCTGAGGGAGCTGGGTCTCTTTAGCTTGGAGAAGAGGAGGCTGAGGGGTGACCTTATCAATGTTTATAAATATGTTAAGGGTGAGTGTCAGGAAGATGGAGCCAGGCTCTTCTCGGTGTCATTAAGCGATAGGACAAGGGGCAACGGGTGCAAATTGGAGCATAGGAGGTTCCGGGTTAATATAAGGAAAAACTTGTCAACTGTGAGGGTGACAGAGCACTGGAACAGGCTGCCCAGAGAGTTTGTGGAGTCTCCTTCTCTGGAGACATTCAAAACCCGACTGGACATGTTCCTGAGTGATGTGCTCTAGGTGGCCCTGCCTTGGCAGGGGGGGTTGGACTAGATGATCTTTCGAGGTCCCTTCCAACCTCTACGATTCTGTGATTCTGTGACTGCAAACTTACCTGTTTAGGGTTCCAGCCTTGACAACGAAAACGAGGAAATACTGTCCAGTTTACAGATGGGTAAATTTGTATGTCTGCATGTGTTATTTACAGCTGCACTGGAGTAACAGACAAGTTGAGAGTGCGGGTTAGGGCTTCCTTGTCTCTGTTTAGAGCCCACATGATACTGGTGCTACCTGCAAGGTGCAGGTTCTGAGCCACAGAGCACCACACAGAGTAGCAAAAGCAGCAGTGGATAGGGAAGATGGTAAGATTCACAAGATCGGCCCTACATCTAATAAAAAGAGCAAGAAAACATGAATCGAAATTTGTTGAGTGTGCTTTAAAAGAATTGGGCTACTGGTTATATGACCAATCACCTGATGATGCTACCTCTAAATTTGTTGTTTCTTCTACACTGAGTGCATTACTTACTGTTTATGATTTTTTAAATGTCTTTAGCAATTAAATACATATTTTTCATAATGAGGAAAAGGAAAGTTTTATGTTTAAAAGGGGCACATAACCAAGAACATGCATTTTCCCTCAAATACTCGACTATCTAGGCCATACCTTCAAAACTGTACAGAACATGGAAGGATGGGATGACCTATATGCCCTAAAGCCTTCCTTAAAGTGTACTGTGGATTATAATTGGCAGCTGGTCCGAGATTCATGAGTGTAGTTGTCTCATGACTGCACTAGAAATGTGGTGAGTGTTCGCCTCCCTTCCCCCTGGTTGGATGGAAGGATGCATTTCGTCTTCTGCGCATTTCAGCAGAGAATGTGGTCCTTTTCTCTGTCCTGCAGCATCATTTTGTGTTTGGAAGGAGTGTTTTCTTCTTGCTTTTGATTAGAGTACGAGCAGATATTCAGTCCTTTGGTGTTTTCCCCATATTACTGTTTGTTATTTGTTAATTTCTTAGTGACATATCGAATCCATTTTGTTAAAAAGAAGCAGGTATTTACAACAGGTCTGGTCATGTTTTATGTGAATTTGGGAGTATATCCTCCTCATCTGTTCCAGAAAGCTGAAGTTAGAGACTTCTCCAAAATTTGGCAGAACAAAAGAGCCCTTGTATTGCATGTTTAAATTCAAGGGTGATTTTCTTATCCTTACAAAAAAATAGAGAAAAATAACAAAAAGTTTGCCAAAACTTTTTCAAGGTTAAAGAATGGTGTTGCGATAGCATTTCTACACTAAATAGTCAAAGATACTGAAATTGACCACATTGCATAGTTGTGCCATGAAGTTACACATGTTGTAGTACTGTTCGGCATATTAGATATTGCTAGTAAAAAGAAAGCTCTGTTTGAGAAGTAGTACTAAGTTTACATTTTAGACTCTTTGTATACCGTAAATAGAATGAAATGAAATTCTTTTTTTCTTTTGAGATTTAAAGATCACCCCACATTGAATGAACGGTATTTGTTACTCCATTTGCTTGGCCGAGGTGGCTTCAGTGAAGTATACAAGGTACAGTGTGTTGGTCTAAATCTAATGTTTGAGCTACGTACATTTGCACATCTTATTTTCGAGGGAAGGGAGGGGATGTAAATAAGCAGAAGGACCGTAAAGTGGTATACTCTTTACTCGTTGTGCAAACTTTGATGAACCTTTGGAGGGGAGGTAGCGTTACAATAGACTTGTGAATTACATACCAATTAGTTTCCTCTCTTTATTGGGTGTTGGTTTTGTCATCTTTGGTTATATTTTTCCCATATTTGTGGGTTTCTTTTTTAGGCTTTTGATCTTTATGAACAAAGATACGCTGCTGTGAAGATTCACCAGCTTAACAAAAGCTGGAGGGATGAAAAGAAAGAAAACTACCACAAGTAAATATTAATGACTTACGCTTCGTATGTTAAATTGAATAGCATTTTATTGATTGTAGGAGGTTAACGTATCCATCTTCTTTTAGACATGCCTGCAGAGAGTATAGAATACACAAAGAACTGGATCACCCCCGGATAGTTAAACTATATGACTACTTCTCCCTGGATACAGATACGTAAGTATATAAAATGGTACATGTTCTTGAACTTGGCAAGGATTTTAGTGCTGTATATTAGATAAACAGAAATGAAGAGAATTTGAACAAAAATAATGTTCTTGCTTTCAGCCAAAGCATTTAGGGTTTCCTTAAGGAGACTTTAAAAAAAGCCAAAACACTAGTTGCAGAAATTTGTCTTGGCTAAATATTGCAGGCTGCCTATAAAGTGACAAAAAGAGTGTTTTGCAACACCTGACTAGCAAGCCCTACCGGATATCCTGAGTGTGAAAGGGACATGCAGTGCTGTAATGTTTTTGGGCAGAGCAAGGACCAGGGCAGCTCTGAAAGGCTACTGTACCTTAGGCAAATTTCCAAGACTAAATGACATCAGGAGCGTTATTAGTCGAAGTGTAGTCCATGGTCACTGCACCTCTTTGCATTAAATTGTGTCACATCTTAACAGATAGTGAATATATTGTCTTACTAAGAAACGTGCCTACATTATAAGGGTTTTTTTAAATTAACCTCTTGTCAGTATGGATGCATTTTCTCTTTTGGTGAGTATGAATGTTCTGATTGATACCAAGTTTCATAAGCTAACTGTATCTCCGTTTCTGGTAGTGCAGTTTGATGCGTAATTTAACTTTGTTTCTCTGAATTCCACCCTAGGTTTTGCACAGTGTTAGAATACTGTGAAGGCAATGACTTGGATTTCTATCTCAAGCAACATAAATTGATGTCAGAGAAGGAAGCTAGGTCCATTGTAATGCAAATAGTAAATGCACTACGGTATCTCAATGAGATCAAGCCCCCTATTATACACTATGATCTTAAACCAGGTAAATGAGGAAAGATATGATTGAAAATGTCTGGTGATTTTTTTTTAATCCTTTATTTTGTTTGTAATTTGTGCCTGAAAATACCAAAATTATCTTCTGTATGTCAGGTTTATTGTAAACAACTGAAAAAAGTGTGTACTTTTCTTCCAAGCTTTATTGCCAAAATCAGCTGTCTTTGCTTTGGAAAAATGTTTATCATAACTTTTCTACTGAATTTTTAGGGAAAAATCATATAGCACATATGTTGGTATTTAGCAATATAAACAGATAAGATCATTAGTTGGCTCAATCCTATCTGATTGTTGTGGAATGCTGATGTGTAACTAATTTTTCTCTTATGTACTTCTTAGCTTGTAAAGGATTGAAGTAGGTAATAGATCACTTTCAGCATCCTAGAATAATCACTTCAAAACAAGACTTTACAGAAATTTTCTTTACAATGAATAATAAGCATTGTCATAAACAGTGTATTCTGTCTTGAATCCATGGCCTTTGTTTTACCACCTTGCGTGAATGATATTCGTATTCTTCATGTACTTTAATCTACTGTGCTTCCAAGCGTGGGGTTTGTAATGTGACTCTTGTGCCAGCCTGTTTGCTTGCTGCTATGTAAAAAATCATTCATACGGATTTCTCTCATGTTGTGGAATTGTGCGGAATTTATTCTTACTCTCATTAGTTTTTCTTCTCAGAGAAACTTCATCAAATAACTTTTTTATCAGTAAATTATTGTACAACTTTAACACATAGGGTAATATTCATAGTATTGCAGCAATTTCTTGGCATGATTTTGGCATATACAAGCTCTGAAACCTGTAGCGTGTAGGATTTGTTCTGGGCGGAAAAGTACGAAACTTCATTGTAACTGGTATACTGCTGTGCTTTGGTGTTTCCTCCCTACGTTTTCTGTTCCCTCACTGTCTAGTCAGCTCCCAGCTGAGGGAGCCATTTCAGATGATGGTGATGACCTAGAGAGTTCTTGAGACTGCATTGAAATGTGTCAGTCAAGTTATCAGTTACCAGTTACCCCTCATGAAGTTAGATATTCCTGAAAACTAAACCTGGTTTTGAAAAGAAAGCATTCTGTTAGCTGTTTTGAGGTAATTTTTTTTTTTTCCCCCGGATAGGTAATATCCTTCTTGTAGATGGAACAGCATGTGGAGAAATCAAAATTACTGATTTTGGCCTGTCCAAAATAATGGATGATGACAGCTACGGTGTGGATGGAATGGATTTAACTTCACAGGGAGCAGGAACTTACTGGTAATTTTTGGTTTGATTTTGCTGTTTAGACTCAGTGTCATTGTTCAGATTTCATAAATGCTCTGTGGTGAAGCCATTTTGGAAAGAGAGATAAGATTAAAAATATTAATACGGATGAAAAAAATAAAGATTTTTGTGCAGTACTGCAAATAATGATATTCCCAAATGTTAGAATGGTAACATAACAAGTAAAACAAGAGAGTATGGGTGTGTGGGGTTTTATATATATATTTATTTTTATTTTAAAAAATATATTTAAATATATATAAATATAAAATATATTTATATGTATATTTTATTTTTTTATATATATATATATATATAAAAATGTGGAGATGATTGCTACGATTTAGAAACCTGGTTTTCCTGAAGAAGCAGGTGTTTAATCTTTGGCTGCAGGTGGTTGAAGACGTTTGACAGAGCTATGATGATTAAGTGTGGGTGCTTAGTCCCTGGAAATCTTAGAGCAGGGATTACCAGCAGGTAATGTCCTTAGGACAAAAGAGTATTTACTCTTCCATCCTAAAGGTTAATGACAGCTCAGCAGCTGTGATTTGTTTTCCGTGTGCACTTGCATGCTTGTCCAAAAACCTGAAGTCTTAGAACTACCTACAGAACAGGAATGCCAATAAGCTTTTCATTGCTTACAGAAAAGCTGTTTGTAGAATTTTCTCTCTGAAGATCCAGCAGCTTCATGGCACAGTAGCTCCTTGAGCCTGGGTGCATGATAGCTGTGTCAGGGTGAGCAGATTAGAAAGCCTATATTGGCCAGGTTATTAATTGTGAATTCATTTGCTCTTTCTCTCCTCGTTCTGCCTGCAGCAAGATCAGAGTCAGGAGCTGAAACTTAACTCTAAACAGAGAAGCCAGTGTCATTCCCATTTGCTCTGCAATTTTTCCCATATTCGGAAGTGGCACATAATAAACTTGTCTTTTCCTTCAGAATTTTTAGAAAAGAAACACATACTCTTGCACAAATGCCAATGCACACATTCTGGGAAAAGATGATTATTCAAGTTGAAGCATTTTAGAAGTCTTAGGCTTTTGATACTCTTTTTAATTCTTTACCTGTTTAAACACCAATTTAAATACTTTATTGTAGGAATGTATGTAAAAAACTGTTGGCCTTTGGATTTAGTCTAAAATGCCACAGGCACTAGTGGTGCTGTAAAATAGATCAAAAAATGTCTGTGACCATTATAGGTTCATGATAATTCTCTCTGTTTCTAATTCACCCTTTCTCTGATCCCAAAATCTTCATTAAGGAGGGAAATACTTTGAGTGAGTTTGAGATGGGGGATGAGTCTGTTTAGAAAAGATTGCCCAAACTGTTAGCAGCATAGTGCTGGAAGGGATTTCCTCAGTCATTGGATCCAGTTCCCTGCCTTTCCAGGCAGAGAGGTCACATAATCTCTTTCGTAAACTTGCAGACGTTTGTATTAAATTTAGTTAGTGTTTTGTCCCCAGTAATCTGATTTGAAGCGTGTTCTTTATCCTCAGTTCTCTGATCATTAGAAAACTAATCTTCTAATTTACAGACTGTTTATTTGTGGCCAGTTTATACTTGTTTGTTCTTGTGCCAGCACTGTCCTCCCTGAAGTAGGTTATTTCACTTCCTTGTACTTGCTCCTTGGTGTTTTTATAGCCTTTGGGTTTTTTTCCCTGAATTGTAGGCTCTCCATTCTTCAGATCATCCTAGTAGCTTTCTTTGCACTGGCATCACTTTAAGCTACATTTTTCTTGAATGTTGTAATTGTACACAATTGTACACAAGTATTCCAGAAGAGATTTTGTGATACTGTGTGAAATTCTTCTTTGTGTTAGATTCTTATCTCATTTTTCTGCTTATTTCCATTTCCACAAATACTTCTGCAAAGTTTCTTTTAAAGCCCTGTATGCTGTTGATGAAAGAATGTCTGGACTGTAGTTACTCAAATAGTTTTTATGCCTTTTTCAATTTTATATATTATAGTCAATAATACTTAACTGCCCACATATCGATAAGATTGGGAAGTTTTGTTTGTTTTTTAAAGGAGGTTCCATTTCTCCGGTTCTTTTGTAATTCAGGAATGGCGCAGGAACTTCCTCAACTTTCAGCTCTTCAGTGTTCCTGCAGATTATAGGAATGGATATAGCAATCACTTCTGTCTACCATATATCCCTCTGGTTAATATCATCATTCTTACAAAAAAATTAGATGAAGGATCTTTAAGCCATATCTACATTGTCTCTGATTCCTAACCGGGCCTTGCTATAAAACGTCCTATATGGCTTTCATTTTTTCTTCCTCTCATAGAAGGAGAAGGTTCATATTTAATGTAAGATTCCAAGTTAAAAAAAACAAAACAAAACAAAACAAACCAGCTGACAATTAGTGATGTAGGTAAAGAATGTTAGTATTTGTGCTTATATCAAATAGACCCTCTGTTTGACTGACTGACTGACTGTAACAAAACCTGTGATGTCAGGTTTTTGGGTGCGAAAGGTAGTGGAATGCAAATCATAAGGCAACTATACCAGATGTCAAAAGATCAGAGATGTGTATGTGAAGTGTTTGTATAATTTGATATTTGAGTAAGTTCCAGTGATGCCATCCACCTACTTGCAGACACTGAGATGCATGCTTTATTTTCCAGGTACTTGCCTCCAGAGTGTTTTGTAGTTGGCAAAGAGCCACCAAAGATTTCTAATAAGGTTGATGTATGGTCAGTTGGAGTAATCTTTTTCCAATGCCTTTATGGTAGAAAGGTAAGGAAAATGTTTTAAAATCTTAAGAGTTTTAGTGTAAATGCGTGTTTCCGGTTGACTGTGAATTACAGTCCTAAAGATGTGAACCTACATGGAAAATTATTTGTGTTACTTTTTGGTGGTGTGCATTGATGTTGCAAGAACTGTAGAAAATCTTGACTGAAACTTTTTATTTATGAAATGGTTAGTAGTTTGCACTGCAACAACTTACTATAGCATAAATATTTATGAAATCAAAGTAGTTGGATAACTCTTATGAAGAAAATGTGCTTATTTTTCAGCCATTTGGCCACAATCAATCACAACAAGATATCTTACAAGAAAATACAATATTAAAAGCCACAGAAGTTCAGTTCCCTGTCAAACCTGTTGTAAGCAATGAAGCCAAGGTAACTTTTCATATGATCACTGAGTAACACTTAAAACATTCATCGTAAGGGATTCTGCTATAAGATTATTTTTGACTTAAGAATGCTGTGGGACATATTAAGTAAGTGTGTAGGGAAGCATAATGGAAAACTACTATTTTGATGTTTTTATTTAAGCAGACTTGTTCTGGGATTTCTCAAAATCATGTATTTTAAAACCACTTGCAAATTTCTGGAATATATGAAGTAGGCTGCTTCAAAAATTGTCTGCTTTGCTTTTTCCCAGAGGACCTTATGTGTCTCACTCAGGTTGTCTCACTACAAGTTCTCGTGAAATACTTTTGCTAACAGTAACAAGATCTTTCACTAAATAGTGAATGCTTTTCTCTGCAGCCTTGTTGGCTTGAAGAACTATTTGACTTCCAAATACCTGGAGGATATGCTTGCTAGCACTCCTCCCCTTGAAAGGTCATACTGTATGTGTATTAACTCAAAGCTGAGTTTAGAAACATAAATTCTTAAGAATCTATAAGGTTTGTTGATGCTCTTTCAGAAAATGAGACTGCCAAAATAGTTGATCTGCCACAAAGATGCAAATGGCAATGTTTCCCATATTTAAAAAAGCACTTATTTTGAAACATCTATAGTATCAAACTCATCTCCAGACTAACTATTCAGAAACAGATGAAGGTGGTTTCCCAAGTGATTGCTGCTGTGAGCATCTGTAACACAAATCCAATTCTGTGCACATGGAAGAAAACGTTACTTGTTTGTAAAACTGTCCCAATTTTTGAAAGCTATATTCACAGTCAGATGCAGTAGAGGTGTGCTTGTGGAAAAAAATGGCAAGATAATAGAATGCCTATTCAAGTTTCAGCAATTATTTAAACATACTTGGATTTGGGACACAAGCTGAAAAAAAATTAGGAATGTTAAGATTTAGATTCTAAAGATAAAAAGGAAAGAAAACCTATTTCTAGAGACTGTAACTTCCCAAGAAAATCTCTTGGTTACATAAACCTGATGTTGCAATTTGTGATATATTTCCTTTGGTTGTATTTTCTAAAAGTAGTGCTAGTGAACAAGTTGCAGTTAAGGCTATGAAAATTTGGTTGAAGAATTGTAGTTTATCCTAGGATTTTTGTTTGGTTGGGTTTTTTGTTTGCCGTTTTTGTTTTTTTCACCCCCATTTGGAAAAATTGTCCTTTGCAGTTGACAAATATGCATCATATAATTGATAACATTACATGTTGATAGTTTATATCCCTGTCTTCTAACATTGCATTTCTTTGTCATTAGTATTTTTTATATAGAGGATGTCAGGAAAGAGTAGGCAGTTCAGCATGGAGAATTGGCAACTTATTTTACATTCACTGTGTATTCTATGTTCTGTTTGTTTGTAAGACTAAAATAAACTCTCAGTGTTCTCCACTCTTATTAACATTGTCACGATAGCTGTAAGAGAGAGGGAGAAATTACCCTCTGGTGGAAATGTTATAAAACAACTTCAGACTAACTTGTAAATTCAGACCGTTTATGATGACTGTGTAGAATCCAAATTGTCTTTCAGATTTATAGGCCTGGCAGTTAGAAGAGAACAGCTTGTAAACTGAAATTCTGATTTGGAAAACATGGAGATGAAATTTTTATGGAACCTGGAATGACACTGTTAGTTAGTTTTCAGACTGTAACTGTCCTTTGATCCTCTCCACTTGTTGCTATTCTGTGCAATGTTCTTTGCATCGAAGTAATGTGTCTACAGTGCCACAGAAGTGTGGAGTGTTTTACAGACATTTTAGACACAAGCTGTTACTCTGAGGATCTTGCAAAGAACTCTTAACAATTCATTTGTTATGAAGGGTTTATTGTGAAGAATTTTATTAAAATCCATGATGTCAAAGGACATGTGAATTTATATTAACAGGTGTGCATGTTTTTTATTTTGTAACTTGTTCATGCTGGATATGTAAATGATAGAAGTAAATTCCAGCACGATTCTTAGGAACTTGTATCACAGATTTTTCCCTTTAATCTCCAGTTTTTTATTGGAGCAAAGAACAGCTGAACAGATTTATCAAAGAAAATATATGTAATTCTTTTAAGTTCTAAATTAAGTAATGATGTGCTAATCAGTTCTGTAGCAATAATAAGGATTTTCCATCATTAAATGTTGAAGCCCAAGTTCTCAGGAGACCAAATGTTCTGTGTATGCTAGACATAAGACTTGACAGAGACTTGCAGGACAAAACGATTGGCATACGTTGTATGGACCTAAACGTAGAACAACATAGTATCTCAAGAACAGTCCTGAAGCCAGATACAGAATTTTTCAATTGACTAGATATTTTTAAGCAGATGGGATTGAGGTTTTTTTCCTGGGAAGGGAGTTCCAGCTACCTGGAACTAGTCGTTTCTTAAACAGTCTGTTAGTTATTTGATGCCCACTGAACATGGCAATCACCATTGTCAAATTTCATGTTTTGCTGTATTCCGTCATGGCACGGGCAGTAATGCCAGCTTTCAAAGGTCAGCTAAAGCGTTGAAATTCTCTGCCTGCATTTTCCATCTACTCTTCACCTACCAGTTTTTACTAAACTCCATGAAGCTCCTTTCCACTTTTTTCAATTCTCTTGACACTTGCTTCTGGTTTTAATAAGCTGTTCAGGGATAACACATGCAGAATTCTAATTTTGTGAGGTGCTGGTGTTTTACTTGTAGATACAGTTTCTAAGCGTGGAAATACTGTTTGAAGTGTGATTATTTGAAGCCAATTAATTTGCTGATTTCCTGCTGTGATACTACATTTTTTTTAGTAAAATGTTACACTGTCATTTGAATTGAATTACATAAGAACAAGAATTTTTTTAGAAACTAGTGTATCTAGGAGGACACACATACTTGCTTGTAAGCAGACGTAATTATCTGAAATGGTGTTGTCACTTTTTAAATTTCTTTTCTAGGCCTTTATCAGACGCTGTTTAGCATACCGAAAAGAGGATAGATTTGATGTCCACCAGCTGGCTAATGATCCTTATCTTCTCCCTCATATGAGGAGATCAAATTCTTCAGGAAACTTGCATATGACTGGGCTAGCAGCATCCCCTACACCACCTACTTCAAGCATTATTTCATACTGAAATTTCTCCAACCGAGGAATGGCATGATACCTTTGTGTAGTTTCCAGAAGCAGACTTGAGCTTAAAAGCATTTGAGTGTTTTTACGCAGGACAAGTTTGATAACTGTGTTTTCAGACTGAAGTCCTCCTACATAGTGTCATTTGTATGATTGGAATGGATCATGGACTGTGAATAAGTGTACCCTTCTGAGAAATACCTTTAAACGTTGAAGGATGACACTGCCTGTTACACACCAACAGGTATACTGTGTTTAAGACTGAAGAAAAGGTTTTTAGTTTTTTCTGGGGAACATTGTAAATAATCTTTTTAATACTTAAAGTACATTTGGTTGATACTGGAAAGTTCTAACATGAAGGGTAGTTTCTCATTATTTAAATAAAAAGGGTAGTGAGCAAATTTGAAAACACAGGAAAAACACCGTGCCTGGTTATAAACTAATTAAACTGCCATCTTTCCAAGACATTGATCTTTTGAAACCAAAGTAAGGAGTGTGAGATGGTCAAGGATACGTTCTGTATCAGATTCCTCAGATAAATTTATAGTATTTTATTTGGCAACTCAGGCTTGTACCTCCAAAAATGTGGTGGTGTTTCACTGAATTTAGATTGGAAGGGTGATATGGAATTCCTGGTACTTATTTCTCAAATAGATTGCTAATTTTTAAGTCCACTCGATTTTCTAAAAATACTATACTTTCTGTGGTATTGAAACTATGACACTTTCCAGGCTTCTGATAAAAGCAAGCAACAATATGAAACTAAATGCGAACAGGTCATGTATAATGTTCTATGCAGGAATAATGATAAATTCCCTTCTAGCTCTATTGTAAATTGTTGTACAGATGTCACATTTTCAGTTAAATTTCAGCAACTTATTCCTGTACAAATGTTTAAAGTATGGCTTTTTCTAATTGGATATTGTATTTTTTTTAAGTCTCCCTGAAGGCGCTTTTAATTGCTGCTAAATGACATTGCTTTTACTTTTGCGAAAGAATCAAATGACCTCCTTAAGGTGCAAGTCAACTGTACGTTATAGAGAGATTAAGAGTAGGTAATTCATTAACAATCAAGGCATGTAAACCAGATCTGTGTTGGCAATATACAGTACAGTTCTTTAAGTCAGTTTATTGTGCTCTCAACCTGCAGAGCACATTGATACTAGATGTAGAAGTTGCTCATGGTTATCTCTGGAAGTTCCTATCAACAAGGAAATGTTTCTTGTGGCTTGTACAGATATTTTAAAATGTGAAACATTTTCTAACTGCCTTGTATGGTAGAAACTTACTTTTCAGAACAGTGTATCTCTCTCCCGTTCACTATTCTTTTTACTATCCCATTCTTGATGCCGAATACCTATATGTAATTTTGTCCATGTTGCAGAAAAAGGAGGCTGTATTACCACAGGTTTTCATTTAGTATTGTACAGTTAAACTGTTGCTCTTGTTTCTGATGTTGCAAGCCATTTTGTTTTCATTGTATATAAAGAAACATTAACTGTCTCTTTAAGATGCTGCTGAAATTGTAGAGAATGTAGCCAAAACAGTAATAAAAAATGACAGTTGAAATTTCAAGGTTTTCATTGCGTGTTTTTGCATTTCAAGGCAAGGCAAATCAGCTAACCGTATCACTGAGCTACACATAGCTATTTAAAGCAAACTCTCTTTAACTACAAACAAAAGGCAAATAATAGAATAATTAAATTAAGTAACATTGGAGGTGAAAGAGGAGAGAAACTGAAAACATCTGTCATAATGAAGTAACCAAAATATCATTTCACTGAGTAGACCTCACAGAAACAACTTTATATTTCAACAGGTCCTTCTAGAATTCTTTAACTGTAGAATAAAATTGCACTCAAATAGTGACTCTTTCTGCCTTGTATTACACCAGAGTACTGGGACTGCATTCTTTTCACCCTCTACAGCATGAGACCAAGTGCAGAGTTCAAGGAGAATGTGCCGTAGCTGTAGGCTCACATTAGATTTCATTCCTTCTTATTCTGCATGTGTCAATGTCATGACACAGACATGAGGAACGTTTTACCTAAGGAAAAGATGCCTTGTCTTGTTAACTGCATTTGTCTTTATCTGGAATGTATTGTGGTTACCCCTGGTAAAGGGAAGTTTGGCAATATATTACTTAAGTAACTGAAAAGTGTACAGCCACTTAAAAGTAAAGGGGTTTATGCATTGTACTAATTACATACAGACTTGTTTTTCCTATTGTTAGCATCTGGAAATGTGGCTGAATATGTGACACTCCAGCTTTACAAATACACATTTCTGAAACCTAAACATTCACTTTAAAATTAAAGTTCCACATAGGAATACATGAAAGAAAAGGAGAGTCACCATCTTGTCTTTTGAATCAAAGCTGTGAGATTCTTACCTCCAATACACACAGTTGTGTTTGTGTTAGCATCTTATGATGCTGTTAAAAGTTCTGTATCCCCATGTGGAGTCATTCTGCAGTCACATGAAGACATCTGAGTTAGTGTGTTTGGTGCCTGGTATTCTGCAGTTTGTGCTTGGGAAAGAAGTGCCCCTGAGGCTGGGTCCAGAAGACCAAATTACGGCTGCTTGTGGAGGAACACTGATCCGCTCCTGGGTAGTTCGTGCAATGGTTGGTCAGTCTGTATTTCATGCGCATGTTACTGATCTGATCATGTGTCATTCATCACTGGATTGCCTAAGCTCTCCTGAGTTAGCAACAGGTAGACAATAAAAGGAATGAAGTTAAACTTCATCAGGCAGTTTTTAATAAACCTTGGAAATAAAAGGCTTCCTTTACTTTAAAATTTCTGCATTTACTGGAAGATAGTAAAATACTATATTTCTGTATAATAAAAAGCTACGTATGAAACAGAAGTGACCAAGAGAAGTTCTGACCTTTTAACTATGATTATGGTGCTACAGGTCATTGCAGCCAGAGTACACAATGGTTGGCTTGTTTCTGGAAAACAACCGTGTTTTGGCACTATTTTATTTGTACTGAACTTGTTTGGATTTCAGCGTGCAACATTATTCACCCTTAACTTGGTCTGTGCTGGTGGATAGATGGAGGCTAGGTAAAAGCACTTTTTAGAAAATTAAAATACTAACACTCACTGGAAGACTGGAAGGGCATCGTGCTGCTGGCCAGCTGCCCGAGTGCCTTTGACTGCACACACTATGGCTATGAGCAAACCGCTGCATAATTAGGGAGGCTTTCAAAGGCCCACAAAGCCGTGAGCCCTCGGTATGCGAGTCACGGGTGCATGAGGTGCCGAGCCGGTGCTGACGGGTCCTCTGCACCCCTGGGACCCCCCACGGGAGCTGGGGGCTGCCTGTCATGGCTTAAGCGGGTCACTGACTAAGGTGTGTTTCCAAATAAGCAAGCGTGGAAAGGCAAACATGCCCTGAAGCATGCCGGGTTCTCCTGCTCTGGCTTTGATGTCTTCCCAAACATGAGGAAATCACAGGTCTGAGGCAGGGCCACCAGCCCAGCCAGGCCTGTCTTCCCCATCCCACAGCATTCCCGGCCAGGCAGGACACAGCACGTCCAGTTTGGGGAGCGGATGCAGGTCCCCAGCAGCCCTACTGCTCCAGTCTTCCTCCAGATTTCAGCTCTGCTGGGGCTGGAGCTGCTCCTGTCACGGTGGAGGAGTGCAGCAGCTGAGAGGCCCAGACAAGGCAGGTGGTGGCAGCCAATCCCTCCTCACCTGCTGCCATGTTTTTGCCCGGAGGGCTGGAGCAGTGAGGGGCACTGCTGAGGGCAAGGGGTCTGCCAGGAAGGGTGAGAGGTGTCTCTGGGACATCTCTTTCTCTTCAGAGAGTCCCTGGGACTTACTGGTTTTCTCCAGAAGTGGGAGATTATATTGGGAAGGGGGACTGGGGAACCGGGCCCAGTGGGGGGGCCTGGGCAGGGTGTTAGGGCAGAGATGGCCTCAGAATCTGGAGGCAGAGAGGTAAGAGAGTCTCTTGATTTCGGTGTCTAAAACATTTCGGTCTCAAATTCCTGTTGTATATTTTTAAATTTTTTTTTGCTGCTTATTAAGCCTATTATTTCTAGTCCTATGCACTATGGCATGAAGAACGGTTTCCTGTCATGTGTATGTAGTACCTAAGTCTTGCTTTCTGTGCAGTCTCCATGTATTTAATTTTGAACTTCATGCATGCTTCTTGAGAATTCTTTGGAGTTAAATTATCCCCTGAACAAGTTAGGTTCTTGCATTATTTAGTTCAGATATTCAACTCCTAACAGAATGTTAGGGACACTCTTGCTGTGGAAGAAAGTAATTTTTTCTATTTTGGTCTACATAATTGAGTCACCTCGTGATCTTTTCATTGTGCTATCTTTCCCAAGCCAGTAAAATTCTGTGCATAAATCAATGGAAAATGCTTTCCCTAGGAATCTCATTTTGTATCTAGTGTCTCTAAAGCTAATTAGGTATCATTAAGAAATTACATGATGTTTCAATTTCAGAACTGCCTTGTGCAAATCTGTGGATATCTGCTGTGCACCATTAAAAAACACACAGGGACTTTCCGTTTAAAGAGTGATGGAGATCCAAACCACATTTGCTATATCCTCGGAGGATGCACTACCATCAGACCAGTAGGTCAGCTGGCAAAGCAAGGTGTTTTCTGGCTCTTGTGTGGAAGCTATGCTGTGCTATTCCGGAGAGCCCAGCTCTGCAGCCCAGTAAAGCAAGTGTTTCCCAGGAAGAGAATGCTATTGCCTCAGTCCCGAGCCCAGTGCTGTTTCTGTAGTTTGGCAGTTGTGCTTTCAGTGTAAAAAACAGAAGCAGTCCCTGGACATCACCCTCGGTTTTGCTGTTACTCTTGGGAAGCCTGTTTACACATACAGAGGGTTTGAAACAGTTTTGCAAGTGGCCTGGAGTTGTGGCTTCCTGTTATTTTTAGTATTGATGCACATGGGGGACTGTATAATTGCTCCCTTCATCGGGGCTGGAAGGATTGTCCTTAGAAGAATCATCGACTTCAAGAAGGTCTGGGAGGTGTTTATAGCTCAAAAAGGCATAAGCACGATGCAGCGCTTCAGTGTTTAGAAGTGCCTGTCAGTACCTTGCTGAATCAATATCCTAGTTTATTTTTGATGCTGAAGTTCTGAAACTTCAGGACAGAAGGAAAGGACTCTTTAAGCACTCTCAAACCAGCTCCTTCTAAATATTGTTCACTAATAGAAAACTATGATAGTTTAAAAAATCAGTTGTACACAGATTTATGCAAGGCAGCATATTATGTTGAATGCATTGGCTGTATGTACAAGCATAGGGTTGGGGGTTTTTTGATGATTCTAGCTGAAGGGATAAAAATGCCACACACATCTACAAGTTCGTGGCTTGTACATTATATGACAGTTGGACTCGATGATCTCAGAGGTCTTTTCCAACCTTAATAATGATTCTATATGCAAAGATGATATTTCAGATTGTAGTACTCCTAGGGTAGGATCTGGCAATATGTGCCGCCTATTGCCCAAATGCCTTCTAATCTTAATTTATATATTATCTGCACACCTTTCACTGCCATGGAATAACTGGAACTGGGGCTTGTAGAGAAGGAGACCCTGTGATGGTAAAATATGCAATTGAGTTTGTGGATTAAAACAATAAATAAAGCGAGGACATGAAAAACAGAAACTTCAAAAAAGTTTGTTGTAGAAGACAGCTCATACAGGGTTTTCTCCTCCTGTGAGCAGGTTTTCTGTTCCTTCATCTGAAGTGCTTTCAGATGGCATAGTCCTTTGATATTCTCTGGTAATTTCTGTGCATTGATACAGTTTTTCTCCCTGTACCCCCAGTCCTTTCATTATGCTCCCGATGTCCAAAGCCATGCTTTGGCTTTCCTCCCTGCAGGTACAGCACGATGATTAGTGGACGGTGCAAGCTGACTTCCAGCCACTGGATGCTTCAGCGAGCGATAGAAATCTGGTGTGCAGCTGGGTGTCGTGAAATGATGTGCTAGACAGCTGAAAGGTGGCGGTGCCTTTGGGGTGACATCTATCTCCACTTGCTCAGCAGTGCTTGGGCAGTTCTACACACTTCTGCTACACACACTGCTTCTATGCATGTCTCAGCATGCAGGGCACAGGGAAGTGGTGCTCAGGGCTGAGAAGGAGCAGTAAAGCAAGCAGAGCAAATACATCTGCAGCTTTTCTTCAGGTCCATGTTCCAAAATCTCAGTTGCTCTATCACATAGTAGTTTTTTAATACAAGTGGGGGCCAGGACATCTGTCTTCTTTCCAAGCAAGGCTGCAGCCTTTTCCAGTCTTCCTGAACCATTCAGCCTTCACTGTCCAGTGATATGAGTTTGTTAGAAGTCTTTAGTCCAAAGGAAGTTGTAATGTTGCAGTCTCGTGTCCTCTGCTACTGCACATATGTGTAACCACGGCAGCAGAGGGTCAAGTTATGAAGGCTATATGTTGAAGCAGTGTCCATATCCTCTTCATGGCTTTTCTTCTCTGCCCAGCTGTGCTGGTATGTGTGATACTGATACCCAGCCCTGTGCCCTCTTCCTCCCTTCCTCAGAGCTGTGCACAGACCTTTTGCCTCCTGGAGGAAGAAAGGCAAGTATCTGATTCTTCGGAGTTGACAGCTGTGCTGCATTTAGATCCACCAGCCCTAACTTGTACTCAAGTAAGAGATAATGTGGGGTCTATCAGACCCCAGCTTTTAGAAGGTCTCAGACATATCAGGAGATCTAAGTGCCTCTTCCAGCCCTCAGACATTGGCCTTGCAACTTCTAGAACAGTTGGACTGGAGCTGTGTCCTGGAGTGCTCCAGCATGTCACCGTGCAGCCATATTCCATGTTGTAAGGAGGACGCATTCCTGAAACGTGCGATGGATAACAATTGGATGGGTAGCAAAGGTTCCTGTAAGAATCAGTGTAATAGAGGGGGGGATGTGTGCAGAGCCTTGAGGAATACTATCTGAATGTGCAAGGATGTATTTTGCAGCATGAGCTCTTTCCTATTCAAATCCTGGTAATGTGTCTAGAAGAGAGTTCTCAATGGTGTGACTGCAAGACAAAGACAGATGAGATGGTTTCTTGTCTCTTAACCTGTTGGGACATGCTCATGGCTTCAGCAGGCCGGAAGGAAAGCTGGAAAAGGAAACTGAGTTCCTGATAGCATTGGTGAGAACTTTGCAGGACAGAGCATCAAGAACTGTGCTGCTTTATGCATGCATGAGCAGATCCAATAGATCTTCACTTGCCTTCTTTGGTAGAACAGCAGCTTCCACTTAAAACAATGGAACTAGCAAGGACTTAAAGGATTCAAAGATGTAAAACATGTTCCCCTATGCTCCCCAATTTCTCTCTCATCTGCCCTTGAGCTGAGAGTGGCAGAGTAATGGGACCTGCCAAATGGTCACATACATGGAGCTGACTTAGCAAGAAAGTTCTTCTCCGAGGTTTGTCCTTCCAAACAGCCACACAAAGTGTTATTGCATAGCTTTGTACATTTGCATAATGGAAAACTTTCTTCATGACGAAAATAATCATCCTAACTAGCAGACAAATGGTTCTTTTCAGGCTTGCAGCTGTGGCTCAGTGGCAGCTGGCAGAGCTCTCATCACCATTTTGAGCACTGGAATACCTTCCCTGCGTGCCCTGCAAAACCAGGTAAGTAACATATTTGCTGGCAAACTACACATGAGCACTCGCCCACAGCAAATTTGGAGCATCTTATTCCATTGGTTAAATGTCGGTTCACATACATTTATATGATACCAGAAAATCATCATGTTGCTTGTAGGGTTATATAAGGATTTATCAGATGCTGAGCCTGGTCTCATAAATTGTCTTCTTAGCACTGTCATATGTCAGGACAGTTTTATTACTGAGCCCAGACACATTCTAATCTAACAAATTAGCATATCATAAAGGTTATTGTGCTATCACCCAATTAACAAAACCCATACAGATAAAATAGACAAATTACTTGATCCCTCACCCGTTATCATCTGTCAGAATTCCTGTGTTTTTAATGAACCTCATCCTTTCCCACTTATATTAATACCTTAATATATTGGTAAAGCCAAAACCTTTATACATAAGTAGTACATTAAACAAAGCATGGTCTAATGGTGAAAACTGTAAAGATGGGGGTTTTTTTTCTCCTTATCTCAGAGACAACTGAGAGGAATTCAGCTGAATCACGTTGAGATAGCTTTTCTATTTTGGGGAATGCTTTGATGCGCTCTGTTAACATCAGGCAGCAATGTGAAGGCCTCTTTTTTTTTTTTTTTTTTGTATTCAGTGAGTCAGGTTGTGTTTTTCTCCTTTCAGGTTTTGCAAATGATTACTTAGGTTGCAAAGGAGTTTGGTAGTTTTGTGCTAAGGAGCAACACAGACAGGGCACAGAGAGCATGGAGAAAAGCCAATATAAGCCATTCCTATTTGAAATCGGGGAAAAGCAAGGAGGAGTCAGCGAGGCAAGGCTGAAGTGACACTTCAGCTGTGCTCACTTAGATACCTTGCTGTATGTCCAGAACACTTTTAGACTCAGGCACAATGCACTGGGTGGATATAAGGTGAATTGCTATAATAGCTAGTGGCAAAGTTTTACATTGTGTTTCATATTCAGCTATACAGAAAGCAAGCCCAGGGCACACAGGGGAAAGTAGTGGTGACTGAACCAGCACAACTTTATAAAGCAGCAGTTTGCTGCCCATTAAATCAGCCTTGGTCCAAAATAAGGGCAGGACATCCAAACTTGGCTTACCAGGGGAGATCTGCATCAGACATACTTGCCAGCAGCCCAGGGGAGACAAGAAGGAAGCAGAGGGTTTCCCAGCACCCACTAGTGGCAAAGCAAGGTGCTGTATTGAGACACTAAACATCTACTTTACCTGTCTGCACCTCACAGACATGACACAGAGCTTGGGCATGGCAGTATCAGAGCAGTAGATGCTGTGACTGACTGGTCAGGACTGCTCAGCCCTCTGGCATATTGGAGCAGTGCTTCTCTGTCTCCTGCAAGGAAAGGATTTAAATACTAATTACACTAATTTTCCTAGAAATTAGCATGGGATATCAGTATTTGCTAGCATTCTGCTGTACTTGGCTAGCTATTGATTCAAAAAAAAATATGAAAAGTGTTTCTCTTACAGCTTATTCAAAGCAGGGAGGAATAGCTTGTAAGGAAGGGTGGAGAAAAACTTACTGGTTTATATAATCCCTCTGGCTTGCAGCAAGAGTCTTGAAAGAAGAATCAAAGCTTTTGGAGTGAAGCTTGACTTCTGTTTGGAGTTCATGGCAGCATTGAATTGTAGTGTTTGGGAAAAGGATCTGTAAAAATAACAACTCTAACGATTCTTAATTTTGTCTCCTTGATTTTTGTGTAAAGCTCTAGTCTGTTATTAAGAAACTTCAGACTTTTAGGTGCTCAAGTACTACAATGATGAATCTATAAAATGCATTGATTAATACCTAATAGTTTGAAGCAAGATTCACAATTCTTATATTTATAATTGAAAATTATTGGAAATATTGTAATTCAGCTCTTCTCTCTGTTCTGGACTTCATTCTTATTACTGCCATTCTTGTGATTTGAAATGACACAGTCACAACTCAGAAGGCTTTTAAAGTATCATTTTATCATTTTCAAGTTACACATTTCCTTGTGATGGTCACTGCTTATGATTTCTAACAGTATCAGTAGGACATTGTGCTGATAAAGGTGAGTTAATGATAGGAGGTAGTTCTAAACTGATTTCTAATATGGTGAAAGAAATAGTGATAGCTACTACAATATATGATCTGCAAGAGAGTTTTTCACTTAAAAAATATAATGTAGTAATTACAAGTCCTAATAGCATGGCTCTTGTGTTTTGAGGCAATTAAATATCCTTTTACCATTAAATATTTTGTTGTATTTTTGACCCAAGACAAATAGCTAATGTGAAAAATTATCTGAGTGCTTCACATAGGTTGATTCCATTGGGGTGTGGTTGTATGTTTGAAGTTTCTATCTTAATAATTAAAAATATTGGTTTGCACTGATTTGTGTGCCTGGAGGGGGAAAAAAGCTATTTTATAGCTACTCGACTGAAGTCACGAAAGGTGTGAGCGCTATGATGCTCTTGGTCTTGGCCCAGGGTTTAATACCATTCAGTTTTACATTCCTAGCTGGTGATGTGGTTTTTGCCTTCAGTGTAAGTTTACTCAGGGCTGACCCCAGAGCCCTTCACACCCACAGCCTCCCTGCTTCCAGACCAAGGACCACGCAGCTGTGTGCTAGGTCTCATCAGCTGGTGGGCCTGGGTGAAAATGCAGTGCTCTTGGCTGGGTGCTTCTTCAGTGCTGGGAAGCGGACGTGAGCAGCAATGGGCATGGGGAGAGACACTTCTGGAAATGGCAGCATTCAGCTTGGTGGAGGACAGGGCTTCACTTTCAGCTCAGGCTACCCTGCTGTCTGGTTGTGCTTTCTCTAGAGTCCCTTGAGAAAGAGGGGCTTCCCCAGAGGTAGACTTACCCTCACAGCTGGGCTTTGGTGCACTGGCTTTCCCAGCACCTCTCTTAATGGGGGCAATCGGCTGGCTGGCTACCCTATCAGTATTCTCAAATTTTCATTGTGCAGACATCTTGCCAAAGATTTTTCTTCTTCCCTCCACAGTTGCACAAATAACTTCCTTCTCCAGGCATGATCCAACAGTGTGCTGTCTCCAGCTGAAACAACAGGGGGAAATTCAGACACAATGCAATAAAGTAACTGGAATTTGCTTGTCATCAACCCCAAGGGTATGTTCTCATTAAAGCAACGAGTTGTATCCAGCAGTTACGTTCTTTCATGTTTGCATTACACCCCCCTGCCCCATACTGCCAGAGATTAGAGTCTGCTTTCACTGTTGTCTGTGGGTCTCTGCTCAGTTTGACAGGGAGGAAACTTTTCAGCCAGGGCTTGGAACAGAGACCATTCCTCCACACAACAGCTATTAATCCTGCCCTTGCAGGTGGCAAAGTAGCTTCATTCGCTGACCAAAATCAGTGATGTTAAGAGGCGAGCACGGAGGTGAGGAGAGATTCTCTCTCACCTGACAGCAAACAGCAGAGATGTTCTGCAGCAGCAGGCAAACCCACCAGTAGGAAATGTAGGGAACACCCCACTGCGAGTCAACACCACGTCCCGCAGGGCCTCAGGTAGCTGGTTAGTTTAGTGTTTTGTTTGTGCTGTCACACAAATACTTGACCAAGCAAATGTTTTCTTAGCATATGAGAGACCTAGCACACAGCCTGTGACGGGCTGTGCTGTCTGCTGATGGATTACAAAGAACCAAAATTTCCAAGAAACAACAGTCATAGCAGCCATCACAGTGATCTGGGTGCTACCAGCATTTAAGCACTCAGTGCCATGTCTGCTTAATTGTCTCTAGAGAGTAGGAGTTACAAAGAACCACGATCTTTTTTAAGCATTCCCTGACTAAACTAATGTAGGAAGAACGTGGTGTTCTAATTATTCCATATCCCATGGGCACAAAAGTGATTATTCCTGTAGGTCCAGCATGAATTCAAGCATCTGAAGCTCATATCTAATACTGTATTTACATTCACTATCCTTTGGACACCCAAAGCTGAGCTTACACTGAGCATCAGATGCCTTTGAGCACTGTGACTAAGCAATTACATTTGTTCTTGGCAGATACATGCTAATCCAGGATGCAAATGTAAAATGTTTTTGTAAGTGCAATAAACTTGTAGTTTTGGGGGCAGTAAAATTCTCGGTCAATCAATAGTCTTTATATGTGGTTAGCTTAATTAATAGTATTTCTGAGTCAAACAAAACCACTGATAAAGGATTAGCAAAGACTGGTGCCATGCTAGGCAGCATGTTTGCACTCACTGTGCTTTTAGAAATGCTGATGATGTTTTCAAAATCTTTGTCTTCTTAGATGGTGCTTCTTAACACTGTGAATTTCTAACTAGACTTGGAAGGAGAAAAGGGTATTTGCCTCTCTCCTCCCTACTGAACTGCCCCATTCCCTCCTTTTAGCATTGACCAGTGCAGAAATGCTTGTTTAAACCCAGCCTTTCTCAAACTGGAGAGATTCCCTCCCTGATGTTTTTGACAGGTACATTTTACATGGTCTAAGAGTAGGCTTCCTCTTGGTGAGTAGAGAACTGACTCTGGGGGCATTATCTCCAGGGAGAGACGGAGTGGGTTTCCTCTCTTTCTCAGTTGAACTCCTTGGTAGAAAATACAGATTTAGGGAGGACTTTCTACAATCTTTCTGAAATCTACTAGTAACTGTATTGAGTCAAGTAGTTAGAACTAATATTTATTACCAGGTTTGTAGTGATAAACTGCTAAAGATGTTACAGTTAATCCAAAGAGGAATGGATTGGGTCAAGTGCTTGACTGAGGTGGGGAGATAAGACTCAAATTCCTGCAAACTTGGATGCTTTGCATTTAAAGAGAGACAGATAAAGTTAGACAGACAGATAGACACACACACACATATATACATTAATACATATGCACATGCATATTGAAAATATACTGCCTCTGCCTTGTTAAGAGTATAGGCATCCTGTAGCAGGGACTCGCTCCATGTGTTCCCACAGCTCCAGCACAGAAAGTTGAGAAGTCAGCCGAGACCTCTGTACTGTCAAAGCAATGCAAATACCAAACATAAGCCATTGCTTAACCAACATTTTTAACTTCTAAGAGGTGGTCAGCATCTTCTTTATTTATGACTCAAGTAGGCAGGCCCTTAAAACTGTTGATCTTATAGGAGAGAGAAGTATTAGATATGGAGAGGATTACAACAGTGGAAGCAAACATTTGAACATTTGCCCTTGTGAATTCTTACAAACTATATTTAGAATTTAAATCCAAGTATAATTAAACAGTGCTAATAAGACAGAGGGACTTATCTTCATTTGGTGTATAATTGGTATCACTGATTTCCTCATTCATTTTTTCCTAGTTTTAAAGGCTTCTTGTTCCAGTGAGATTTGATGGTAAAAGTTACCCTGCAGAGAGAAAGTATCTGGCCTGGAGCTTAAATTCAGCTGGAAGCCTTTTAAGGGAGGGAGCTTTCTTGATAGCATCAATAACTAAGAGCAAAGACACCTGTGAATGTGTAACCAACAGTCAAGCAAGGCACTCTTTTTGCACTGTAACCTGGATAAAATGCCATTTCACACAGTATGACAAAGACCATAACGGGGAAGAAAACCTTGTTCCGTATTGCTAGTGAAGGAAACAAAGCACAGTAGAGTTTCAAGCTGTAGGCATATAATCTACCATTATCAACTGAGGTTTGAATTCTGCCTCAAAATAGGGAATTCTCATCCAGGAATGTGAACGTGGCACAGGAACTCTTGGTGACATTTTGTGCTGGGCGTAGTGTGGCAGGTCAGGGTGGAAGATAGTAATGATCTTGCCCAGCCTTAGTAGCTCTGAGCCCACAAGGAGAGCAGCAGCCTCTGTTACAACTCTGCTCCAATACCCGATTTTATTGCTGAGCAAAGGACAACAGCTACTGACAGCAGCAGAGGCTGAATTTAATTTTTTTTTTACCTAGTCAAAGCCCATAGAAAAGTGGGTGCAATAGGCATAGTCAAGTTTACTGAAGCCCCATTTTGCTTTTCAGTTGTGTCTTTTGTTTGGACTCAGGCTCTTTTTTTTATTCTATACTACTGTCTCAAATGGATACAAATTTTTTGAGGGTTTAGTCCACATGTGTTGCTGCAAACTGCAGCAAAATCAGCTGTTTCCTAAGAAGTGGCACAATAATGACTATGACTGTACATTTCAGTGCTGTCATGTGTGCCAGGGTGTTTGTGCTTACCTGCTGACAAGGGTGCTCAGAAGCATCATTCACTTAAGGCTTTGCTGTGCTTCACATCCTAGTGGGAGTGCTTGCAGCCAGCTGGAATCTGTTCTCAGTGACTGACTGTAGAATAAAGAGTCTCCAAACCCTTCTTCCTCCAAAGTGACCACTGCTAAATGCCCGTCCACCCACTGAGCCAAACCAGTTCAAAGAGGAGCACTACAGTGTCTGTGAGCAGGCTCTGCTGGGTACGAAGAGGGTAGAGCAAGATCAATCCCACAAAACAGCAAATGTTTTTCATCTTGCTCCAGTAATTCAGCACAGGCTTATTCTTTGGTTTGCTGAACCCGAGACTTTGTTTTGTCCTTTTCTGGAAGGGAATTTGAACAGTTCCCTGCTAAGACTGTTATGCAGATTAATCAGAGACATAGAAATTATTACAAGCATTTAGTCTGAAGTTCCCTTTGCTCAGTTTCACTGGACCACTCTGACCATATCACCTGCAGTAAATACTCCTCCCTCTTTTTGAGGCTACCTCTTTTGACCGTATAGGACTCTCTTGCTCTTCTACGAGGTTGAACTTGCACCCATCCCTCCCCTTCATCACTGCACAGCTGAGCTATCTGGTTATTCACAGTCAACAACACTGGTTTTAACTTTCCAGAGGAACAGATCATTTTAGAAGTTGTTCTGCAACCCCAAAACCATCTTCATCTGCTTATATATTTCACAGAATGGCATGTCTGTTCATGCTGCTTTTTCACATTAATAGTCCAAGTGTTCAAGCACTTAACACTTCCTTGTGGTTGAACAGCAATGAGAAATACTATTGGTAACCAGAAGAACTGAGAGCAGCAGCAAGTACAGCTGCTCCACTTGTGAGCGGTCCAGAACCACAACCACTTGTCCCTTGAGCCCAGCTGAAAAGATGTTCTTTTTCAAAAGCAAGATTTTGCTCTGACTGAGCTGTGAAACAGAGGTCCTGATGGTTATGGCCGTGACAAATCCCATGGCTCTCAAAACATCAGTGACTGAAGTCTTAACAGATTTGAACAGTCTATCACTGCCTTCAACATGAGTTTTCAATTATATTCCTTTTTAACCATCTTAGCTTAACTGCTGGGGTGTCCCATTGTCAGGATTAAACAGATGTTTTATTTCCTGCCAAAGGTGGGTGAAATAATAATCACCAGCTCTGCCTCATTGCCTGCCATGTGGTCTGGAAAGGTGCCATATGCCCGGTGCTCAGAGCCTGCTGCAGACAGGAAGCTGAGGGCATTATTTATTATTTGCCTAATCAATTTAAATACTGCCTTTCCTTCAGAAAGCACATTTCTAGTGCTTATGAGGAAACTTGTACAAGACTCATCAAACACCCTCCTCTAGTGAAGTGCACCTGCTGTTTAAACAGCCAATATCCCCCTTGAACAGCACATGGGGCCAGAAGCAGACTTTGCACTTGAAACTGCACTGTGCTCCTGAGCTGTCCTCGGCATCACAATCAGTTGCAGAGGTTGCTGAAGTTCAGCCCTGTGTGCAATAGCAACAGCTTTCTATTATTACTCTTCATCCTTTTGAAGCGTTCTCCTTGAAGAGAGCGCAGTGCCACTTGTCCAGCAGGCAAAAGGTGTGCGCGTGCGTGAGCTGCTTGTTGCTAACCTGCCTCTTGGAAGCTGCTGCTGTGCCTTCACAGTGACAGGATCTGTTGTCTCTGGTGTCAGGTGCAGGGCCAATGTCCGCAGGCGCTCTCTCCCACTGGCTGACTCATGATCCTCCCTCAGGCCAGCCCAGGGTGGAGCACAGGCTGTGGCTGAAGCAGGGTGGCCAGGGTGTGCAGAGCACACCACGCAGTGGATGTGGGTGCTGACTTCCACTCCTTTCTTGGAAGGTCCAAGAAGTAGTTTAAAAAGCATGGGCACTCCCTGTGGGAGGATGGCAAATGAGGAGTCCTAGGCAAGACATAACAGTAGGACCCCCCTCTGCTCTGCAGAGCAGCCAAGCAGAGTGCCAAATGCAGTGATTAGTAAGGAGAAAGCCATCTGGCTTCTGTCCTTTAACAGCTCTCTTTCAGCATCTCCCTATACACCACAAGAGCTTTCCCTGTAGGTTTTTAACAACTCTTTCTAGCCTTTCTGAATGACACTACAAGGCCCCATCTAGAAATTACATGGGGAGTACGGCAAAGAGACAAAAAAGGGGAAGAAGACAATATAACAGACAAAAATCTGAGATGCCTTCAGGCCTTATCCTGAACTATTACCTCTACAGGATGGGATATGGCAGCAGCCCCAGACGCAGCAAGTCCTTTAGAGAAGGGGCTGGTAATGCCCTTACTGAGAGGTGGGGTCGAGTTTTCAGAGGCAAAATTTTGTAGGCTGACAGGTAGGCATTGCGAGGCCAGGACTCAAGGCTGAAGCAAGTAGTTCTGAGAGTTAGTGAGAGACTCTGGCGCAGACTACACTTATACTGAACGCCAGCAATGTGAATCTGCCAGGTAAGGATGGATGAGCGTGCCTCCGTCTGACTGACAGATGGCATTTGCCAAGGAACATTTGAAAAATATTTCATGCAGTTCCTCAAAGCTTTCAATATTTCACCCCAAAGTCCTCAAAGTCTTCCTACTCCTTTATGATGTGTACTTTTAGGCTAAAAATATTCAGAAACACAGTGCAATCCAGAAGAATGTTATTTTTGTTACTTTTTTGTACTTAGGAATGAAAACGGTCAAGAAGTGGGTTAGGAACAGTAAGTTCCTTTTCATTATTAAACTGTTAGTGCCCAGAGAGCAAGTGTGGGGTTTTTGTATTATTTTTTTGTCTTCTCTCTGAATAGGTGTTACTGATAAGATGGGTAAGAAATCTGTTTCAAATAAAAATGTAACCTTGAGACAAAAGGTAATTGTTTTACAAATTCAGCCATTTCCAGTGCCCAGCATGTTATCTGGCAATACACAGGCTTCCAGTTGCTTTCTATTTTCTTAGCAGTTGCAGATGCTCTCAAAAGGATTTTACCCAAACACTGTTTATCTGTACAAAAACATCTCCTATTGCCAGACTTCTGAGCCTTAGAAAAGTGGTGTCACTGCCTACCACACACTTGTTCTGTTCCTTGTTTCATGTGAACACCAACTCACCTGAGGGCATAAACAGTGTTGTGAAATAGAGTCTCATATCTTTACTTACAGTTCAAGCTTTTAGCATCACAGTTGATAAATTTGACTGATGCCTAGTAATTGGTAATACTAAGCTGCTGTTTATAAACATTTCAACTTTGTTTCGAGTTCTAATGTTTCTTAAATAAGTTGCACTATTTCTCTGAGCTAGCATCACTTCCCAGGTTTTCTTTAAATTGTTCAAGCACTACCTGATGATGTGTGCCAATCCAAGCACATGATATGTGCATGACTCCAAGTCCATGCAATGGGTACTTAGAACCGCCAGGATGGGAGGTTTGAAATCTTCAGTTTGTTTTTAACGACTATTTTGAAGACTCTGAACTGCTCAGAATTTCAGGGGAAATCAGCTCGAAGGCTAAGGATGAGATGTTAGCAAGAGGGTCACTGCTAAGTCTTAGCTACTGAACTGTCTGTATGTGTATGTGCTCATGTGCTAGCGCGCTCGCTTGTGCGCGCTCTCTCTCCCCCCAGCGCAAAGAACTGGAAGCTATTGCTCTTATATCAGGTGAGAATGTAGTGGTGTTGGCTGAAGAGCTGCAATTTGTGACTATTTAGGACCAAGAACACGGAAACGCGCCACTTGTTTGTGAAAGTTGTCAGCAGAGGATGTTGGCTGATAACTTGCGAGGGCTGGGAAGAGTTGTCTTCAGGGAGCAGGATCTGGGCAAGGCTATAATGTCCTATCTGCATATCAGAAGGTCCAGAGAAGTCGACAGTCAGTGACCCCCATTACCTCCAGAGCCCCTCGTAAAACACAAAGCTCATAGCTCTGCATTGCTTTTGCTACTATTATAATCTTCCACTGCAGGATTTTCTTACCTAAGTAGCAGGCCTATGTTGACTATAGGCTTTGCAGCTTGAGTTCATCACCCATTTTCCTTTTTTTTTATTTAGCTTCTGTTGAGGTTTCATAGCTCATCTAACCTGCAAGAGCCATGAACAAAGTACATGAATATGTAACCACTTGCTGGCAAAGTAAACAGCTCTCAGACACGAGGACTGTTATTAAAATGGATTGTTGTGTTGGCACAAGTGGCTTTCACTGTTGCCATGGGTTGCCCAAGGTGAGCCTGACCTCTGTGGTCTCTGAAGCTCTCTTGTGGGTGAGCTGAGCAACGCAGGAATGCAGCTTTTAAGACGGATTAACTGTGAACCTAACACAGGAAACTGGTCAGAGAGTGTAAAAATACTACATTGCACAACTAGGGATGAAACATACCTTTTGATCCCATAGGGTAGAAGTTCCAAGGCTGAGAACATGATTATTTGATAGGGCTGTAGTCAGGTTGTCAGAGCAGACTAAAAACGTTTGCAGCCTCGTCTTAGGGCAAAATTCTGGCTTTCCAGGTGCAAGGAAGGGCAGTGGAGAAGCAGGCGTGTGGTCGATGGACGGAGACGGGACTGCACTTTCCTCCTGTAAGCTAACAAACCCACGCACCCCACCTAACCCTTCTGAGCCCAGAGCAGGTCTCCACATGGCAGGTCTGTGGCCTTTAACTCTGAGTCTTGATGCAGTTTTACATGCCAAGTATGTCATAGCACAAACCCAGCATTTTCGTACTAACTTGCAATTGAAATAATGTGCAAAGGCTGTTCCTAAGAAACACCAGTCATCCACCCAAGTGAAATTCTGATTTGCTAGCTGCACCCTGGCAACATAATGTATTCACAAGGCCCAAGGATAAACATGAACCGAAGCTTCTGGAAAAGGATGTATTTGTTCCTTGCTCAGCTTACTACCTCCCTAGCCACCATCTGCAAATCTCTTAGATATTCTGTAAAATTAGACTACAACGCTTTAACTCTTTTGCCAGGATGCAGAGGCAGAAATATTGGGGATTCACCTGAGCTAAATGAAATTTTATCTTTGACTGGTGAGTTGTCCAGTTTTGTTTTTTTGAAACTGGTCCTTGCCCCCTAATTAAGTTGCTTTAAAACTGCGCTATGGCAGGTGCTGGCTCCCCATTATACCACAGCTAAAAAAGTTTCTACCACAGATGTTGCAGGCAAATCAGTTTGAAGATTTGTGCTTCTGATCTGAAGTTACTACTAGACGGTGCAGCACAGTGCGAGACACAGTGTGCTGGGCTGCATTACTATCTACTAAGCTATTGGCACTGCCGTGAAAAACGCGCAGAGCAGGGCTACAAAGCATGAGTGAGTCACGAACTACAAACACTTACAAATGAAAAAAGACTTTTGCAGTGTGAATCTTGCCCGCCGTTACAGGATTCAAATCTAAACCGAGACAGGTTCTAGGTGTGTAAATCCAAGCGAAGAACCGAAGAAGCTGAGCTTGGTGCCAGTGGGGCCCTCCATGGCAGGGAGCGGTTGTGAACACGGTTCTTTGACTAGTACAGACAAAGCCTGTGCGTAATTGAGGAAAACAGGGCGCCATGATCAAACAATACAGAGAGGCTGGAAATATTACCCAGGCCTCTCCTTCAGCATTATGGTATCTCAAACAAGTCCCTGCCTGTAAGCACGTGCTTTCTTCCAAACTTTCACCCTGTCCCATGGTTAGCTTGGCTTAAGTCAGCAAACTGCCAGTAAAATCCTGGAATTTAGAAATAGCTTAAGCTCAGCCCATTTCTGCCTTCAAATCAGTTGGTTTTAGTTATCTGTGATTCCTTAAAGCACTATTATTCAGCATACAGCTGGCATGCATCTGACTGCCGCTGCTGCGGGAGGGGGGCGGGACCCAACAAACCACCTCACCGCCGAGCCGAGCCCCGCCACTGCGGCCAAAAGAAACCGCTGCGCGCCACCTCGCGGCCCCGCACAGCGCCTGCCCGGGAACAAATGGCGCTCCAGATGTGACAGGCAGGATCGATTTAAAAGATGGCTGGCAGGGGCTCAGGAGCAGCCTACTCTATGACCCCACCAAAGCTGTGAAACGTCCACCATTAACGCTTTGCCCACACTCCTGCCTGGGCCCTGCAGCCCAAGCAGCCTCTTCCTGGAGCAGCAGCAGAGCCTCGAGCTGCAAAATGCACCTCTTCAGCCTGTGCTCACCGAGCTGCAGAGATCACCCTGCACTCACACACATACCACTGCACACCACTGCCCCCAGAGCAGCGTTCGGTGAAGCAGGAAAACACCTTCTTCATCTTACAGTTATGTAGCACACAGGTTAATCATTCTCAATTGTAGGCAAGGCCAGGGATGTTCACAGGGCATCTATCTTGTCTGCTGTAACACTTGTTAAAGAACTCCATCTGTCAATGTTTTAAATAAAGCTAATACACCTATTCGTAACTGTTCATTAACTGTGAATACATGAACTGATGGAAACAAGGTTACATTGGCAGTCAGTCCCACAGTGTATCTTAATTTCTTACCCTCTTTACTCTTTTCAGGGGAAAAATAAGTGATTAGGGTACGATTTCCTTAAATCTAGTTGAAGGAATTAAAAAACAGGTACAGCGTGCAATAGTATGACTTCAAGGTCCTTACTTCAAGTAAGTTTTTGACTTCTCCATGTTTGACTTCTCAGTTGGGAGATTAGAGCTTAAATTCTGCACCACGGAATCATCTCCAAAGTTGAAGCCCTATTATCTTTAACACAATTGCTGATGGTTACACTTAAATGCTGCCTTACTTCCACTACTTCCATGCCTGCCAAAAGTCTGGATCTATAAAGTCAGCACCAAGGGACCTTAAAATAGCTAACAGAAATGCATGACTTCAGACTAAGCATCTTATTTTGTCTGCTACTAAAGGCAACTGCACACCACCTACAAAAGTTCGCAGCTTGGTGCTGGGAAGTGTAGAACATGGCTGTTCTGTAAGTACTGTAAGTACACTGTACCACACTGTAAGGTCAAAAAACCCCACCCAAGGAGTCCATAGTTGAAGGTATCTGATTACAATCAGCAATTGCTCTACATCTGGTATGTGACGAGACTCCTATTTTTTACTGTTCTTAGGTTGGATAAGGAAAATAATGAGGACTCCAGCTGTGGAAGCACGTAAGGAAGTTACAGGAAAGCCTGTTAGAGCTGGGAGGCTTTATGAAGCTCGCCACTAACAGACTTCCTCTGTATACAGTGAAGAAAAGAGGGAACATCCCCCTCCCGCCCAGGTTTCATTCAGAGGTGTCACACTGGATTTACAGAGGTAAATCAAAAATACGTTCTGAGAAATAGTGAGCCCCCTACTTTACAAGGCAGAGGGATTTCACACTCCAAGCAGCTGATAGAAGAAACTGCTCACAGGGTGAAAAAAAAGTATTTGAGGTACGTGTTGGTCACAGGCTTTAGACACAACAGGTGATGAGGAAGGGTGCAGTAGCAGGGCAGAAGACAGACAAACACATAAGGATAAAGGTAAGAGAGGACAACAGGTATTAGATAATGTCTCAAACAATTAGTTCAAGCCGAAGCTTCATGATCAGCAGTTAGATGCAGCTACTATTCCAAACGGTGATGAGGCAGAGTACATTGCTGAAAGGCATGATGTAGCTGTTGAGACAGACTTTAGCTCCAGCCTGCTGATGACATGGCTGAAGTTTGCAGATGCTTGTAGCAAACATGTAAAAATGAGATCCCAATAGTATAGAAGGACTGGAGAAGTACAGGGTTTTCTACATCATCTGCACCTGATACCAGGAGCGAAGGCTACCGCCTGGAGTACAGCACACACACCAGTTTATGCAAGTGCATCATCTACAGTTGATCTAAAATTTTCATCCAGAAGATCACTTTAAAAAGCCAAGTATGAATCATGACTCACTGCTGGAACGGATCTAACCACTAGTACTGATCCTGCCTGCCATTAAGAGTCTGGCTTTCCCTCTTGGTTCAATTCCTCTGCAGGGGAGCCCTTACATGGATCTGTGCTAGAAAGCAGCGAGCTAAAACCAGTTAAATGAGAATTTAAGCATTAAACAAATAAATGTGCTATTTTGTCACACAAAGGATAAAATTCCAGGAATTTATTGCTGTATGTATGCTTGATCCATTAATTTGTCTTACAGTAGTCATGAAGTGCCAAATTGTGTGCTACATGTAACATTTCCTGTATTCCCTTCCAAAAGCCATTCTACAGTGGGCGTATGAAAACGCAGCAGCAGTCACAAAACATGGCTTCAGCGTCTCTCGAGAGCATAAAGACTGTGTACAAGCTGAATAACGAGATGTCAGTTAACAGGTCACTCAGCAACTTTAATAGAAATATCTTTAGGTGGAAGTTTTGCAGTGTTAAAATTTACAACTCAGACTGAACATTCTCATCCCCACTGTAGTAACAAGATGTTTGCAAAGAACAAGAACTATGGTACATAAATGTCACACGCAAGAACTGCTTCATTTCTATCAGAAGCAAAAATTGCTAATTATAAGCAAGGACAGGCCTAGCAGGCTAAGGCTGTCAGCCTATATTAAAAACATATACCTCCGAGTTTGGCAGTGGAATTCTATTGACCACCTTACCTCCTTCTTTTTGGTTACATACAAGTACTCTTCCTCCCACCACACACACTTTATAAACCCCCTTTTATTTTTATTATACCTCCATATTATTTACAGGACTCCTAAAGATTAAGTACAAACTAGTATGAAATTAATGATAGCTTGCTCTTCAAATACACATCATCCCATGGCTAAATAAATACCAAGCCAATCCAACAGAGTGATCTGGAGTTATGATTCAGAAGCTTGCGTATCTGTGACTCCAGACGTCTTCTCATTAACTATGGAGGATTCACTTGATTTGTCAACAATAGCCTTAGAAGTTGGGGTAGCGCTATCCAAGGTGAGAGTAGAGGTCTGTTCTACATTTACAGTAGTGCCAGGGTCAATGGAAAAGCTTCCGGCTTGAGTAATG
Source organism: Psophia crepitans (assembly GCA_013399095.1). Classification (NCBI taxonomy): domain Eukaryota; kingdom Metazoa; phylum Chordata; class Aves; order Gruiformes; family Psophiidae; genus Psophia; species Psophia crepitans. Next base: position 371,128 of record VWZZ01005221.1, on the reverse strand, counting down.
GAGGGAAGCAAATCTGTAGGCACTGTAGATGCCTCTGTGACCAAAGGAAGCAGAGGAACACATTTGGGTGGCATTGATAGAGGCGTTATTCCCATTAGATTCAAGGGTGGCAAGGAGGAAAGGGATGGCAAACCTAAGGAGAAAAAAAACCCAGACAAACAAAAAAAAGCAGTGAGTTGCTGCAAACCACAGACAGACTGGAGAGATTCTCTGTTTGTTTAAAATTTTACCTTCCCTAATCTCCTGTTTACGCTTGGGGAGGAGGAAGATTTTCCGCTTAGTGTGAGCACGATACGTGTGCAGCACTGACTTAGCAGGCTAGTTTCAAGCCTGATGCTTTTCAGATTTCAGAACTGAAGAATCAGAATAAACTCAAGCTTGCTTCTGCCTCTCCAGAGGACAAGGTATTTAATGCACTAATACTGATGATCACATTTTTCTGGCATTCACTGAAACTGCCAGAAACAACAAGTTAACAAGAACCTTATTCCACATAAGCTTCCAATTCTTTTTGCTTGCTCCGCATGCACCTTCAGCAGTTGCGTTTTGTTCAAACCCATAAATCTGTATTAGTTCATACTTTTGGCATTCAATCAGGGTGCTTCGATCTCCTCACCGAGCACGCAAGGAAACACCTCATATTTTCTTCTACCCATAAAACTATCATTTAATTTTTGGCACCATCTCTTTTGAGATCACAATCAGGTGAGAGAAGATGAAACAACTAAATACAGATGCAAGGTTAGAATTAGCTTATCTAAAGACGTACTCCTGTCTAACTAATCTGGGCACTACTGTCAGCTCCCATCTCAGGCAAACATTAAATTTATCCATTTCAGGACTCCACCAGACGGCTCTAAATGAGAGTGTCAAGGACCCTCAAGGAGAGGCCCGCTATTACAGTGTTTCGGATGGCAGAAGCACATACCAGGCTGTATGATTTCTGGAACGATGTGTGGTGCAGGTAAATTAAGTTTGGAGAGATCAGTCAGGTTGGGAAGCCCTGCTGGTAATGGCATCAGACCTAAAAAGAAGAGTGGAAAAGTTACTGCTGAAAACTTAAAATTGGGGGGGGTGGGTTTTCCTGTTCCTGAGTTCTTATAGATCATTTAAAGTTATTTTATATTGTTTTACATCTTGATTATTGTTTTTAGATATAAGAATGCAAATTCACCTGAGTTTCAGCTTTTAAGTTGCACAGTGAAAACAGATACCTACTGCAGGAAGTCTGGACTAGCAAATAAGTAATCCCAACCTTTTCGATTTTTCTGAGGAAAGTAGAATCTTATTTCAAGGAATTAGTAGGCTTGCATTCCAACTTCAGCCTTTAACAAAGGTAGTTACTTCAAGCCCTCCATTCCTAATTTCAATGGTGGAAGATAGTAATAGGGTGAAATACATAGTATTTCTGACCTCTTGTATTCATTAGTCTCTCATTAGGCTTTTCTAGTTAGTTAATAACTAGAGTTAAACACAAAAGCAGAAAAGGCAAGACAAAGTAACTCTCAAAGTCAGGAAGGACTGAAAATAGAAGAGAAACATACAATGAACACAACACATGGCCCACCATCATTGTGTTTGCTATGGAACATCTTTCCGCATCTGAATTGCCTGTCTTAGAAGAGCTGCATTTCTGGGACAAGGGCTCCATTCCTACTTGGTGTTTATTTCAGAATAAGCCTTCTCTGAGCTAAACTGTTGATACTACAGTAATAAGACAGAGGGGAGAAAAGTCTTAAAATGAGGCCGCTGTACACAGATTTTGACTACAACCCAGTCATCTTTACCCACCTGTGAATTCATTAGCCAAAGGCTGACATCATCTGACTCAAGGAGGTTTCAGCTCTGCTACAAGCAACTTTGGTTCCAACTACTTTTAAAATCTGAAAAAAGCTGAACTTCACACAAATTCACTCAAATTTGAAACTTCCTGTATACTTAATACTTATAACTTCACGAGTATACTAGGAATACTCTAACAGCTTTCAAAAAACGCAATGATACTATTCAGAGAAGGCGGCGAAAGGAAAATCCATATTTGCACGCTTTCGGGGAGGGGTAGGTAGGGGGCATTAACAGAAGTAGGGTTTCTTAGTCCTTTGCTCTTTTCTCTAAGCAGGACAAGATTAAAGTTCTCTGCCCTTGTTTGCCTGCACTTAGCTTTACTACACATTTTTTCTATGTTAGAGAGCATACCTCCAAGCATTTCTTGAAACTTTTGGACACAGCTTTATCTACTTGTCTCTCAGCATACAAAACATAAAATACAACTTCTTTGGTGTTTTGGAACGCACGACTGAGTCCTGTGCCAGTGCACCCATTACACGTCCAAATCCTACACAATTCTCACCTTACCCACTGCGAACAAAGCTGGAACACTCGTGCGGAAATGCTCATTATTATCCGGAAATAACGCACACCACTTCGTGGACAGACTCTTACTTTTGTTACATCAGCTTAAATTACTGAGTAATTCAGAAACAGTAACTGCAACATACAGTTCTATGTTGCTGGCCCTCTATTTATACTAGGAAGAGTGATCAAGCAGAATATTAAAAAGGAGTTGCCTAAAATGGAGGGTTTATGGGTGAACGGAATGCAGAAACAGGCAAGACGCGCCTTCTCAGATCTTTCTTTTCTGTCATGATGTCTGAGTGCAAAGAACAAACCAGAAACCGTGAAGCTACTTGCAAAAGTATTTTGCAACACACAATTTATGAACTATGGAAAGTAACGATGTCAGCTCAAGAAATGTTGCAAATAGCAGGGCTAATACCTTCCTGAGAAATCCCAAATGCTGCAGCTATTGTGCAAGGGGCCCTGAAGGGTAAATGACTGTAAACTCTGATGCCAGCTCAGTTTTCTGTGCTACAAACATGCTGTGCAAATTCTCCAAAGAGAAATAATAATTCTTAACATTGTAGAGGTTGTATAGAGACCTTTAACATGAAATGTTAAGTTGTATGAAGTTACATCCCAAAAAAGCAGTGGAAAAGACAGCTGTCTTCCCTTGCTCCCTTAAGATTTTTGTTTCAGAAAGGTTTTAAGAAATTTTACCAACTCACCTGGTAAGGTAGTTGCTGGGTTAACTGGTGGCACAGAGGTAAGGGACGGACTGACTTGTGGTGGTAATAATGGAACTGTTGGAACACCTGGTGGAGCATACAGGAAAACAAAGTTAATTTAAAGCATACAACATTCCAGTTCCCCTCCTCAAGGAGTACAAATAAATAATTGCTTACAGCAGAATTATTATTTGCCATACAGTGATAAAAAATAGTATTCTAAATAACACGCATTGTGTTTCTCACAGAACTTGTTTGTAATTATTTTGTAAGCAAGTAGGGCACAATTTCAGTGCTCCAGCCTTCGCTGCTGAGGAAAAATTTGGGGAAGAGAAAATTTTATTCTCTCTTCTACCTTTTGTTAAATTGACAGAAACATCTGTGCACACAAAAGAGTCAGGAACCCCAGGCATTTCAGAAGTTGGTTACTGCCACACTAACCTGTGCTGAGAACATTACTGACAGTAGTTGAGGGCGAACTAATAGAAAGTCCCGAAAGACTCTGTTCAAGGCCTGCTGACCCGGGGGGTAATGTGGCCGAGGGATTCACTGATGACAGCTGAACCTTAGCAAAGGGGGAAAAAAAAAAATAATAAAAAATTACATCATGAGGGTTTGTTTCTGTGAGAACCAACAGAAGCAGAAAAGCAGTAAAATATCATAATCCATTTTTACCAAGCCAAAGGAGTGACTGCAACTTACCTCTGTGAAGCCATCTTTGAGGGGACTGAGAGATGCACTAGGCAACTGTCCTGGGAGAGAAATTTTCTTCCCCTCTTCAAATGGGCGTGTAGGTATCCTATGCAAATACCCATAACCAATGCCACAGCCTAGGCTTTAGAACAGAAACATTTAAAAGTCAGTGACATGACTTTACAACTACAGACTCCACAGCAAGCAATGCACAAATGTCTGGGGACGCCAACAAGTTTCAAGGGAAGTTCTGTACAATTTACTGTGTTCTGTTACTTACTGTGCAAATACACCCCCCTCATTAGTAACTAAATCTGAATTTCAAGTAAATATATAATTTATTAGAGCAGAAATGCCTTGGATGTAACAACTCTCTTTTACTGTCTTTGTAGAAAACTGAAGCAAGCTGCTTTTAGGCTAGTACCGTAACATATTGCCTCCTTACCTGCCTTCTCCACCCCAGGCAGAGTTTGGAGTAATCACCACTTCCCGGCAATTATCTGTGTCTGTGTTGTACACATAAAGTTTTAATGGCTTGGCTTCATGTGTTTCAATAAGAGAAAAGAGATCTTCAGACTGGAAAAGGATAAAAAATAACATGAGTTTTCTTGCCCTTATTTTATCCTTTGACATTAGAAGGATGATCTTCCCAGTCCTAACTTTCTGTAACAGAACCTGGTAACTGCTACACATTGCTGCTGTTGCAGTGCTGCTGTTCTATCACAAGGCCAACTTTAAAATGTGCTTTGCTAGCACAACTCAGAGGATGTGGCACAACCCAGATTTCAAATCTGCTACTTGAAATATTAATACCAGAGTTATTAAAGTTTCTATTTGATTTCATGAAGTTATTTAAGAGCAGTTTTTATTTCCAAAATTGCATTTAAGCACAAAGTGGCACCATGCCAGACCTCCCTCCTCTTTGCATTAACTTACTTCCATTAGCACTGAACAGAAACAGAAGTGGGAATGTTTCAAACTGCCCTGGTACTTTCTTTTTTTCTTTTTTTTTTTAGTTTTATAAAAATCAAAAGTTTACTTTCATATGCTTACCTCATTCATGACGGTATCTGCTCCAATGATATAGTCACTGTGAGGTCTAAGTCCAGCTAATGCAGCAGGAGAATTTGGTTCCACTTCCTAGTTTTAAGACGGAAAGTTACAAACTACTACGTAACTGTCAAGGTGCAGCACAAGTTAGATGTGCACTTCACACAAGTTTTGAGTCAGACAGACAAACCGGTCATGTTTTCAACACAACGAGAAGAACGGTCACTGTGCTGGCAGCTAGACAGCAGTCTCTTTGGATACTGTTACACGGAGCTCTGAGTATTGCACAAGCGCACTGATTTAAATACAAGATTTGACAGTACGCTCACAGACATACACTTCTAGTTCAAACGCCTCTCCAAACCTAAGGCCAGTGAAGACAAAACAGACCCATTCGATCTCATGGCCTGTGTACCCCCTTGCAAGTTACTTTCCAATAAAACAGGTAACAGTAAGCAACAGTAAGAAAAACACCTGGAAGTCGGTACGTACCAAAACATGCCACACGTTTTCGTTGGCCCCATCAAAGCTGCAGAAGCGAATGCTCACGCCCAGCAGGCCCTGCCCACCCCACATGTTGCTGGGGGTCACTGACGTTTCTCTCAGTTCCAGCGTTTTGCTGCTGTACACTAGCATTTTTACAGGTTTTTCAACATTCGCTTTCAACAGGTCCTTGAGAGTGTCATTGTCTTTATTCTGCACATGTTCAAAAGAGAGCTTGGGTTAGCGCTCAACACAGCAGGCGTTCCACTCTACAGCACCAGTTCTGTATTTCAAAGGTCCTATAATCACTGTGCATTATCAGAATATGTATCTCCAGCTATTTGCTAACAGGCTTTCAGTCCCTTCACAATTCTAGAATACAACTCTGCTGATAACCTGGGTTTCCCAGTAACAGGCCAGGCTTTTCACTTGAATTAACCTGTGATATGAGACGCCTTGCTGCTTTGCAGGGGCTTTCCTGAATCCAGCCATCCTGGTGGAAGAGTCCACCCACAGCTGCTGTTCTCCACTCATGATGGTCTGCAGTCTCACTACGGCTCTGCTTGAAAACTGTCTCCCATGATTCCTGCCCAGCTGACAGCTTTGACAACAGCTGTTGACCAACCTGTTTTCACTGAAATGAGCTTGCAAGTTCTCACACAAGCAGTTTTACAGACAGAACTAGGGGGGCACCAGCACAAGCAGCTAGGGGTGGATCAGTAGGTAGTACTCTGTTCGGCCAGCACAGATGTCTGCAGAGAGCATGTCTGCATCCTTGTTTTCCAGCTAAATTTTTATATTATAACTACAAGGTGAAGGAAACTAGTTTCTGATGCAGTTAGGCTTCCTCATTTTAAAATAAGGAGAAATATTTTATATACATTTAAATAAAACAAATGCATAGGTTTACCCATAAAAATAAGATTCTCAACACATTGTTTATATTCAGAGTTATAAAACAGCAACACACTTACCAATCTTGAACCGTTAATGGACACAATAAAATCAAAGAATGGCTCCAATCCAGCTCTATGCCCTGGTGAGTTTTCTTGTACCTAAGAAAGTTAAACAGAATTTAACAGAAGTGTACCAATGCCAATTCATAGATTAGAATTGTATTTCTACTTGTGCAAATTGTAGTTATAGAATCTACTGATGTGTGTATATTTAAACATTTAAAAATCATACATAATCTTCTGGACCAAAAAATCCCTTCCCTAAAAAAACCAACCAAACACTTAAAATCAATCAGTAATTTGTAAATTATTGAGGAATGACACAACAGTAGCCACTCCCTGGGACAAGCACTGCTTAACAGCTGCAGCAGGTAAATTGTAAATACTTAGTTCAATAAAGGAGATTATGGTCAAAGGATAAGCTTAATGAATTCTGAAAAAGTTGGTTAAAAAGCAGTATCTTTCCACAGAAGTACCAATGTCAGAGCTTGTTATTTATCTTACTCATACTAGAGGAAAAGGAGAGTTACATCTCTGCAAGCACAGCTTGTTATCTCATGATTAAACATCACCTGTTGACATTCCTGCGACAGAGAGGGCATCTGCCCACCCAGTGATTCATGAGCGTACCAACCAGCTGCAAGAACAGGGACACACACACTTCTGCAGCCACGGCAGCTCAAATAATTCAACCGCTCCACTAGGCCAAGGCCTGAGTATTGGACACAGATTGCTCCCAGAAGCTTAAAGTAGGATTTTAATTCCAAATAAAGTAACTGAGAGACATTTTGCCAGTGTTGGTTTTTTTCACTATGACAGACAAAAGTAACTCCAATACGGCTATTAGATTTTTCCTATAACTTTTGTAGCAAAGAATGTCTATCTGTATTTGCAAGCTGATTCATTTTACCCACTGGCTTTTTATTTTACTTGCTACATTCATCTTCCAAAATGACCTAAAAAGTGCCACCCTTTACAGCGTGGCTCCTTGCATTACAGGTCATTCCATCCGACAGAACTGGTACCAATCTGCTAGTTTGTTCAGCACCAGTCTGATTCTGTAGGAATTGAGTTTTCTTAATGACTCATCTAGAACAAAATATTCTAATTTTAAAAAAAAAAAAAAGCTTGATTACTGCTAAAAGTGTCCTCTTTGAGTCTACTTACCTCTGCCCAACACATTCACAAAATCAGAGCTTGGAAAAAACTCAGACTACTTGTGGGTAGCTTTCTCTAACAGATGCCAGAAGCTTAGAACGTTAGTATCACATAACCTAAACATTCATTAAAGAAAAAATAATCTGGAATCAGTAGTTCCAGAGTCACATCACATACACCAATTGCTGTCAAGATTGGTAAAACAGCAAAAAAGTATGAAACCAAATAAAAATCACTGAGGAAGCAAAAACATCCCCAAACCCCGTATTTATTATTTCTAGCTAGAAGTTGAAGCGTGTCTACAGAAGCATCTCTTCAAGATGCCTGCATGCTGCTTGGAAATAATTTCCTACAACTGGGGGTACAGATCCTCTGTACCCGGGTACACCCATTAACCGTACGGAACCACAGCTCTCAACCACCAAAGTAACCTGCAATCCTGCTAACTAGACCCAAACTGCTGCCTCCGTGTTACTTAGTCTGTCGGTTCCAGACGCCTCTCAACAATAACTGGGGATCAGACAGCAAGCTGTGCACCAGGTGGTAGGGGAAAAGCGCAAGCTAAGTTCCATGCAGCAGACCCTCTGACACCGGCTGCATAGGAACTCCCGGGCACGTTGTGGATGTTGCTTTGACATTAGTGGACTGTCACTACAACTTGTTTTTCACCGTAGATATGAAAACTTTCAATAATGTAGAGCGACCTCAGAATAGCCTCCACAAACAGGAATTTTAGCTTACAAGAGAAGCCACAGAGAGGCTAACATACACTATATTAATTATTCTTCTCAAATGCAGAAAGCATTTACTTGCTAAGTTGAGTACTCGAGGCCTTCCTGCCAAAGAACGGTTAAATGAAGAGTTCCATGAAAGCAGAGTTAAAGTACCCTGATTTCCTATTGACATGCTCCATAACTGCATTGAATTGAAGTTTCACTTGTAATTAAGTCATTCAAAACGTCCTCTCCTCTGATGTGTTTTTTCTAGTAGCGAATGTAGGATGAACTTGTGCTGTTTGCTGCTCTTCCCTCAGTTTAGGGAGGTGACGTGAAAATACTTTAATAGTGTCTCTCTTATTCCACCACCATCGATTGCATGTGACATGTAAGAACTTACATTGTGTGTTTTTAATGAGCCTGACATAAAGGCTTTATACCAAAATGAAATCAGCAGATGGTTTCAGAAGTTATTGGGAAAACAAGAATTTTAAAGACAGAACATGTCTTTCTAAACCTCATAATGAAAAAAAAAATCATGAGTAAATCCAGCAAACTGATACATGCACTCAGCTAAGACATCAGATTGTTAGGACCAGATATATGTCATGGCCTTGAAGTGCTGAAAAGCAGACTTCACTACCCAGTAGGACAGCTGCAAAAGCAGTCCTGACATGATCCACTCTCTATTCAGAGATCTACCTCCAGTTCCAAATGAACTTCTTAAAAAAAACACCAACAAACAAACAAAAAAAAACAAACCCAAAAAATCTTTTAAAATGAGGAACACATACAATAAATGAGAATTACAGACGTTCAGCATCCATCAGTGTCAAGCTCGCTGACACCTGGGATGTATAGATTTGGTATTCTAAGTAAAGTATCTGTAGTCTGCCCCAAACTGATGAAGGGACTGCAAGCACCTCCAAGCTCTGAATGATTAGTTTGCAGAAAGTATAATCAGATGTTGAACACCTTCCCCCAAATCCATCGTAATCCGGAACATCTCTTCACGGTTTGTTTCTAAGTGGGCATGTAAAAACTACCAGGAAGCTGTATCTAAAAGAAATCAAGTTCTTACAGTTGCATCAAGCACGCACACACCTCAGAGGCATGTAGCTGCAGCCCTTCTGCCGCCACATTTCCTCACGCTGCCAGCACAGGTTCAGACACAAGCTCCCTATTTTCCTAGCTTGTTTGGGCACAACGTCATCGATGGAAAAGCAGCTTTATGTCTGGCAGACCCAGAAATGCAAACCAGAAGTGCCGAGTTCATCCCACAGGAAGTCTCCTCCTTAAAGCAGCGACACACTCAGCCCTCCACGACAATCACACTGACCCAGTTTTTATGTTGCACCACCTTATTTTCAGCCAGCTACCCGCACAATTCACCACTGTCACGCAGTGCCAAACGCACAACGCAGCGCTCTGCTCGAAGCTCTGTGGCCACGGTTCTCTTCCAGGAACTACAGCAGCAAAGGATAAACAGGGACCTTCGGAAATACAAGGGCACAAAAACCTTCTTATGAACAATGGAAATAAAGATTCCACGTATCCATACATCAACTCTAGACTTCCTGAGCAACCTGGCTTTGTGCAGCTTTGCAGTATGCCCCAAGTAGGTGTTGGGTAACCTGCCTTTGTAATTGAATAAGGACTGAGAAATAATCAAGTAATACCATTTACAACAGATGCCACTGCAGGCAAGACACCAGCCCTGGCAGCTTGGGAAGCCTAATTCTCTGAAAGCCAGCTGTTATTTCAGACATAAGTTACACACACCTGTGGGTAAATGCCATGACTTTCTAACGGCAGAGAAAACCAGTGGAACAGACCGCCTGGAGAAGCGGTGGAACTGCCACCACTTAAGCTTTTTAAGAGCAAGCAAAGAAAACCTCTATCCAGAATGCTGAGCGTCCAAAGGCAGAACAGGGCCGCTGGGCTCTTTCAGCCCTGTACAATGCTGCAGGACTTCAGTTTCTCCCCGAGATGACAGCGCTCAGGCAGCAGGGCTGCTGAGCACATATATTACACGCTGGTTATTTCACTTTTATTTCACTGTCAAGAATTAAACAGCAAAAAGGTTTGAAGGTCAAGACGCTAATTTTAATCTGCATTACTGAAGAGACTTCTTTGCTGGTAAATACATAAAGCTTCTCTTTGCTCAAGACCTGTCCCAACACCATCACTCTATGCCTACACAGTGTATATTGTACACTACGCATTACAATAAGGCTGCTCAGCAACACAGTTGTCACAAATCTAAGCCCCGAGTGAGCAGTGCTACAGTAAATGGAATTAGGCCTGGAAACCCTGGTTTTCGGAGGAAGAGGACAGCTCTCATCACTGTTGAAAGTCAAATAACTTATATTAGTGTCCACTTCAACTTTCAGGTTACCTTCAAACACTAAATACACACTGTCAAGGAGCAGAAGCTCTGAAGCCTCTCTTTTTCCCCACATAAGAAAGACATCCTAATATTTACTTTATTACCAGCAAAATGCTGAGAGAAGGGGTTTTTGTTGTTCTTCCACCCACTCTGTAACTTCATTACTTATCACGTCTAAGCAACTTCTCTTAGGTCTGACAATCTATTTTATTTCTGTCAGCTATTTTAAACATTACATGGTATAACTGTATTGAATTTCCTTCTGAAGCACACAGTTTTCAAGAGAAAAAGTTTTATAAGCTTTTTATAAGAAAAAAAAAAGATTTCTTATACATAGCATTAAATTTTGTTTTAGCACTGAGCTTTTAGAATGTGAGCCTCCCTTGAAAAATAAGTCATCGCTTGATGAAAAACGTATTTGTATCTCTACGACAACAAATGATGCACTCAGGTAAAAGTTAGAAATCTAAACGTTGGGCACCGAATGCCACATAACACATAGAAATCTCTTGCAGATAAAGATTCTCACATCATCTGTTAGTTGAAGAAATTGTCAAGTCATTGACAATTACAACAACAGCCTGAGCAATCTACAGCAGTTTCACACTGCCGAACAAGAAAGATATTCAGAATTCTCCTTCATTCCGTTTTGAAGAGCAGAAACAAATGCATACTGAGCAGCAGAGCCAGACAGTTGCTCTAATCAGCCACGGAACTTATGTTAAAGGAAACTTATGTAGGAGAAAAAACAAACAACGGCGAAAATCCCCAGAGGCAGCCAGCATTGCACGCTACCAGCCTGGGAGGTCCTAGCTAAAAGAAAGATTTTTGAGCACATTACATGAATCAGTAAATGGAAGTCTAACAGCAAAAGCAATTAGGATGAATAAAAACATATTCCAAAGAATTATTTCAAAGAAATGACTACTTATTAGGTCCACCTATGGAGAGACTTTCTCTCCCTCTTAAAAAAAACAAAACAAAACAAAAAGGCTATGGGCTACATTTCAAGAAGAAAACCCAACAGAGCAATCCACAGCAACTCATCCTGTCAAGTATGCATGTGATGAAATCACTTTCCTTTGACAGCGCTTCAGTCCTGGAGCGTTCCTATTCGCTGTTACAAGTGCACTGCTAATAAAGCTCACAATGAAAGTGACATTGCATCAAACGCAGGAGCTGTCAAAAAGATTTAGGTAACCTGCAAAAATTACATCAGAAAATAGCGATGGTCTTGTTCACTTGCTGTATGTTTCTGCTCCTGTTTGAAGTGAGCAGAGCAAGCCACTTGCTACCAGTTTTGTAGGGAGGCAGTGTGTACAGTCTAAGCAAGTCTCAGTCTGCTCACCCCTCTGACAACTTCTACTTGGCTCCTACAGCCAGTCTAAACACCATTAGGTGATTTGTTTCACGGCCTTTTAACACATTTTTAATTTATCTGCCCTACCCAAACAAATTCTTCCAATAATTGTAAAGATCTTCTGACTTTTCTCTAGTTTTGCAACAACGAACAAAACTTTAAAGAATGACCACTATATATACTATTTAGAGAAGTTTGGCATTATCAAAGAAATCCGACCTTACCTGAATTAGCTCTGTAGCACTGAAAGACTACTGCCATTTTCCTTTAACCATTCTCATTTATCTGATTAAAATGCTGCGCTCAGAAAGAATGTCTACTGGAGAATGAATTAGAAGAAAATAGCAGTACTGCTCAGCCCCAAGCTCCACCAACAGTCGGTCCACACAGACAGAGCATTTGTGTCAGGCTCCTGAGAGTGTGAGCTGAATGCATCTGTCTTCAGCAAACTTACCACAGAGTACTGAATGTAAAATTACACTTGGAAAAACTGTGGAGGAAAATTCCAGTCACTTATATGCCATTAATATAAACGTTCCAAATTATAACTCCGAAACTTCCCAATTTACTGATGTGCTTTCATCAAACAGTATGAACTGACAAATCTGACATAACTGATACTCTAACTGCAGAGTACTTACTGGATTTTACAACCCTCAAAAGTGAAAAGCACATGATAAACTAAAAGCACAGTATGCTAAAAAAAAAAAAAAAAGTCTGCCACTTTTACCAAATTGCAAAAGTGGTTTTTGTGGAGGAAAAGATAAAACGTGTTGTCATGTATTACTAACATTGGATTGTTATATATCGGTAACATTAAAAAGGAGAAACAAAGAGTACCATGACTTTAGCCTACAAGTAAATGTTAACAGATGAACGTTTGGATTGGATCAGAACCTCACTGTTCGCTCCTCAAAAGCATTACAGCAGCATTTTTAACACTTGAAAGATAATCTCCGCACTTTTTTCCACCATGGCATTCTACGTGTAGTTGTAACTCACTACTAGCAAGCTAGACCAAGTAAGGAAGTACTAATTCACATGAGTCGAGGTCTTGTGCTCTTCCACATGGCTAAAACGCAGGGCTTAGCTCTAGATAGAGTACTGATACGAGGTCTAATGCCAACAAGGAACTAGCCCAGCAGGGTGGCTACAGTAAGGGCGCTGACACTGGCTACAGTGGCAGAAGCGTTAGGGTGCGAGCAAGGCTATTAGTAACTGCGGCAAAGTTACTGTATCACCCAGCGCACCAGATCCAAGGACACAACCTGGGTACCAGTCTGCTCGTTGAACATGAAGCATGTGCTAAAGAAAGGACCTCCAAAAGGCTGCTTGCAAACCTTTCGTGTGGCCTACCTGCCAAAAAATTTCGTGGCTACAGTGTGAACAAGACCTGTCTATGAAAAACAGCAACATCGCCTGCGCTATGAATGCGGCTCTGGCAGGCGTGATGTCCGTCATTTAAATGCCTTGACCCGACACCCCCGGAGCTACTGTCGAGGGGTGAAGCTGCTGCAGTTCAGCCCGACCAGGACACAGCCTAAGGGGGGCACGCGTTACCCACGCCAGGCCCAGGCCCCCGGGGGGTTACAGCTCTTAAACCGCGTTCCGAGCGTGGGCAAGCCGGCGTGAGAGCAGCGTTTCCTAGAAGAGCGGCAGCCTTC
>VWZZ01005221.1:334300-356984 GCA_013399095.1 Psophia crepitans | reverse complement strand
CGCTCGGCTCTGGCGCGGCGGCACCCCCTGGCGGCCGAGGGCGGCGCCGCCGGGCAGCAGTAACGCGGGAACAGCCCGTGGCGGTGAACTGGAGCACAGCCCTGAAGGGCCTCAGCTGAGCACAGAAAGGACATTCGGATTAGCGTGATCGGAAACCCATACCCCACTCCTTTTGGACTCATTTCCCTCTGTACTGTCATGGTGTTTTACTTGTTAAAACTAAAAGGCTCTCAGCACTGTGCTTGGGCTTTACCCCTGTGCTGCCTCCAGAGATGGCGGACCCCCTTCCCACCCTGGCCCACCTCATTGCGCCCGGGTTTTCACCCAGGCAGACAGCCAGCGTTTCTCCAGACCACTTTGGGACTGTGCCATGCGCCAGTTCAGGCCCGCGTACATCCCCCCGCGGTGCTGCTGCTGGTAACAATGAGGAGAGATCGCTCAGCTCTGGGGTGCCCAGAGTAAGAAGGCAAAGTGAATAACACATAAATAAACTGTATCTTACAAGAATTCCTGTGCTCTTAACACCGTATGACAAATGAAGTTGGACTTGACGATCCTTGTGGGTCCCTTTCAACTCAGGATATTCTATAATTCTATGAAATTTGTTACAGCATGCTGTAACAATATATACGAAAGTCACACAAACAAGGCTAAAAACTATACCAATTTAAGCAAATCTTATGCTTAGATTCAGGAGGAAAATGCCAGCCACATTAATTTCTTTTTTGCTATTAGAGGTTCATGATGGACAGCAGCGTAACGCAGTGTGATTCTGAGACAGCAGTGGGGTTTGCTTCCCTCTACCCAAAGCTTCCTGAAGGGCCCATGGCTGGTGGCAAACTACCGCCCACAGTCTTTCGCTTTCTCTCTTCTGGGAGAGCACTCCTGTAGGGCACCTCTCCTCGTGCTGCTGGGTAGGCACTGTCAATTTTGTGGATTGCCTGCAGGTTTTCTGTGGCCAAGAGGCAGACGCTAGCCAGATCTGGTCCCCCGGCTGACCGGGTTTGTGATGCTGCCCCGCCTTTGTTAAGGAAGAATCTGTGGGTTAAAACCTTCATTTGGCAAAGGCTCCTCTAGGGAATATTCAGTGTCACTGCCTTGCCTCTGGAGTAGAATACCCTTGAATTACTGTCGCTGTGTTAAGGAAAAAAAATGCAACTCCAGCAACACTGCAATGGGTTACTTCTCTCCCCAGCCAAAGCCACATAAATTCTAGAGCATGTTTAGACCTCACAGTAAATTTCTGTGACAATTCTGCTTCCCCAGAGATTATGAAGAGGTGAGTGGCTCTGGAGCTGATAAACATTTTGTTAATAGCAGGCCTTTGTTCCTCAGAGTTTATGGTGGGTCAGATGTAATAATTGTTCACGTGCTTCATTGAAGACACTAAATCCTCACTTCAGTGTGTTGCATACTTCATCCTTAAAATGTTACTTCTCAGCAGAAGTTACTATAACATGTGTGAAACACACTGTAAGGCTTCTTAGAGACCCTTTCCCATGCCAATAAAGATCACAAAGACATGAACTTTTATTTCTTTGTGAAAAAAGGGTGAGTGACTTGATACTTTTATCCACCAACACCAGAACCAAAAAGAGTAACAGTGGTTTGCCATTGAAAAGTTGCCATTTTGATGAATATGTGCTTGAAAATCCCTGATGTGAATACTAGTCTTTCACACACTTCCATCTGGCCCCTAAAAGCATTAACAGCCTTAAAGCTGGGGTTGACCAAACTGCAGAGTGATGATTTTACAAGGCTAACTTCAAATTATCCCATTTCCAGTATGTGCAAAGCCAAACCACCACATCCAAAGCAGAAGGTGAAGAAAGCCTGTGTCACTGGCAGTAGGACTTCCGTGGCTGAATTCGCATCCTGTGACCACCAGGTGTGTGAGCGGCTGAGGAGATAGAAGCACCCCAGCAATTTGCAGCAGCTATTGCATCCAGCTGTTAGTGAAAGGGAATACAAATCATAACTGACTGAAGTGTTGCCAAAGGAAGAATGCTCTTCACGTTTCCTAAAGGTGCTAGTGGGGAAACAAGGGGATAGAGACTTTGCAACTCCGTGAGTCTGCTCAGATGTTACACCCTCAGAGCCAGACAGTACCATTGCATCAGTAGTTAGTTTGTCCTAGTCTTACAGCAAAGAAATTCTGCTTCCCTCTTCCTCAGGAGATCTGTAGAAGTTTCATGCCTACATGTGAACCCAGAAATGGGCAGCCATATTTTGTTCTTCTTAATCGCTCGAGTCATCTCCTTCAGAGAAATATGAACCTGGCCCCTCTCTGGAGACATAAACTACGTACATTGCTGCAAGACTTGAGATGTTTTTTCTTAGGAACTTTTGCCTTACCACAGCATCTCAGCTTTCCATCAAAATGCCATCACTCCTTTTGGGCTGCTTCCACCTCGGTGAAGAAAGATGTTCTCTGCAGATGTCCATCGATTCCCATTAAGGGCTGAACAGGGCTGAACCAGATTTATTTGAGGAAATATCTTTGAACTTGGTTCGATATTCTACAGCAAAAGGCTAGTCTGTAAAGAAAAATAAACATTTAGAACCCTCTTAGGTGCAAAAGACACAAAACTTATGTGGGAAATAGGGAACAAGATTGCCTGAAAGTATAACTTCACACCTAACGACAACAAACTCCATTTGCAGAAATTAACTAATAAATATAACCTACCTGTTCCTTTCTGTGTGTATCTCAGCAGCTGCATTTCAAAAGTAATTAAAGTTAATGAGCTGCACTTTGTGGTAGAATCATGAAAACTTAATTGGCATAATTGGTTGTGAGATAGCAAGTGCATCTTCCTGGATAACAATGTGCCATCATCTGATACAAATAGCAATGAATTTAATAAATTAATCAGGGCCCTTCTAATATGTCAATATAATAATGAAGTAGAAGGCACACGTGCAAATTATGAATTATTAGTTTGGAGATGGCATACAATTGTCTGAGTAAGATGGATGGGGAAGTGGCCTTCTTGAAACTGTCAGCTACGGCTCTTGGCTAAAATCCAGTTTGCAATAGATGAAACAGCCACCCTGCCCTTTGCAGAGAAGGTGTCGCAAATGCTTTCGGCGGGGGCCAGCGTGCCTCTGCAGAGCAGAGCAGGATATACAGTGGCTGAAGAAAAGCAGCTTTCTCCCCGCCCCCCCCCCCCAAACCCTTCTGTGCTACTGGTGCTGGGCAAAGAGGGATAAAGATGGACAGGGAAACCCAAGCAGGTGTAGCAGAAAGGGAGCGGCTGACATACAGTGTGCAAACCAGCCCGTTTGACACAAATCATTTAGAGGCTAAGACAGGCAGAAAATGATGATTTATTGCAGAAATGGCCTTTAGCTCAAACATAGACAAATACACCAGAATAAAAGCTTTCGAGGCATTATTAAGAATCAGTAAATAAAATAATTTTAATTAATGGTTGCTTTTGAAATTAAATTAAGTGAATACTGCCAGAGTTATGGGAAGGCCTGCATCTCCAGCGGACGAAGTAATAAAAGGGATTGTCCCAGTAAGCAAACACTAAAAGGAGATCGTTTTAGGCAGAAATAGAGCAGCGGTGTCCAGTGGCTGAGGAGAGGATGGATCATAAGATAGCTCTTGATCATAACATTTTTTATCCCTTAATCAATGTATGATCCCATTCATTCCTGCTCTTAATGTATTGCCCGAGATGAGGAATTGCAGGTCAGAATATCTACTTGTTGAGTCCGGTCTCAGCAAAGCAGGACTGGAGTTGGAAGGAATCATAAAGAGTCTGATGTATGTCTAAGAAAACTCATCTGTTAGCAGTGCCCAAGGAGATTTTATCTCTTTTGCAAGCATACAGGGAACAAACTATGTCTACTTGGAAGGCATCCACCTGGCTGTGCACCCTCAATACTTAAAACTTCACATGAGTAGAAGGGATAAAGCACAGATCCTTCAGCTCTACAGAAGAAGTAGCTCTAGTTTGCAAAATGGCAGGTAAAAGCCTGGTGACACATAGAAGCCTTACACCCATTGATCAGGCTGCAGGAGTACTCTCACCCGCACTCCCCACAGTCTTAGTTTAGAAGCAGTAGGTATTTTGGAACGAGGTTATCTAATTTTAAAAAAAAAAAAGGGCAAAAAAAAAAGAAATAGCCAGGTAGCGACGGTCAGCACATGTGTATACATGAGGTGTGAGACTGAACCTGGTTTTGACCTGCTGCTGGGAAGAGCTATGAAAAGACCAGACCGTGTCTGAAATGTAGAGAGAAGTTAACAGTGAAGCACTTTGAGCTGAAGCCAAGCGTTAGTGAGCCTCACACCAAACAACCCCCCCCCCACGCCCCGAAACTAGGCAGGCTGTAATTAAATACCACGATCTGATGCTCTAAAAGTTAATTAAATACAGGAGTACTGCGGGGCTTTTGTAAAGCTGTTTTTACAGTCATTAGTTGCTATGCAGCTGGAAAGGGAAAGAAATGCAAGCACTATCTGGACAGGTTGCGCTCAGGCATAGTCTTCCCAGTGAGAATGCTGCAGGGCTGGTTCTCCCCTTATGCTCTGCAAGGCATGAAAAGACCGCTCCAAACTCAAAAAGCCTGGTCTTGACCACTTCACAATTTTTATCACTATAAAAATCCATCAATTTTCATTGCATTATTGCTGATTTATACTAATGCACAAGGGAGGGGAAGCAGTTTCTGTGAGATAATTAAGGAGTGACTTGTATCCAGCAGAGAAAGAGCCTTCAATAAGCCTTCAACTGAAAACTCTAACTTGATAATATTGCGACACGCAGCAGATTCCTTATGGCAGTGGGAGGGAAGGGCCACAATGCCAGCAGGACCAGACCTAGCACACTGCATTTCTGCGAGGGGAATGCTCAGGTGGCAGATCGCTGGCAGAATTGCTCTCGGTTTTCCCCCAGAGCTCCTAGCCTGGGCACGTATTAGAGATGTAGTCAGTGTTGTCATGCTCTGGTTATCATCAGGAACAGTTCCTCTGGCTGCTGTAATTTGCACAGAGGACTGCAGATGCCATCAACAGGTCAGAGACAGAAGGATTGTAAAGGTAATCTACAGCCCTCTTCCCCAAGTGAGTTGAGACCAGAATCAAGGCTTTTATTTCAGAAACCAGAAATTCAGCAAAAGTAGTTTGTGGAGGTGTTATTAATAGAAGAGAGGAAATTAACTAAAGCTTTCATTACTTTGACTCTTAGAAGTGGTTGACTTGACTGTAATATGGGTTAACACTGCCTGTCTTCCCCAAGATGCTGAAGACCTAGTAGTTCTGTTTAAGTTAGACACTGGTAAGTAGTTTTTGCACAAATGTGTCAGGGGCGCAGGTCAGACGATTAAAGGTAGTATAGTCGTAGGCTTCTGACAGAATGGCTTTTTGTACCATCTTTACTTGCTTCCTGTGGCCACAGTGGTTTAACCTGAGACTGTAAGACTGCAGATGAATCTCCAAAATACACATCTCCTGCTCCTACAAAGCTTTGAAAATGTGTGCCTAAATATTGGAATGGGCTTAGGGAAATCAATGTCCTCACTCATCTGCCTCTAGAAGTTAGTAATCTAAACTGGCAGTCCTTACTCTGGCTTGTTGTCCCATTTCGCACCGCTGTCAGACCCTGATTTCTGGCCTAAAGGATAGTGTTAAGCATTTTTATGGAGTGTATGACTGTCCTGGTTTCAGCTGAGAGAGTGTTAATTCTCAGCTGAAACCAGGACAATGACTAAGAGCAGGCATAATAGAGGAGAATAACCTTTAAATACATGTATTCACAATAAAAGATGCATTGGTGAATGGTAAGAGAGGGCACAGAGTTAATGAAAAATGTCAGAATGTTTGAAAGATTTACTTGATTATTAACTAGGAAATAACACAATGTACATGAAATCAGAGACAATAGGTTTGCTTCACTGTTGAAAAACAAAAGAAGCCTCTTTAAATTATATTGGGTTGAAAACAAGGTTCTAATAGAAACACTGTTAGAATCTTAATTATAGAAGCAATTGCACAGACTAAGGTTCTAGCCACCCAATTTAGGAATTAGAATGCATGTGTGTAAGAGGCTTAACAGGCCTGCTACTATTCAGATAGCAGCTGCCTTTGGGAGTACTGTAGCTAGGGATGCTGCAGAAGAAGGTTTCATAATGGAGGATAAATTAAGTAATTTCCAACTACTTCATTACATGATACTTACACGCATTGACAGTCATTTTTGACACAAGTGGTTAGCCTAAAATCTGGAGGTTTAGAAACTGCTCACAGTAAGAGACTTGGGTGATAGTCAAGGATTTGCTGCAGCAAACCTCTTTATTTACCAAGGACATGCTAAATCCTGTTTTCTTAAAGATAATAAAACAAGAGAAATGTTTTTGCTCACAGAATCCCTTCTGCAGTGTGTCTTGGATGTTCAGTACTTTGTACAGTGATACATATGATTTTAGCTGTAGTTCTGTGAAGGGCTTTACATTCTTTTTTCTCAAATTAAGAAGTCAGCTATACTTTGCTTTACCTAAAGTTTTTCTAGAGCCCTTTATCTAGAGTTCAGACTGAAACATAAAAACCAGACATTGGTGTAAATAAATTAGAAAAAAAAAAAGAAAGCCTACTTCTGAGTTTCCCAACTCAGATTTTATGCTTTCAGATAAACCAACAGTAAGACAGAAAAGCAAATGTACACCTTGACTGCATTACCAAACTGCCAGGATCTGCTGAGGGATGTTTAGAATAGCTGTTGGTGAAGACTCTCATAGAAGAAAGCAATACTGGAGAAAGATATGCTAAAAAGACCTATATTTAAAAATGGATCACATATTAAATCCTTTAGTGTCCCATGTTGAATAGTGCTCCATTTCTTGTACTTGCCACAAAGGTTGAAAACGTGACCCTCCTTGGCAGAAAGTCCAGACCTTTTCTATAGGCCTTACAGAATTATTGCACACACTGAACATTAAGAAAAGAAATTGCACTTGGCTTGACAGACTTGACTGGGCAGAAATGCCAAATATAATTCTTGAGTATAAGGGATAAAAGAAATCCTTGTGAAAGTTTCATCCCCAATATTTCATTTTATAGATTTGGCCTTTATAGATTTGGCTGTCAGAGTACGGGAGCAGTTCTAAAAACCGTAAGAAACAGGAACTGCCTATGTACCAAGGCAAAGTTACCAGAGAGCTGCATCTCCCAGAAGCCTGGGCATTTTCTTCTGTATCCCTAAATACAGAATGGCAACCTTCTGAACCTAGCCAGTCTGTAAACGCTGTTGTATGCTACACGTGTGCTATTATGAGGCTTCTACTGCTTTGTCTTGCCTGTGACAAGTGAACAGGGTGAGAGAAGGAGAAATACAAAGGTCCTAGGAGGTCCCTCTTTACAGGAAGGAGGAGTAAAACAAACGTTATCATAGGGAATTTGAGATAAACAGGACAAATACTGCATTCTGACCCCAGGATGATCTGACCCCATAGGCTACACATGTTGTTCACAGTACTCCTCTTCCCTGCGCACAGAGCTCCAGCTCTCTGACAGCTCTCCTACATGCATTCATTACTCACAGAAGGATGCATTCCTCCATCTTCTGGACAGCTACAAACTAAACACCATTAGCCTCTTTCCAGCCATGCTTGAAACAATACATTGCTAGCTCAGAGAAAGCAATCTGATTTAGCCTCAGGAAATGATCTTTTTAGTCTTTGTTATATTTTGAGTTGGTTTTATCCCTGACATGTTCTGTGAAAGCTTCCCCAACTGTGTACTTAAGCTATTTTTAATCCCCCCTTCAGAAAAAAACCCAAACAAATTCAACTTCCTCTCCTTTATCTTTTCTTGCCCTGAGAATCTTTTGTGATTTATTTTCTTTTGCCTCAATAGCTGATAACTTCTTTTCCTTCAAGACTCAAGGCGAAGGATTCCTTTATCTTCCACAACAAGGAAATATGTTTTTTGAGCAAAAGTAGGATTTGGGCTTTTACTGTTATTTATCACATCACTGAGACAGCAGGCTGCCTCTGCTGGGACCTTGTAATCATACTTTATTTATTTTGAGATTAGATTTGGAAGTCTGAATACAATCAAACAACTTGGTAACATAATACATGCCCCGGGAACAGCAATCCTCTATTCTGGCAATCCTCAAATAAACATCTTAAAATCCTACTAAGAATGCTACTTGATAGCATTATGCTGTATGTAGAGTTTGTTAAAGCCAGACGACCTTTGTCTTAACCAGTTTTCACTGGAGGGAACAAAATTGGTTGAGAGGGAAAGCTTGAATATAATCAGATTCTATGAACCCAGCCATAAAGCAGTGTCATCCCAATGCAGCACCCTACCTTTCTCCCACAAAATTAGACACTGTCCTCTCACATGTTCTAATGAGAGCAGCTAGAGGCTGGAGCTGAGGTTAATCCTTCCTTCACTGGCTGAGTGCTCTTGGCACCATTTCCAAAGAGGAAATGCTACAGGACTTCCTGGGTGAATTAGCAAAACCACTGAGTTTTAGAAAGAGGAAACATGTCAGAAGTTACTTCCATAGCTATTTAGGTACGTTAAACTAAACTATAGTGCATGACAAGATGCACCGTCCCTGGACAAGCATCTATTTCATGTGGTTTTCCACTTCACTGCAGGCAGATGGAGCTCTCTATACTTTCTGCAGTGTCCTCCTGAAGCAGCAGCAGCAGAGGATGTCACCTATGTGTTGAGCTTAAGAATCAAATGAGCAGTTTGTCATCTGAAATCACCACACTGAAAGCCAAATGACACAGAACAATAATGCTTTTCTGTGCTGCTGACAAGAATGATTCAATGGTCCTCACTAATGCCACCTGCTCGAACGCTTTTCTCGGCAAGCACAAAGTTTGGGAGACAGGAGCTGGTGGGCCCGGCTGGGTCACACTGGGGTGTGCTGCAATATGTTTTATTTATCGTTTTGAGAATAGATGTGCAGCTGTCAATGCAATCAACAGGACTGCTGATTTAGTGTAATGTACCAACTGGAAAGACCCAGCCAGGTTCTGGAGCTACCCCTTTATTTCTGCTGTCACTGGCTCTCCTCTTGCTGTTCTGGGCAGATCACTATTAGAAACAAAGCATCCTGCAAGGACCAGACTACCTCTTCGAACGCAGGGCCTAGCTTTTATGTTGCAACACACTGTGAAGAGTATGGTGTTATTTGTAGCTATGATTGAACTTAAACCATTAGACGTCTTCTTTCTTCCTACTTGTAGGAGTAGCATTTTGCCACGTGTTAGAGAGAACCGATGAACAAAGCATTAACTAGGACTTTCACATATGTTCCTGGAAGATGCTTTGTCTGTTTGCAGGAAGACAGACACCATCTACCAAGTATTATTTCTTTGAGTGCCTTGTCTTGATATGGTGTCTGACTCAGGGAACTACAGGATGTTCCACATGGCTTTTAAATCCCGCCACAAACTTGGATGCTGTCCTAAGCCCAGGTACTGCAGGAACAGGAATTTGGGCTGAGAAACTGCTAAGAAAAAAGTGGCAAAGCCACATCAAGAACTGAAAGAGTTAAATAGCTGACGAAAATTGAGTACAGACGATCATTTGAGATTTTTCCTACTTAAGTCAGCATGAAGGGGAAAAACTGTGGTCACCATAAAGAGTCTAACAAACAGAAGCACAGAGGAAATTGCTGCGGCCAGGAAATGAGCAGGGGAAAGGCAGTTTACCCACCATTTTATGATGGAAGCCACAGAACTGCTTAGAAGAGGAACAAAGAGTGCTGCAAGAGTCAGAAATTGCAGGCTAAGGCCCAGATCCAGCAGGAGCTGAAGAAGTCATAGGCTCACAGTCATGGACCTACTCAGGAGCAATTCTCAATGAGAGTTCTGTCCTCACCCAGAGGTCTGTGTTCACAGTTTTCCTCCCCTGGCCTTCCCTCCAACTGCCTTCTCCCCAGCTACTGCTTCTCTTCAATGACTACAGTAAGCCCAGTGGGAAACACAAAATCTACTGACTGGGGGGCTGCATGCAAACTTTAGAATTGTATTTTTTTCATATAAAAATATCAAAGGCAGTGGGATTATATCCATTACAAATCTCAATTTTTTTATGAGTCAGTTTTGTCTGTTAATAAGATTTGTACAGGTAGCTCATATTAGTTTTATCTTGTTTTTCCTCCCTGCACCCCTCCCAGGTAAAACTGGCTACTCCCTTTTGTTTAGGCTTTAAAATGTCCCTCATGCAGAGACTTTGCTGGGAAAATGAGAACTGGAAAGCAGCAATTTCAAAACCTGATCAGTGCAAAATGCAGCCAGAATGCAACATTATACAGACATCTTGGAAAAGTGGTTCTGATTCTTTACAGTCATTTGTTTTTTTTATACACAACTCATTGACCTAATTATCATAATGAGAAACAGTGATATGAGAGAGCTTCTAATAATAATTACTGTAATATGTGTAACTGTTTGGAAAATCCCCCCAAAACACTGGTTAGTTTCTAGTTCCTTTAAAAAGTTACGATTTGCAGAGTGTTTAGTGCAAAGTGTTAGCAAAGCTGTCGAAACAGATCAAAGACAACAACTTTAAAAACAGCAATGCAATTTTAAGAGTGCCTTTGTCAATACTAGTCATTCATGAAGCAGTCAAAGCACATCAGCCACAGAGGACCCCATCTCCCTACCTCTTTAGTATTTTCTCTGGTCTTACGGAAACCCCTGACTCAATATGAGTTTTCTAATGGTTAATACCCATCAGATATATTAAGATGATTGCAGGGAATAGTTTTATTTCTCAATTGTAAATATACCATATAATTCTTTATCACTCGCGAGATATTTCCAGCATGTTTAATATTATAATTGTTCAGGCCAAACATAAATCATGAATAGAGCTAAGTCTTGAAATTTGAATCTTCTGATGTCTGGTAAGGGGACAGAAATGTTTCATTTTCGCTCCTCCCTTTCTACTGTGTCTCTGCTTGTTTGTTTGGTTTTTTTTGTTGGGTTTGTTTTGGTTTGGTTTGGTTTTAGATTTCTATTTAAGACTTCACTAACCAGGCGTCCCTCCCAACCCCACGTGGAACAATCTCCTCCCACTTCCAGGTATGTGCTAAGGCTTCTTCATTACCTGCAACAGGAAAACAGGAGACACCAGAGATCAGGCTCATTCTCATTCTTCCTTCTTGGCAATATTCAAAAGCAATCTGGACATGGTCCTGGGCAACCTGTTGTGGGCGGCCCCGTTTGAGTAGGGGGCTTGGACAACATAACCAGTTAATTCACATAGGAAGTACAGTGCCCACCATTCTTATACCACTACGTGTAGCTATACCACAGCAGCAAAGTTTGACAGGTTGAAGTTGTTGGATGTTCAGCTATGAAACATGAACCTGAAGTTACAGCTAGAAACGCAGGTGCAGGCTGACAAAAGGGATGCCAAGCATCTCCTCTGGTCACCCTGGCCTCTTCCTCCCCCAAACCAGTCTATCTTCTACTGTAGCCACATTCTTTGTAGAACAAGAGCAGTACACCTGGTTCCAGTCCATTAAGTTTGGCCCTAATTTTTCCTTCAGCAATTTGACTAAAATTCAATAGAATTACACCAGGGTGAAGTCACTATTTTGGTTTGTGGTTTGTTTGGATTTTTTTGGGTGGAGGTGTTTTATTTTTTGTGGGGGGTTGTTTGTTTTTTATGTTAAGTTCTGAACTACTTCCTTATTTATGCTGTTAGATCTTGACTGTTAGAGCGCCATCAACAGATTACAACCTAACTACATAAATTAAGAAGCTAATTTGTTGACAGTTTGTTCTTCTGTTGTCATGTTGGTTTAAATAGCAATCTCACTAAATCCCAGGAATCACAG
The DNA here is from genome assembly GCA_013399095.1 of Psophia crepitans. NCBI lineage: Eukaryota > Metazoa > Chordata > Aves > Gruiformes > Psophiidae > Psophia > Psophia crepitans. Next base: position 345,156 of record VWZZ01005221.1, on the reverse strand, counting down.
CCAACTGCAAAACAATTGCAACCATTACTGAACCAGCTAAAAGCAATTCAACAGCTGCATCTTCTAAAATGTTACTGGGTCCAGAGACCTACAAATAACACAGACTCGTAATACTAGCTACCGTTATGATGTGGCTTATAGAGCATGGATAACTATGAATTACATGACAAAAATCTTCAATTTATAAGATAGTTTAAAAGTTATTTGTAGTGTGTATCAAAAGAAAGCAAAACCCAATGACCGCTAAAATCTTCCTAACATTTTTATATGTAAATGTTTTAGTTATATTGTTTTCTTTGCTTCCTACAGAATAACTGATATTAGGTCAGGCACAGAGACATGTATGTATATACACACACACAGTCCTTCATGAGAAGATTCTGCCTAACTTTCTATATAAAAGCTTTTCAAACAGTAACTGATTTCTTTAAAAAAAAAAAAAAGTTAAAGTGTGAGTGTGACTTGGTTTTGGTGGACAAGGACCTACCAGATCTCACCTTCTATTCACAACTAAGCATAAAAGCCTCATTTTATAGTGTAATAGGGAAATGAGCCTCCACTTTTCTAAATACTTGTTATTCTTTGTTGTAACTGCTGAACAGCTGCCCAGATTGTTGAATCTGCGTTTCACAGAGCACATCAGGCTCAAAGCAGGTAGAGATAGAATAATCTGTTTGTTCACATTACTTGCTTCTACACGTCATTGCAACAGTTTTCTATACCATATATTTTGCATTGTTTTGTCCTTTGCTATTTAAAATTATTTTAGTAATGAAACTTGCATATTTAGCTTAGGAAACCAAGACATAATCTGATAGACATCCACACTATTAGAAAATTTACCTAATTTAAGACAACTAAACATAAGTAACCAAAGTGGGTAGAAGAAAGCTTTACCTGTCTACATAACTTCTCTTTGCACCCTTTGCTGAGTGATGTAGATGGTAAAAAGTGCTTCTAGTGCCTATGGATGTAATGAAAAAAATATTACTGCTAGAAAATTTGTGCATTTAAAATGATATAAATAAGCAGTTATGGACAGGACACATACATTTCAATGTCAAATGTATTCCTACCAAACAACATACTGTAAGCTGGTATCTATTTCAAACTGTAGGCAATGAGAGTCACTTAGCGTCGATTCTGTTATCAAATTATTCCTTGGTTTCTTCTGCTGTTTTACCACTTCATAAATTATTCAGCCTGAGTGTTTTGTAAATTTGTTTTTTGCCCACTGGGTTATTTTATTTTATTTACTTTACTGTATTTTGAAATTGGCCCTGTGTGACTCCGTGGTCTACCACCACCAATCATTTTATTTATCTTCCCCTTTCATTTGTGCCTGAGAACCTCACCAAAGTCAGGGTGTTTGAATTAGTTTTGTTTTCTCATGTTAGAACAACGTCCCAATCTACTCTTCCATTCAAAGACAGGTGTGAAAGACTGGTCTGGTAGCCTAGCAGAGAAGCTTTTCTTGTACACAGTCTCTCTGTCTTACACACACATTTGAAAGGATCTGTTGATCCATGCACCGGAAGGATGAGCAATGTGCAATGCTGGGAAGATGGATATACAAAGCATTATTTACTTCTAAAATGCTGGGGGTGTCCTGCAAATAAAGAATAATCTGTTGTTGCAAGCCTAGAGATGTACACTTGTACACATGAATTATGCTAATTTAGAAATTACCTAAGTAGGTAGACAGATGAATTAGTAATTCACTACATAAACCCCAAACTGAGGACATGGTCCCAAGTATGGGCCATTTTTTTGTTGTTGTTGTTGAAGCTCTTTTAATTAATTGATTTTGCTAAAAGACAAGAAGGGAAGAGGCATTCCTTGTGCAAATTCAAGTCATGTACATTTTTCTGAGTATCCAACCAAGTCTCTACGGTATAATCCAGCCATTTCAGTTCCTTCTTTTGAACACATTGCCAGCTTAATGGAAACAGCTCTAGCCTAGGCAAATGAAAGTGTCTTCAAATTCCTCTGAGAACCTCCATTCCACCTCTGGACTACTTCCAGTACACCAGTAATTGCACAATTATAGCAGCATTATATACAGAAAATCAACATGAGTTCTGAAGTCATTCAACAATAGCTAAGCATAATTATTTACATTACAGTCACAGAATTTCTGTGAGGAAAAAAAACACCACCAAAACCAACCTAAAATTAGGCTTAGGGGGAAGGCAAATTGTAGCAATTACTGGCCTAGTAGGGCTTTTTAAAGTGATGTTTATGTATTCAAAAGAAAGAAATTTTGTTGCGTTTTCTTTCAACTGCAACACTAACCTGAATGCTACAATCAGTCAGTGTGTACTCACTTAAGAAAGCAGAGTGCTGTCTGGTGGCAATTACAATTCTCACTGCAAGGGAGCTAGGTCACAAACTAGCAGTCTGTGACTTCTCATCATATCTTGCAAAAAGACAGGTCTCATATCCTTGGACAGACAAGAGAATATGCATCGCATTATACTGTAAGATAGAGCTGGTAATTAATTTATACCTACAGAATAATTACCTTTCACTAGGACTGAGTAAAAACAACACAAACAACTCATTGGTGTGGGGTATTTACAGCAGGGAAACTAAACCTGGTTCTTTTGGGGGGGGGGGAAGCCTCTTCTTGAAAAATATGTAATCAAAGATCCATGAGGCAAAACTGTATAAAGAAATATAATAGCCCTGAAACATAACATAATCAGGTACAAGTAATATACTTCTAAAAAGCGTGACCGAGATAAGTGAATGCACCATAATAGTGCAGCAGCATGCCTACCAGCAAATTAAAACAATGAGTTATCAAAAGTCATAGTTACAATGAATTAGTAAAAGTCATATTTTACACAAATAGGAAATCGTGCTGTCATCAAAACAGGAATGGTTCTTTGGTTCAGCACTGTCAAACCCAGCACGTGGAGCTCTCACTCCATTGCCCAGTGAAGCTGTACTCCTTGAGATAATCAAGAGCCATGCTAGTGCATTTAGTGATTGTCAGTGCTTGCTGGTGGCAGGAGGGTGAACTAGCTGAGAGGCAGTGAGGGCCTTTTCGTCAAAGGATGCTCATAGCCAGACAATACAACAGGGAACCATAAAAACCTCAAAGAAATGGAAATAGAGAATTCATCACATACAGTTTAGTGGTCAGTCTGGCCCTATGCCACGAGCACAAATGTCAGTCTTACCCTGCAGGCAACCTTCCCAAAAGTAAAGGAAAAAGCTTAATTGAGATTAATGGCCTTTTTTGCTGGGGCTCATGGAAAGTCCTAACTGATAAAGCAATACGTTCAACTGTGAATGTACCTTACAATACATGCAGTCTTTAGAAGACAGAAAAAGCACTGACCAATGTGACACTGAATGAGGAATGTCTTATGCGTTTCTCACTCTGCTCTTTAGAGACACTTTACCTGTTCAGTTTAAAGTTAGCATTCAAGTTTTTATGTTTTTGAAGGCCAATATGCTTGCTTTAAACACAGGCATTATCCAAACTCTTGCTGATGTTACAGCAAGCGGATACGGGTTCAAATCAGTTTACATCTGGTCACAGATGACAGACTTCTGTAAATCTAAGTAAAAGTAATTGTACTTACATTTGTTGATTTTGCTTGTAGTGACATTCTTCTAGGCTTTCTTGAAATGTTAAAGTTAGTTTTTCTCCATTTCCTATCACCTGCAATGATCTTACATATTTTTACTCACACCATTGTGGAACAACACCTTTCCCCATAAAACAAGGCCAAAAATTTTCACCCAGTAATTCCTGCCTCAAACCAACTGTTCTCAGATGAACTAGACTGATATCCGGTAAAAAGATTAAAAAAAAATTGATAATTTCACATGATAAAGATTTCATCATTCATATACACATACAACACACACACATACTTTCAAAGGTAAGGGAAAATAGTTTGCTATTTCCTTCATGATATACTCGTTTAAGAATCTTTGCAGATGTCCTGAGAAGTCCTACAGCAAATGGTCAACATCAAGCAAGACTTCATTTTTTCTGATACACACCAAGTATTGTACATGCACGTGTCCTTGTGGTTTACATAAAAAAATACAAATACACTCACAAATACAAATATAAACTATACTTATAAAATCTGAAATAATTGTATTCAGATGATGAACAGATTACCTGATAAATAGCAGAAATAAACCAAGGTGTATAACATTTTTTCTTCAAACTTTTTCTGTTATCATTACTAAACAATGCTCCACTTTTCCTTGGTAGATAGATCTATTAAAACAGAGAACCAGAATTTTTTTCTTTCTTTACCAGGTCTAATTATAAACTTCTACTTGCATCTTATCTTTTATTCTAACCATAATTTTAATTCCTCTTTGTCCAGAAGTCTGCTTCTTCCAAATGCTCTAATGAAACCCAAACACTTCCATGTTGTGCAGCCATCTTTCATTTTAAGTTTTGCTTTCAGTCAATGCTTGTGTCTTCTCATTTCCTCTTCACTAAATAGCAGTTCTTGAGTGAGTAGTACTCCTGATTCATGTGTAATCACCCTACACATAACCGTCACAATTTACAAATTGTAAAGCAGTAGAGAAGAAATTTAGGCAGATGTAATTCTGTTGATTGCAGTGAGCTGTACCTAACTAAAAATGGTCTTATTGTGGTCCCAACATTTTATTGAACAGTCTGTAAGCTGAGCGTTCCTTAAGACTCACACATGATACAATCATCTTCCATAAGTCAAGTGGTTTACATTATGGTATTTGCATGCTACACTAATGGACTTAAACCTCTTTGCAGCATGTATTTTCCTCATGCCTAGTTTGCTGTATAAAATTATTTAACTTGGAAAGGAAATTGTTCTTAAGAAAACTCATCCTACCTGAAGAATGCTCATCCTACCCTCAAGCAATCAAAATCAGATTTGTTACATACTGTTAAAATCAATACCCATTCTATGGATAAGGCATAAAGTAGTAATTATTCAGAATTTGTCTATATTGTGAAAGAAATTTTATACCTTTATGAATTCAAAATGTACTTGTAGTTTTTCATATATGCGGTACACCAAAAGTAAAAAAAAAAAATAACTCCCATAATAGAATGGCAGGTTGTCCCAAAAATATGGTCTAGAATCCAAAATTTTAATCACTCATGTTATCTCAAGTATATATCATGCATAGATAAATAAAGACATATCATGTGCCAAAGGCTTTGCCACAAAAGCTTTAAATCATACTATATTTACACAGGGAAAGACTTGCATTTTGTAATTATTATGCTTCACTCAAGACCAGTTAGGAAAAAAATAGTATTTCCCTGAAGTTATGGCATTCTTATGATTTTATATTTCAACTATTTTATGTTCAAACTCAAGTTTCCGGTGTATTTTAAAACATCTGTGATTCCATAGGAGATATATTGAATTTGTTTGATGTTACTGTATTACGCCTCTTTTTTTAGAGAATATAAGAATTTCAGTATTTCAGACTTAGGGTCTCATTCTTTTGTTTTATTAGGAAATGGTCTTTCATTTAATGGGAAAGATTGATTCACGCAGTCAGCAACAATTCTCCCGTCAGCATCTGTGGTAGCAAGATTAGGCTTCCCTTGCACACCTTTAAAAATTATTCTTACAAAACATATTTATTTTACTCACAAAATAAAGCTGCCAATATCTCATTTATTTGTGTTTCAAGGAAAAATTTTTGCTGTAAAATACTCTGCGTTGTAATGCTTCATAGAAAAGAGGCTGAACAAAGAAACCCAGTTCTAACTAACTCTGGTAAGAATACTCACAGATTTTCTGCTACATGACCTTTAAATGGTTTTGCAGTCAGGTACCGAGTATATCCTGTAGTACTGATTCCGCAGCGTATTGTCGTATGACCATGACGGCTCCCTCTTGCCATCTCTGTGTCATTTCTTGCCAGACAAGCACAGAAGTGCTGAAACATAACACTATTCAAAACACCTTTCAGCCTGGTCCTGTCCTGCATTTTTTTTCACATACAGAAAAGTACTTTTTCAGTCAAGCAGTTTTTTTATTGCATAAAAATATCCTAGTTTTGATTGCGTGCAGATTTAAATGTGCTTAATAAACAAGCACTGAAATCAACCAGTGGCATTGCAAAGTGTGCAAAATTAAGCACGTAGTCATCTTCCTGAGAGCAGGACCTGCATTACAAGAAATAAGTTTTATAAACATATCCACAGATTAAATAGCAGGGCTTTTAGCACAAGGTCTTGATCTTATTCTTTTTACTCGTTCCAAAGTTCCTGTTTACTTTCTTGGGTCCTTTGTATAAGTTGGATGAGGATTTCAGAAACCACACAAAACACCACACAAAGATTTTTGAATTCTCTATTTTTTAGCATTTCTACTGAGTATGAATGTCTTGACAACCCTATTCAAACTGATCAAGGTTCGGAGTTTGGGGTTCTTCCTCACTCTGCGTTGGTACACGCTCACCTTTAATTCACAATTAAAACAAAATAGTAGCCTTAGCATTTGCCTTACTGTTTCCAATGTGAAGGATAATGGCTTTTGTCTCATATTCTTAAGGAAACAAAAGAGCTCACAAACATTATGTGAGACAAATTAGACAGTTTTAAGATCGACTTTTATTGAAAAATTAAAACTGCATTGCATATCTTCTTTATAACTTCAACATTTCTTAAACCACAAAACAGAGATTCTGTTTAAAAAATCTCTTCGTATTTGTCACCATTCAAAAAACAGATTATGAACTAAGTCAATGATGATTTTAAAATCCTGGGTTACTCCCAAGGCCCCTGGTTCTGTCTACCTGTTGTGAATGGTATAATCTAACTATCTTCCCTAAAAAGTACCTTTAATAATACAATAAGAATTTTTCTCATTCAAATCAACATCTGCTGTTGATTTTTATCCAATGGTCAGTCTTTTCCAAATAAATTACATCAGTTAACAAGCACTGCAGCTACGTGTTTGGCTAAGATCTTGCCTATTATTTATTTGATCTGAATTCACCCACACAAAATCACAGTGATTGTCCATGTGATTTTAAAGGCAAAATTGCTACCTTAGAGTATGTTTTAAACCTCAGAAAAACAAATTTACTCACCTAGAATTGCAATGCTTTGAATTAGACGGCACTTCTGTATATCCTTACTTCCTGTCAATAGTGTATGGATTAAAAAGCAGGAAAATTCCAGGTAAGCTTTTGTCTGAGAAGCTGTAACATATTACTCAGATGAAAATTACCTACTGAGAAGAAAACACAGATGAACTTTCTAACTGACGACCATTAACTGCTCTCTTAAGATCAGCTAATCGAGTTGGAAATTAACATAAGCTCTGTGCCTTGTGGAAGCGGGTACATGTAATAGGGTAACACTCCGGGGTCTGGTATTAAAATTAAAAGCTTTGAAAAATCTCATTGTGGGTATCACCTGTGTCCAGACACAACACTGCAGAAAGGTGAGATAGAATGCAGAGGGTAGAAAGATAAATTTTAAATCCTTGTCTTTAGAGAAAACACCTCTATGATAAGTCTTACTTCTGAAACAGGCAGGAGTGGCTCCTTTATTCCTACCTATCTGCAAACCATCGATGGCAACAGGTAGAAACTGATGCTTTTGACCTCCAAAACACAAGATGTTCTATTAAATGAAGGAGCAGAAATTTTTGTAAGCAAAACTTTGTATGTGTGCTGAAGAGATCTAGATCTATTTCTGACTACATCACAGGACTGTCCAAGGTTTCCTGTATGAATGGCCGTAAGCCATATTATGGTCTTTCTTACAGCTTCATGATCAGCTGCATTACAATGTTTCTCTTTACCTAGTTTATACGCTTCTAGGAGATAACACATTTCAAATATAATAAATTATTATTAGAATATTGAGATGATGATTTGGATACAAGGTCCATGAAGTTAAAATATTAAGATTAGAGGATTACGAGTAAATTGGGATTTTTAGTAACACCGTTGCTGAAATATCTTGACTGGGGAGGTGAAGGAAGTCAGAAATTCACACCTAAGAACTGACTGAAGAAATCACAAGGACCGTGGTGCTGCTTGTGTGGAAGATGTAAGATCACTTAGTGGAGCTACGTCAGTAGTTATACATCTTTGCATTGATCATACTAGTTAATTTTGTTTCTCATAGACAAAAAGGACAGAGGGAAATCTTTCAGTCTTCTGTAGCTGCCCTTTGAATAAAGTAAAACTGTCACAGAGACCAGATTTCAGGCAGAAGCCTATGAATCAAAATGTGACATGTACTTCCTCTTCAAAACAAACTTCTTTCTGTACTTTAAAAAGACGTCTCAACGAGAGGCGCTCTAGTTTTGATGAATAGCTGATATCTATAAAGAATAGCATTTAATATCATGGAAGTTGATACTAAAGTCCATGTTCACACTGACTACTTCTGTATATGCCCCAGGTCATACAGCATGGATGTTTACATCAAGAAATGTTAAGTATTGAAGACATGGTAAGATATCAGGTTTATAATTAAGGAAGACTGAAGTTTAAGATCAAGAAGGCAAGAAACCAACTATACTGTCTTAAGGAAAATAACCTAGTGAAAGAAATACTGTACTGGTGACATTGCTGGGGGGCGTTCATGGCATAAAAGTAATGATGTAGATAATCTTTTGAAAATCATACTCATAAATCTAAAACACAGTGACAAATTTATAATAAATTTTTGATTCAACTCAAATAATTTCAAGAAAATGTTTTACAGAAGGTTACAGAAGAGGGATAAGGAATAGTGCTATAAAAAGTTGGAAAGTCTGTGCTATACGATATGGCATTTACCATGGCAGCTTCGTCCTTCCCCCTGCTCTGACCGAGCCAAAGATGTGAGACAGCATCCTCAGAAGACAACCAGTGGGACCTGCAGGATGGAAATCTCTCCTGGCTGTAGTTGTCCTTCCACAAGACTGAAGGGGGTCAGAGAGGGTGCGAAAACTGTATAACATGTCTGCATTTCATGGAACGTTTCTAAAATAATTTAATTTTATTACTGATTTGGGGGAAAAAAAAAAGAAGAAAAGAGAAAACAATTAATTACTGACTTGCATAGAAGATAGCCATAGAATCATGTATGAAAATATTTGAAATTAGCATATCCATTTATCACCATGGCAGTAACTCAGTAGACAGAGGATTATTGAATCTTCATTTTGTTCCACTACTCTGCTGCCAGTATAGAGTTTTCCACTCTGTAGTATTGATTATCTAATGATTAAAACTGAACAAGCTGTGGATGACTCTGGTGTCTATACTTTGAAAAGTCTAGCCAGTTTAAATTGTTGTGACAAGCCAGCTGTATTTAAAGATTCTGAGATTACTTTTGGTTTTGTTTATTTTATAAGCTCCAAACACATAGTGAATTCCATTTCACTGAAAGAAGGATACTGATTAAAACTCCTACAGAAATGTTATAGACTTTTAGGAATTTTCCCATGGAATTTAGTTAAAATGGTCATAGAGATTAGTCCTGAAATACAACTTGAAAACAGGGACCTTGGTTAGCAACCAATATTCACTAGAAAAGCATTCAGAACACTGAACAGACAGTCTGACATTACAATAAATAAACCTGAAAATTCTAACAGATTAAAGGGATCTCATCATTGGACAGTCTATACACAATGTTAGAATTCCTTATATTCAGTAAAATTATCTGTAAGTTACTTTAAGGGCACTAGGATTTAAATGAAACTGTCAACTAATATTTTCGTATCTTTTCTTTGGCTCACAAAGACACTAAAATACCATAAACATCATTTGGAACCTCAATAATATATAAATAGGATACATTACAAATGGAAGAAAATACAAGACAACTCTTTAGCATGGTAAATCTCTGCATATAAATAAGCAAATATTTCATATACCTACAGTTCAACAGTTATCTTGCTGTAAAACTATTACATTTAAATCCTTTTACACAAAGTCATTTAACAATAATATACACAATCTACACAAATGAACCTCTAAAAATACAGCAATAATATACCTGTTACAATGACTCTGCTACTATTATCCCCTGATGTGACACTAAAGGGGAAATACAACTATTTTACTCGAAGGTGCTGTTAGAGATTGCTGTTTTGTACGTGAGAGAAGCACCAACAATAAGATTTAATACTGTTATACATTTTCTTTAGCTCCTAAGAATCTACATTTTAGAAATGTTTCTATATGTCTATTTTTACCTGGCAGAAAAATCTGTAGCACATTATCCACGTCATTAGTTGTTGAAGGAAAAGTTAATTCTCTTAAAGTGGAAAACATGCTGTGGCTTAGATCTAAGTTTGTAACCACTTTATATATATATATGTGTATATATATATATAATTATATATTTATTTATACTGTACATATATACTGTGCAGAGTTCTTAATTTGCTATTTTAGTACTTATTAATTTCCTGCTGACTACAATAAACAAGACCAATGTAAGAGTCAATAGTACTTCAAAATAATACATTTTCCCTCAGTAGTATGATCTACCAATACATATATGTTTCAGTAGCCTATAGTTGTTTTGTTTATGTATGTCTTAGGAGATTGGAACCTACAGAAAGAGAATTTCCATAAAACATGTTCTGCAGAACTGGGTTAAAAAAATAGCCAGTGCTGGAAAACAATGAATTAGAGAAATAAATATTTCAACCACTGTGTTACAGCTCCTGCCCCAATCTCTCTATTTCCTCAATGAGGAAGTCAATGTCAGACTTAGTTGCTGCTGGGTTTGAGATGACCATTCGGAAGAAGTTGACTTTATCGCCCTGAGGCTGATATCCAACCATGGTAGTACCTGACTCCATCATCAGTGCTTTGATTTTCGGTGCCACCTTTATCATTTAAAAAAA
>VWZZ01005221.1:307535-334242 GCA_013399095.1 Psophia crepitans | reverse complement strand
GGGAGGGAGAGAGAGAGGGAGAGAAACTTTTTTAAAATATCCTTTATTTGTATGTCACATTTCTTAATTTGGGAAAAATAAATGGTCAGATTAGAAAGGCACTAGTTTTTTATAAAAAGATCTGTTACAGAAAAGGCTTGAAAAACTAAATACGTAGGATTGGATATTTAAAGGAAAATTGACAACAAAAATATCCATCTTTTTAATTACTAGTCTAATGGCATCCTATTCACTATGTAATAATTTTATATATCAAATATATATGTCATTGCTTTGTGCTAAGGATTTCATAATGAAGAAATGTTTTCTGTCTTTTTATGAAAACCTACTCCAGAACCACATTTTGAGGGTAACGGATGTTTTCCATGAGAATATTATGTATCCTCAAAGTCATTTTCTGGGGGCAACAACGATAATGGAAATTTTTCGACAAGATCTATGTCATAAATAATATTTTGTGTTAGCATAAGCCATGGAAACCTTACAGCAGTTTTGCAACACTGTGCATTTACCACAATCTTGCTTCCTCACTTTAATTTACAAAGAATAATGTTCTGACAATCTTAATATTTGGTACTGACAGCCCAGTTTTTCCATCCAGACCTTCTTTCTCCTGCTCTGCTCTCTGCCATCCAAGGTCAGATGTCTGGTTCTTTTACTGTTTTGCAGGATGCTTTATAATGTCCTCTAACATTTAACAGGGTCAAGTCAAACATTTCATCCTTCTGACCATTCTCATCTATCTTCCTCACTTCTCTCTTTTTTAGCAATTTCTTTATCTAACATGTCACTTGGCGGACCCAGGAATTTCTATTCTCTTCTGTTCTCTTTCCCCAGTGTGATGCTGACACAAAATCCTCTACAAAACCTCTACAAAACCTCCCAAGTTTGCCCATTCTTCTCTCTTCCCAAACATAAAAAAAAAGCAATTCACTTTGACAACTATAAAATCATTCTTTTGTCTCCCGAATGTATTTCATTCTGCTTCTGTCAGTCTAAAATGCTACTAAAATTACGTATTTCACTTCCCTCAAGTCCTGACAATACTTTTCCTGGTGATACCTCTATGATGCCTTCACCTCCCTCTATCATTTCTTCAACTAAATATATCCCAAAGTCCTTCAAAAGGTATTCATTTTCACTGAAATGCATTAATACATGACTAACCAAGCACATTTAAAATAAAAATAAAGACCTGAGAAGGACTTCAAGGTTTCCATGTCCTTTAACTGTCCCAGCATTTTCAAATAATTACCCTTCTGTTTCTCTTGCTGATATGCTGTCCTATTCAAACAGGACTGGAATGACTTTGCGCACAGCTACTTTTTAAAGATTCATAACACTTTTGGGAGCACAGAAGTGATACAAAACAAAGAATAACAAGTATGATCTATATCTGATTCTATAAGGGAAATGTCACTTCAACCTCAGTACAAATAGGAGACACAGGTGAACAAATATCATAACAAGCAATTGAAAAACTGATGTCCCAGAATTTGGAACATATGTCACCACACAGATTTATTATTTTTAATAAACAGAATACTTTGAGTTGAAAGAGTAGAGTATATTTTTGCATTTAACAAAAACCACATACCCTGTGTAACTTTTCTCTTCTCTCACCACAGTCTGGCATGCCCCTGAGACTTGGTGGAATATACCAAAAACATACATTTGTATGCTCTGGCTGCAAAAAGAACCAGATGCATACATCAGTAAACAAAATAATACAGATCAACTACACACTAAAGGCTGGTCAGTAGCATATTTTAGCACAGACACAGAAGACAAAACATAGTATTAACTTTGCTAGTTCTGCATGTTAAATCAAAATAAATGGATTACAGTACTACTGGTTGCATCTGCTGTCTTAGATTCCCTATATATTGTCCCATTTGCAATGTTTTAGGGTGCTAATGAAGGGCAAATGCTTTTCACCTTCATGCAGTTTTATGAGGAACTGTTTCCCAGGATCACAGCAAGGGCAACACAATTTTCCTTTTCTTAGTAAATGGAGGGATGAAATATATTTGTTATTCTATCAACCAAGAGCTTGTGCAGTGGCACTAGCAACAGAACATACAGGAAAAATAGCAGATTCTATTATATATGTTATAATGTGGAATCTCAGCATGAGTAGATTGTAGTAAGGTAATCTTCATGTTCTAAACTGAGAAGTCCTCTGCAGAAGAGGAGGAGATTAATGGTCATTTATGGTCTGAAACCACATAGGTTTGTCCAAAAAAGTGCCCAGATGAGAGTAGTCATGTACTATTTTAGAAAATAAGAGCAGTTTTGCACAGCTGACTTGAAGAACTGTGAGAAGTGTGAAGACTGTTTTCAAAATTCATATTTGGCTCCTACACACAGGTTAAATGGAAGAAAACTTACCTCCCCTTCAAAAACCATCTCAAATTCTTCTCTGTTTTTGATTTTAGTGTAGAGATATTCTGCCAGCTCCAAGCATTTGTTGATCTGATTTTCAAATCCTACTGTACCCTATTTTAAAAAGAAAATAATTATTAATTATATGGTCATTTTTCCTCCTTCAAGGCAATCATCTTTTCAGATAGGCTTTACTCTTAAATGTTTCCAGACAGAAAACATTTAGCAGTATTATTTCTTGTAATTTAAAAGTTAAACAACACTACAAAAGTGGCTAAATGTGGCCTAACTGTAAGAGCTATTTGGTTTGGTCTTGTTTTAAGAGAACTTATTATGATAAGAACAAGGGCTTTTGATATTTTAAATAATTATTTTTAGCTCTTTTTTTTTCCACTCCCAAAAAATATTATGAATTTTAAGTCTTGGCTTCCCAGCTGTTGCTGAAAGACTAGGAACATGGAATAGGAGCTCAGTTAAAAGAGTAAGAGTTGGGAAGTAATTTTTTTCCTCTGAACAGTTTGCTAGAAATTTGCATTTTAAAAAGTCAGCAAGCAAAAGCCTGCAAAATGTTTGCTAAAAGTCATTTGTCTACCCACTGATCTTTTGTCATATCTGATTTGTTTTGAAAGATCATAATCCCAGAAAAAAATAGATTAATGTTGATAATAAATAAAATTAGCACAAAAAAAGTGTTGGGTTTTTTGTACAGTACACTTCGTACATGAATGAAGAAGACACACAGACAAGTACACTCTTAAATTACTGCATATTTGGCGTAAGTTCTTTGTACTGAATAAAATGACTGAAGGTAGAGTCAGAAGATACTTCTGGGTCTAGGCTGTGTATTTCTACTATGAGGACAAGAGCATGATCATTCATGGTAGCTAATGCTGAAGGAAAAGCTTTCATAGTTCCTAATATTTTTTTTCATAACATTTTCATAATATAATCATGCAACCTGCTAGTAACAAGTTCTATCCAATACCTCAGAGAACTCAGGTCCAAGAAATCAGAATCTGTCTCAAGACCAAACAGAAATCCAAAGTAACTAATTTCTGTAGAAATCTAAATTCCAGACATACAGATCAATTCAGCAATTTTAATCTGTATTATTTTTAAAGAATCACATCCACAAATAACCTCCTTCTTAATTTTAAATATGACCCACACCCATCATGGTTTTCTCTTTTGGGTCTTTTTTTTTCTTTATTGTAAAGTGCTCTCCTTCTTTAGTGACGTCAGTTTAACAGGCGAATATAACAGCAGAGGTAGAATCAGCATGCTAGTTTAACAAAATGTGTTAGGCTGGTATTTAGAAAAATGTTCAGGCCGTGCTTTAATGGTGTCTGTAGTCAGCACTTGGTAATTAAAACCATAAACAACACACTTCAAAGTTGCTAGTCACAGTCCATTTCTAATGTGTCATAAGCAATTTCACATTACTGGATTACAGTACCAAAATGATTTATTTTGGAGGAAGAACTGAGTCTGAACTGGAATGTACTTAGCGTTGTAATCAGACCTGTGCTGATTACTGAAGTAATTGTTGTGAGTATTTTTTGTGTTGAAGCGTTGTGTTTCTTTTTCTGAAGTAGTTTTTAAAATAAACAATGACAACTATACAATTTGTTTAAAAGTAATTGTATACCTAAAGTTCTGTTACTGTCTTCCCTCAGTCTTCAATACTGAAGAAATCTGCATAAAAAAGTCTTTTATCATCACAGGTTACTTAATATTGCTATCTAATTCTCACCTGAAGTGAAAACTGTTTTATGGTTGTACATTTTGCCATTACATTTAATCTCAGTTTTACAAAAAAAAGATTAGACTGAGGACAGGTTACCCAACCGAATTCCCATTTTGTCAGCAGAACAGCAAGAAGAATAGTAATAAGATGACTGCAGATAAAGAAAAAAAAAGAAAAAGAAATGTGTCTTCATGACTACATGGGCCCTCTTCTTATAAACACATAAGCCTGCACTTACGCTCATGCTTACATTCACCTGTCCAGGCATACCACAGTAGTACTAGGGAATTAACTGTTAAATCAGTAGTTGGGCAAAGCTTCTTAAGAAAAACGCTTTGTTTTCAAAGTTGCTTATAAAACCTATGCATTGAAACACGATACTCAAAGGACCTTTGTCAGTCATTAGGTCTACTTGTAGTCTACTGCAAGTAATCTGTCATAAAATACATGTGTAAATGTATTTCGGCATCCTGTACTCACTGGTTTTACAGCAGGACTCACCTAGTGACTTAAACCTTTCTTTAATTTCCAGCTGAATTTATTGATGGCTACCATTGTTCTACAATTCAAATGGCTCTTTTCTGACTTAATACTCAGATACTTGTGTGTTTAAAGATTGTAATTATACAAACATTTATTTTTTAAAAAGTGTTCCATTACATGAGACTTATAAATCAAATACATTTCTGATTTTTGAGCTGAACATTTATTATTTACCTTTGCCTTCCACATCAACCAGAATTTGAAGATGTCCACATGTCGACCACACTGTATTGCCTTATCTCCCGTGTCATAGGACACATCATACTGTTTGTCTTGCTGGAAGAGATAGCCTGCACACATTTGATTGCAGCCTTGAAGTATACCCTGTAATGAAAAACATGTACTTACATGACTTACATGGCATATGTGCATATAAAACTGTATGCATTAATAATATATTTTTAAAATATTTCAAATATATACAAAAGACTTGTACCCTAATGAGCCAACGTTTCATAAACCTGAGACACAAAAATAATTTCATAACCTAAGGTGGTTCCCTTAGAAGTCCCTGAGTAGTCATGTGGTCTTCCATACCCACATCTGAAAAAACATTTTTACATTAATTTGGATTCTTCATACTAACTTTGTCCACTTCACTTTGTAAGGCTGTGTTCTTAGGACTTAATTTTGTGATGCATTAAATGACACACTAGAATAAAGCTATGGTCTCAGTGCAGCAAATAGCTACAGAAAATTTTAAAAAAAAAGTAATTGAAGGGTTCAGCTTTATATATTGTCCAGCTTTTTAACACTTAACATTAGTGATAAATATAAGTACAAATGACCTAAAATAGACATATTTTGCTTACAGATAAATATGGTTTGCAGACCAGCAGAAACCTACAGATTGCTGGTAAACATCTCCGAGGGAAACACGGGGAGCAAATTCCTATATGTTATGCAAGAGTCTTATATATGTGACATTTCTAAAGTGGTTTGCATCTCCTTTAGAGTTTATTAGTGGTTCTCTGAAGAAGCTCAAAGACACTGGCGTATCTGATAAATACAAAACCTTTCAAAGTGCTCATCTAGAAAATAAAAAATGTTGCCAAAATCCTGCAATAGTTAGCTTGATAGGCATGCACGCAACTAAATAATGGCTAGCGCTTCCCTTCCACAGATGTTAAAGTTGTCTTACAAACAGAAATAAATGCTGCAGTCTTCAGTTTAGAAATAGGTCATCTGAAAGAGCAATGGCAGACCTAGGGCTGGAACTCACGACTCCTACATCCCAGTTCTGTCTACGCGCAAGGATGACTTCTTCAACTAATCTCTTCTAGAAACAACTGACATGCCAGAAATTAGTAGGCAATAGAATTAATCCTATCCACAGATGACATGACTTTTTTTTTGTTAACATCTAAGGAAAATACATATTGCTTTTCTAAATAAAGTTAGTTAAGACACTGGTCTTGTGCCTTTATTGATGAGAATGAAGGATCTAGAAGAAAGCCCTAAAAATACATGTGGAATCAGAATAAAAGCAGCATGGTTTCTTTTAAACAGAATTGAGAAACCTTTAAACCACTGTGTAAGGTAAAAAAGTTGCTTTTATTGAAGCAGTTTAGACTGTAACCATTTACTATGACCAAGGGTGTATGTTCAGATATCATAGAAACAGTGAGGCAGATGCTCAGATGAAGTATATTAGCACGGCTCTAGTGTTGTTATTAGAATATGCAAACATTCAACGGCTAAAGATGACTCATATTGTCTACAGCTTTACACACATACACACACAGCCACAAAAAAGATTTAAAAAAAAATTGATTTTGCACTTAAAAAGTAGGGCTTGATATTTACTTTTTTTTAAAAAAAAAAAAACAAAACACCTGCTTAATTATTAAATATAAGGCAGACCTTCTCCCGGACAAGAATAGCAGAACACTGTAACAACACTCCCATCATCTTGTGTGGATTCCAAGTGACTGAGTTGGCTCTGAAAAAAAATGATCCTTCAGATAGATACCGAAAACAGAAACTTCATCTGAAACAATCACCTTTGTTTTCTGCTTTCAGCTGGAAATGTATGGAGTTTTGATCACAATGATTTCACTATGGACATTATTACTGTCTCAAGTGTCTTCTTTCCCAGCTATACTGTCCAGGAATGGAATTTTTTTTGTACATTAACAATGCAGTGTCAGACTTCTGATTAGTTTATATTATTACTAATACCAGCTAATCAGTGTCAGACTATGCTGATTAGCTGATACAGTAACTTCATCCCCAGAAGACTCTGCTTCTAGAAATAGCACTAATAAAAGTCATAGAAAAGTTTTGACAGGTTATATCAATTAAAGGTACTGATGGGGGGGTATCAGACAATTAAGGAAATAATATGAATTCTGAAAGAATACAGTTCTTTACTGAGCAGCTGCTGGAAAAGCAGAAAGCAGAGGAAAAGACACTTTGCATGCTTATCTGCTTTGCCAGTTGGAGCCACAAGAGGCCTTTTCTGTACTAGCTTGTCAAGCCCATGGACCGTTAAAAAGGCAATAAAACTTAACATCACAATCCTACCATTCTGTATGTAAAGCTTAAAACTTTTTATGTGTAAGCACAGGTGGATACACAAGATCACCTAATTTACTAGCCAAACAGATTAGATGTTCTGCATTTTTAACATTCTAGCCTAGACAGTTTAACGATAATGCTAAAATAAATGTGCCAAAGTTGCACATCAGTTGACCTTTTCACCTTATGTAATTAATTACCAAACATCCCCTTGATTCACTGTGTGTTCCAGAGAAGGAAAATGTATAATATTTCACAGACTAAGCATATGTTCTTACAATGTGGTTGAAGGAAAATTCAAAGGTTATTTCCTCCTCTTCTACACCTTATTCTCAGGCAACACAGACACACCAACTGTTCCTCTGCTTTAAGCAACACAATGACTTCTTCACTCCTGTCTGAGGACCACTAATTCTATAAAAATTCCAGATATGATTCCAAGCTCTGTCTGTGCTTGGTCCGACCGTAGCTATCCTCAGCCAAAAGAACAGTGAGTGCTATACCTGGGGCACTCACCATCCCTCCAAAAATTCCTGCTTAGGCACTGCAAACCAGCGCATACAGAGCTCAGACTTAGGAGGCAATTATCTTTTAAAAAAACTTCACTAGTAGCTCAGACCTAGTAGTCAAGCAACAGGAATATATATAACAGCTCCTTTTCTTTTGAGAGTGCTATAGTTTCAGTTTAGCACATGTATTTAACTTTCAGGGTTCCAAACAAAAACAATTTCAAGTTGTTTCCGCAAGAAGAATTTGGTTTATTTTGGCACAAAGACATCACTCTCTACCCGGCACAGCCAGCCAGCTGGAGGCTATGGTACCAGAGGCAATCCCAGCTCTGCAGGGTGGCAGCCAGCCATTCCTTACACTCTCATGTCTCCAGGCAGGCCAAAGCAGGCCTGGGTGTTAGCAACAGACCCCAGCTGGGGCCCATGACAGGCAATTACACAGTACATGCGGGCCCCGTCCTGTTTGAAGATACATACAGCTGACTAGAAAACAAGTAGTATCATGCTTTGTGGTGTGCTAGTTTTTGTATTGGCTGAAGATTACAGTCTTAATTAGCACCTCTGGGTTGACCTCGGGTCAAGAGAGGTGTGCTAAACTACTATGAACAAACCTGTGTCGCTTAAAGAAATTATTTTACAATGCCGACCTCATATTGGACATGTTGCCATAATATGAGCGACTTGCAAATTGAATTGGGCAGAGGCTGACATGATTCTGTTACTTCAGGGTACTCATGCCACACCACGCACTGCTGTCCCTGCAACAGAAGGATCCGCTTGGTTTTCCTACCAGGCCTTCTGCACATTATGCTTTATCCTGTACTTATTCTTCACTTACTGTATGAGATGCACACCACCAGGAAAGCTTGTTTTCCCTGAGAAAGAGCACTGCTCACTGTTCTCATTTTATGCCCACTTTCAGCATGGTTGACTCAAGGAAGCAGGTTGGTGCTAACTTGAGAGTAAATGGGTAGAACTTGTTTCAAATCTCCCTTGCTTCCCTGGAAGCTGATTCTGTAGTGATAGGAAAGATCCCGTGTTTCTGGTTCTTCATTGCTTTTCTGATTTTTATTCAGATGGGCAGCCTTTTATAACAGAGCAGTTTCCGAGAAAATCCAGAGACAAACACACCCATGGGGTTATAAACACCGCACCTTCTACAGACTACAGCCTTGTCATCGCTGGAGATGGGAACGTCTGTGCCAAAGACTACACATAGGACTCTTCCTGAGTCTGAATTGTAAGGGCTGGGGCAGTGGTCATGCTCTCAACTCTGCTATCACTTCCAACACAAGTGCTTTGTCTTTTTAAATTTAGTTAAATTAATTCTTTAATAAAGGCTGGCTTCTGGTCTCAGTGGGCATCTTGGTAACCTGGGTTATGTGCTTGGGGGTATACAGGCATTCTTTTCTGCAGACTTCACTCTGGCATCTACAAGAGTTTCCTTCTTGTTTCATATAATGCCCCCATGGCACTGACTCATAGGGCCCTTTACCCTGAGACATGGTGAGTATCTGTGACTCTGGCATCCCTGTAAGTTCCCTCAGTCTTCTGTCTGGCACCGTAGAACTGTACCAGGTCTGTGCTATCCGTCCTTTCCAGCTTCACAGGCACTGAAATTTGCCCCTAAAACTTGGTCCTAATTCAGTCTCTACCCATATGTTCCCCTCTTTGTTGCGTACAAATATATATTTATATGTCTGTGTATATATACTTGCTTTTGTGTTACTTATGTAAATATATATTTATAAACGTTAATTTACAGAACACTCATTTTCAGGCAGAACATACATTTTTTGTTTTGTGGAAGTAACTGCAAACACCTTTCAGGAGAGAGTCTCTACAAATTCCCACCATGTCATGGCTTCCTATCATGGGTATTCATGCTCAAACACCTTCTCTGGATTCCTCATTTCCCACTGCTATTCTCAAAGCCCTACATTTCAGAGGTAGTCTAGCTGTCACACTTCATTTTTCCTTAAGTCTTCCTTCACTCATTCCTGGACTTATGATCCCCTCAAAGCTATGCATAGAACAGTCTCCTTTTTTGCCAAGCAATATCCTTGTCCTCTTTCACACCTACTAAAAACTTACCTTTCACTCAGCTGTACATCACTGTTTCCTTCTGTAGTATTGTTTCAATCTTCCTAGTTTGAACCCTTCCTGCCTGTCTTGGTTTTGTTTAATTTCATGTTTAAACTCCTTAATGCAGCAAATTCATCTTTTCATGAATTTGTGAAGTATCATGTGCCTGATGAAAGCACTTTAATAACAGTGTTACAAATAAGCACCATGTAGTACCTTTCTATTCCATTCAATTTATGACGATGCTTTCGGGACATTAAGAGTCCACCTCCCCAGGCAGCCTGGAAGAGAAAGAAAAAGAGAAAACTCGTTTCAGAAAAGCCTAACATATTTTAATTTACTCGTGATTTAGTCATAAATATTTTGAGACAAAACATTAGTTAGCAAAAATCCTCCCTTGCCTGAATAATAGCACTTCGGTTAGTTACTTACATCTACGTGGAGCCAGAGGTTGTATTTTTCACATATATCTGCAATCTCCTGTATTGGATCGAAGGCTCCATATACTGTTGTGCCTGCAGTTGCGTTTACAAAAAGAGGAATGTATCCCTGCAAATACAAAATATTAAATAAAAATAAATTAATATTAAATAAACATCCGTAAATAAAAATATTAAATACAAAATCCATCCTCTTTCAGACAAAAAAGTTAAAATCATTTCAGAAAACTTGCTATCCCATCTTCGAGCCTAAAAATGTTTTTATTTCCTATGTGAAAGGTACATATAAGCAACAGTAGAAACTAACAAATTGTTTACATGGTAGGAACAAACTATTTTTATTGTACTGTAACTTCACAAAATGTAGTAGTCAAAAGGTAAATAATATTATTTTGTCTAATCTCTTTCAGTGAGGAGATTTAAACATTCTAGTAGAGGACTAGTAATAGTCAAGTAAAGTTGAGAATTTATAATGGAAAATTAATTAAATGTGATTTGTATGTTGTGATTTGAAGGTTTGAAGTTGTTTCTTTAGTCTTTATCTACTAATAAACAGAACAAAGGAGAATAAAGCATTCTAAAATAAAGGCAATAAATGGGAAACTATCAGATCAAAGTGAGACAATTTCAAATTAGATGAAATAAATGTGAACTGCAATTTCATAAAACGCCCAAACATAATGAAGTCAAGAAGTAAAATATTAATAATCTCAACTGCTCTAACTTTGGTGGTTTTATACAAAATTAATGGGTTTTTCATTCCATCGATTCAAGAAATAACAATGAATGCCTCAAAAAAATTAACTTACTGACTATATTTACTAACACTACAGCCTTGAAATCTATGGGAATTTTTAGGACTAAACCAACAGAATTTTTGATGGTTTTGGCTAAATGTTGAAGTTTGAATAAAAGTAGGTTAATCTCACCTTTTCATACTTTTTTTCATGTATTTCCAAACAGAAGGTTATTTTTAAAAGTCATAAAATACAGATGCAATTCAAGAGTTAAAAATACTTTGGTTTTAAACAGCAAATGGAAACCTTAGCAAGACCTAAACAATACTTGAGTGTATAATTAAGCAAGCTGAAAACATTATTATAACATTTATATCATTATAATATTAACCCTCAGCCTTCAAAGCAAGAGGTAATTTTACTAAACCAAGCATTTAAGCACTATTTTTTAAAAACACAAACCTTTTGTTTTGCTTCCAAAACTTTCGCCTCCAAATCAGCTGGTATTATTTTGCCTCTGTAATTATTGTAAAAACAGAATGACAAAGAAAATTAAAGAGTGCATACGGAAATACTAGTTACAGTTGAAATAATTTAATAGTATTTTCTCAACAGGCTATTAGCAACTTGACACGCTGTACTGAACCAGTCCTTAAGCACAATATAACAAATTTAACAGATGAACACATTTAATACATCAAAACCTTAGCAATCATCTTACCTTTCATTGCATTTTATCAAAATCACATTGTCTGTTCCAAATCCGAGTGCAGCTCCAGCTTTCTTTATTGAGTAGTGACTCTGCAGCAAAACATATGCACATTTAATGGAGTGGTTGTTTGACGATGAGACATCTTCACAACATATATCAATAAATTAAGAATTAGCAGCATATTAAGCTCACATGTTCCGAGGTAAAGAGAACCAGTTTAGGGACTGCAGCCATGCCTCTGGTTTTGACTTCAGGGAAATACTTGTAGCGTGCAGCCATTATGCTGTACATGTTGGAAATAGCTCCTCCTGTGAATCAATAAATGAATGAATAATAAAGTAGTGATAATGAGAAAAAAAAGTCTATTAGACCAAAGACATACAAGTCTCATTTGCATTATGCAGTGAAAGTGACAGTGAACTATGAAAAAAACAAATCTCTGAAATGCATAGTCATCTGTCTAAACAGCATAGGGACAGACTTATAGTTAGAATTTCCTATCCATCATCTCTTTCAGTTATTAACATTTTGTAACACACTTCCAAAAAGTTCAGCTTTCATTGTGCTGCTTTTGCATGGTCAATTCTTGGTAGCAAGATTTCCCCTCCCCCAACTTCTTTGTGGGATGCTTAAACAAAGCATGCACTTCAGGTGGGAAATTCCTACTTCTAACTATCTGATGCATTGTTTTGCATTGCAGATATTGTGCGCATTCAGACACAGCTTATGTTTATTTTAACTTTCAAAGTTTTAGTCAAACCACCAAAACAGAAATTAAAAACTCACCAGGTGAGAATATTCCATCTCCATCTTTGTTAGACCATCCAATAATCTCTCTCATCTTCCGAAGCGTTATTTGTTCCATCAGGACAAAAACAGGGGCAATTTCATAGGTAAACCTGCATGGATAAAGGAAACAAAACCAACCAAACAAGATCAAACACAGATTCTAAAAACACACGATAGATTTCCAGTCTGATTCTTTGTGAAAATGCTTAAGACTCCTGAAAGTTCTATAAATTGAGGTTCTGATATTGCAACACTTACCCAAGCAAAAATCCTGAGGAAGACAATACTGGAAATACTGGTCTGCAGTATTAGCTCTTTTGCAACTTTCTGCATAACCAACCAACTCACCATCTTAGAGCTGCTCACTACTGTACAAGTTTGTACTGTAAACACTTGTTTCCAAAGTGCCAATTTCACCCTTGTGGAATAATGTATTGCCAAATCCTTATGAAAACAGTGAACTTCACTGAGCTAAACACAACCGTAACTGGAAGTATTGAGCCAGGGCTTCAAAGTCTAAATACAATTAATTATGTGGATTTATTCTGTTGATGATCTCCAAGGACAACTTATTTCTACAATACCATGTGATCAATAACTGCCAAGAGTAATTATAAATGATGATTTTCTAATTACCAATTACAAAAAAACAAGTCAGCAGTCAACTATTGTATCCACTTAATGAGGGCAAAAAACATTGCATAGTCTGGTATGCCCTGATGTCACGAGCAGATATGTGGATGGAAAGTGACAGTCATACAACCACTTTTGGTGATCAAGGTACACGGATAAATTGCTACTGCTGTAAACAAACACTGCTTGCTGCGTATGCCAAAAAAAAAAAAAAAAGAAAAAAAATGGAAGAGGGAAAAGGAAGCTGGAAAAAAAAGAAAAAAAATAAATCAACCCATGATTTTCAAAGAAATCTGTAAGAATATGACACCCTGACACTTTGGATCTGACTGATGTCTTCCACTTGAATAATTTCACCAAAATGGACATTCCGTCTCTCTAATACTAAAACGACATTTTGTGAATAGGTACAGCAAACTGGAAGATGACATGGTATGAAGAAAGGAACGTATGTCTGAAAAGCTTGCATTTTATTTACAGCTACACTGGTTAGTTAAAACATTATTTTTTCCTACAATCTTTATGTGTCCTTAGTCCATCAGAGAAACGCCACCACTATTTTTAAAACATTCCTTTAAGATTAAATAGCATTTGTAATTTGATTGTAATTGCTATTTTCGGAAGCCAAAGTACTGCTTTTTTTGCTTTTATTATCATTACAACTGTCAGAGACAGAGAGTCGAACACTGATCTGAAGTTGGGTGCTGCCAATATTTACAGAGAGAGAAAATTAATAAACCAGTTGGCTTCTGCTAACAGTGGAGGTTTTGTTTTGGGATGTTTTGTTTTTAAGTACTGCAAGTCTAGGATACATTCCAATCTTTATTTAGGCAGAATGACCAACTGAAGTCAACAGGAACTCAGCAGTGTATAGAGCACTGGGGCCTGATACAAGATATGTTTAAGTCAATGTGATTTTTTCCACCAGTTTAAGTGCATTTTGAATTTTGTGCAGAAATGTTTTACACTGATGCCTGCATACCATCCAGAAGAGTTAAAGGCTTGTACAAAACATCTATAATGTTATGCAAGTTTTTTTGTATATAAATTACCCAGTGTTCACAAGGGGACTTCTGAATACACTTAAACCCAAGTAAAATAGCAGCTATTTATTTTGTTATGTGTTTATTTTCTGAGTCTCCAAAGACTGACAAAGAAATAAGACTGCAGATGATTATAAATGATAAGGCCAATGCAACTATATTAGATGATGGCTATGATTTTGAATATCACATCTTGCTAAAGTTTATGCATTTGTTTTAAACTTAAATGATTTTGAAGATTTCAGTTAAACACAGAAAATGTGTTTGGCTTGAAAGGAACTATCCGACTTTAGAGACAACCTCCTGACCAAAAGTGTTGGTTAGATTTTTTTCTACAGTTAGAACTTTTATAGATATCCCTGTGAATTAACTAAAACAGTCATGAGTCTCAGCTCTTTCTGAAACAGAATAAATGAATGTGATTTTTGGCAGTGGCCAGTGCTGCCTTAATTCTGAATTCTGCTCCCACCTACAGGCCTAATCGTTTTATCAGGCCAAATCATTCTAGCTACATGTTCTCCTGTTTGCCAGTATGTAAAAGGCATTCTGAGAATAAACTTAAAGCATTTTACAGCATTTTTCTATGTTACATTTTCATAAACATAAATGCATAATACTGAAAATAGCAATATAACTCTCTCAGCTAACAGTGGGCATAAAGAGAATTTCCAGATAAAACTAGTTTTCTAACTTCATCTGGCTGATGCATGGTGAGCGAATGCCCTGCACTACAGATCCTTGGACCTGGATGAATAATGGCAACTTCTGAAATTTCCACGCTGAAGGTCTTATGATTAGTGATTGAGCACATTGATACAGGGAGGTGGTGGAGTCACCATCCCTGAGAGTGTTTAAGGAAAGGTTAGATGTGGTACTTAGGGACGTGGTTTAGTGGGTAACAGGTGGTGGGGGGATGGTTGGACTAGATGGTCCTTGAGGTCACTTCCAACCTTAATGATTCTATTCTATTCTATTCTGTTCTATTATTTTCAAGTCAATGTGGGAAGCTTATTATGTTTAATTAATATATTATCTTCACAGTGACATTTAAGTAACATTTCCTACTGACAACTTAAAATTTGAAGAGAGTACAGATGTTTTGATTACTTAAAATTAATTTACAGAAGAAAACCCATATTTTGTAATTGTTCTCAAATATTTAAAGTACTGCTTGTAGGTGGAAAAGAAAAAATGTCAAATGGAAAACATTCCCTACCATAATCCAGTTACTGTCGCTTGTGTGTTACATGCTTGTGCAGCTGAACTAGAACAGTTTCTAGGTCAGAACCTACTCCTCTGTGCTGAACACTGCTCAAAACAAATATTATGTTCCCCAGAGCTCACAGAGATTATTTGGCTATGTTTAATAACCTTCTCTGTCAGTTCTTTGAATCATATTTTACAAACATTTTGCTTTAACCTTACTTGCAATTACCGTGCTATTTGAAAGCATACCATGTTGACCTTGGTTTGCTGAAAAAGAAGAGAGCAATGTATTTTTTTGCATTTGCTAAACCTCATACAAGCAAACAGATACTCAATTTTCATGCTCGCAGAAGTATTTTCAAGATATGATCTTGTTTAAAGTATAGATGGATCAGAAACTAGCTTTACAGAACTAGTTATTTAATAATTTATTTTTTAAAACCAAAGGCAAAAGCAACATAATTTTTTAAAAGTTACTCTTTCAGAACTAAATGAGTGCGATGTTCTTAATGATGGCAATATGTCATAATACTATCAAAGTTTGCCTCAGAGCTGAAGTCTATTCTGTCCTATCTGATTCGTGCAGTTTCACTGATTACAAAAGGATAACTAAGCTAGGATAACTAAGTTAGCCAGTGGAAAGGGGGAAAAGTGACACTTGTGAAGTATGTTTTTGTCATAGAGGAACAACGTTTACTTTTCTTTTAGAAATGTAATCAGATTTGGGTTTGCTTTTAATTGAGGAGGTTTTTTTAAGAAAAAAGGCACTTTGCAATACTTGTTTTACAATTAAAATACATGTTGCTTGGTTTTCTTCCCAATCAGCTTTAAATCTGAATGTCTCATATGAATTTTTAGCAGAGAATGAACGGAGAAGACAATTATTGCGAAGAGCAGGCTGGGTTTGGCTGGAGCACCTTATGTATTTTTCTTTATTGCTAATGCTACAAAACAAGCACTGCTTGTAATCTACATAGAGCTACTAGTAATCAGCTATACTTGAAGAATCACTTACTCATGGATAGGCTAGTGAAAATATTGCTAATTTTCTAATCTGCAGATACGTTTCCTGAGTTCTGCCAATTAGCAACAAACTATCCAAACAGAAGTAGCTTTAGAGCTAAAACACATCCAATACAGGACTAAAACAGAAGGCAGTCTGTTACCTGCCAAGTATTTTTGAGTATTATATATATTATATTATTGAGTCTTTTGAGTTACCTGCAAGTATTTATACACAAATCTGTATATAAATAAAAACTAGCTAGAAGGCTTTTTGGTTTGGTGGGGGTATTTTTCATTAATTACACTCTTTATCGCAAAAATTCAACACATCACCTTAATTTAAATCTAGCTTTCATTAATCTTGAGATCAAGAAAAATTAGGAAAAGTTTCCTCATTGAAATGTTCTAGATGTAAAATCTTACTTTTTTTAATACTTCCATTTATTTACACACAATTTTAATAAATCACAGTCTAATTCCTTCATTATCATAAAACTAATTTTCAGTGTTACATTTTTGATCATTTTAAAGACACTCAGAAGCCACTTCTTTACCCGCACGTGAACAGGAGAAGGTGGTACCCCAAACCTGCTATCTCAGAAGTCAACGGGAGACAAGACAAAGTTTTACATATTTTGTATTCCAGTGTTAATGTATGGACAGCTGCAGAATTACTTAATCTAGAGACAAAGTTTTTAAAAAAAAAGAGAGGAAAAGATAAAGAAGATTGTCCAAGAGAAGAAAAATAATATCATGCTATATTAGAATCAGCGTGTTTTACTTAGCACAGAATATATGCATTTCTATTTATCAGAAATGTAAAACTGTTCAGATTTATGTAACTATTATATAACTATTCTCCCTGTATTACTGTCACATTAAGAAAAATATGAGATGCTTTTACTGAAGATTCAACGATCGGCATTTAAAGAAGAAAAGTATACATCTCTGTGACAGTATATATCTACTTTGACAGATGGCAGCCCCCCTAAGCACCGGTCACAGGCCCTGACAGCAAGCCGCTGCTTACATGTTTGTGTTAGCAGTTGATGTCAGCCACTCCCCAGCCAAGCCAATGATGTCCAGTCCTGTGGACAGCTGATTGAAAAAGCGAGGATGACCTGGAAGGAGAATCGAGAGTAACTTAGAACAACTCCACTGGTATGTCTCAGGTTTCCATTCTAAACCATCCAGCTATCCTGACACAAACAGTAGCTTTGCACTCGTAACACACTTGCAGCGAAGTTTTCAAAGCAAGTCCTGCGTGGCTAGAGACAGTTAAGCCACGGTCACAGACGTCGTGTTACAAGCTTGAAAACCCGCTTTGGAGGGAGTCCTGTATGGAATCACTAGCGCTTAAATTAAAAGGGGGAGCCTGTAAAACACCTCCAGAACCTGTGCAAGAGCTCGGGCTAGCCCATCTCCAGAACCCCCACCTCCGCCGTGCTGTGAGCTCGGCAGTAACAGCCTGCAGGTGCTAGGGTCCTTTGCATCTGAACGGAGAAAGAGAGAATGGCTCATCCCTTGTAATGAGGCCGCAGGGATGAGGGAGGGGTGCGGAGGAGCCCGTTGCTGAGTAGCACGGTCACCGGCGCGGCGCGGGGTCTTTTGCGAGACCCGCTGCAGCGGGGCGCTGAGAGCCCCCCGTGAGCCCCTCCGCACGGGCGTTTGCCCCACGTGGTTTAAAAGCTAGGATTCACCCCAAACAAAGGCTTTGCTATCAACCCGATATCAATCATATTCCTGTATTTCAGCCAAAGTTGCTTTAACAGCTTTAATAAGCAATAAGCCCGACTATTGGGGGTCTGCTTTTCCAGCCTGAATAGATGCAGTTCCTAACAAATGATGACGGACTTGGAGGGGAGGAGGGAGGTGTCATGATTTAACCCTTATCTCTGCTGTCGTGGGAAAGAACACTCAGATAACACACTGGGGACAGCCCAGCCTGTTCAGCGCTCGACGCCGGGAGGGACTCTGTCACGTCGCGTTTGGCTCAGCACTGGGAACATCAGCATCTTTTGACATAAAGAAATAAATGAAACCTCTGTGATTCTACTCCAAGCGGTGTCAGCGGGAACCTTTGGGAGGCGTGAGCCTGCCGGCAGTGCCACGTCTCGGCACATCCTGCCTGCCGCGGCAACCAGGGGAACACGGAGGCGAAGCGACCGGGCTGCTCCCGCCCGGGGCGCCAAGCGGCTCAGTGCTAAAGCCCAGATATACCACCACGGCTTAGCTATTTGCTTTGCAGATCTGCGCTTCTCTCCCTTGGCACGACATACAGTTTGGGAAGTTATTTTAAAAGACTTTTCGCTGACCTCCCAAAGCTGTCAGCGACCCTGCACTCTCCTGAGGCTGGGCTGCAGAGTCAGCCCCGCTGGCTTTAAAGGGAGCTTCGCCTGGGGAGAGACCGGGAGCCCCTGGGGCCCGGGAAGGCAGGGCGTGTGTCCTGGGTTGTCACACGGCCCGAGTAGCTCTTTAAAGCTGCACAGGGTACTGCTTTGAACAGAGCCTGTTTCTGATCGGGTACCTGCACCTCAGCTCCCGCGGACAGCTCCTGCCGGTCCCGCAAAAGCTCCAGGGGAGGTGGGGGTGAGGGGCAGAGATTGTTCGGCGCCCCGACCTAATCAGTACCGGAATAATGACGCAAGCACCCGGGCCACAGTGACTCTGGCTTTGCTGCTGGCCACCTATTCAACGACCACGGGTCTGGGAGCGAAATACACGCCCTTTGATTAAGGGCACAACATCAAAATGCGCCCGTGAGACTCAAACCACCGTGTAAATGGGAAAAGACAGGAAGCTAACTGCCACATCGGTTGTCAAGACTTTGTTCCCTGAGTGCACTGCGTTGTTTTTGCACAGCTGTGTAACTGAATAGTGCCGAAAGCAGCGCTCCGTCCTTCAGGAGCCATTGCTTGCGGCTGCCTAGCCAGAGGCTGCCAGACTAAAGCCTCCCACTGCGAGCTCCTGCCCGTCATGGCAGCGGTGCCGTGCCGTGCCGGGCAGAGCTCAGCAGCTCTGAAGTGGTGGAACAGGACTGGGGAGGGGAGACACGGCCCCCGCTCCGTTATCACTCCAGTTGACCTGCTTGGGTACGTACAGAGATCAGGGCTTCTTGTCAGCCGAGCCTTCTGCTGATAGAGATGTAAAACATTTCAGGCCAAACAGCCTGAAAGAGCACAGGCTTTACTCTAGAGCTTGGCCACGGCTCACCCGGTAAAAGAAGTGAGTATAAACAGGTATTTCTATCAGATTCAGAGGGGCTTGGCCAGACGGGACTCCTGGGTAATGGGCTGAAATCCACAGGGTTCCTTTATTGAGGATTCCTAGAATTTCAGTCTCTTTTTTTCATTAAACGTCTGGTGAACATAAAGAAGAAAAACTGCAAATTCAGTGTCATTTATGCCCTCATTTACCTAATGATATTGCTCCCTGGAGATACAGACAGCTCGCATTTCATCAAGTGAAAGAGATTATGTCTTAAAAACTTGTTTCTGGGCACTGCAAACAGCACTGAGCCCTACCCGTTGGGGACAGATGGAGCGTTAATAACTGAAGTTTTTGAGCAGAGACACTTCCAGCGCCCGCAGACAGCCCTGAACCTCCAGAGAGGCAGAGGCGAGGGCGTGGAGAGGGTGTGATCTTACCTCCGTGGGCTCAAACCCGCTCCCTTCCCACTGGGCCAGAGAAAAGCCCCAGGAGGGACTCTCCGGAGTAATGTGCGAGAACCTACCTGTCCTCACTCCGTATTTCAGCGTGTCCCGGCAGTCCACCAGGATCTGCTCCAGGGATTCGGGGTTGTCTGAGAGCTCCAGGTTGAAGCCCTCCATGCCCTCCAGCAGCTGGTGCGGGTGGTGAAAGTCCAGCACTTTGGTGGATCTGTCAAACGTCTTCCTCACGTAGTTGAGGAGTATGTCCACGACCTCCAGTAGGAACTGCATGGTCTGCTCCTCGCCATTCTTGGCAGGCAGCAAATCTGCGGGGCAAACCAGGTGTTAGCGCCTGCTTTGGGAGCGAGAGGCGGAGATGAACCAGCCCTGGCCGCCGACAGCTCTCTCAGGACTTGAAAGTCCCGGCGCCCGGCCCCGGGCCGCCCCGCTCACTCCCCGGTGAGTGAAACCCGTCGCCGCCCCCGGGGCTTCCGGCCCCTGTCGCCCGGTGGGGAAGGGCGAGCCCAGGTCTCCCGTGGGAACAGCGGGAGCACCCCCGAGGCACCCCGGCCAAGAGCGTGCCGTGCACCCCTAACGCTATGCTCGCGTCCCGGGGGCCGAGAGCACGCCCAAACCCACACCTGCCCTTCTGCGACACTCCCTGCCCGACGACCCACAAAGGGATTGATTTCCCATCCCCACCTTCCTCGTTAATGGCCCCGTACCAGCAATCACAGACTGTTTCATTACTATTTTACTGAGGAGGAAATAAAATACAAAATTACTCTCCTCTCGGATGCTGGATCTGGAGTGACCCCGGAGAAACCGCTGGAGCTGAGCTGCAGAGGATCAGCCCAAAGTGCGCAAAATTGCATTTCAGGAAATTTGCACGCCTCGCCAGGGCTCCTCTCAGAAAAAATACACACAGAGAGCTTCCTTCAAAAACAACAAAGCAAAAGCACGCTCTGAACGTGGCTGCGCTTCCACGGGAGGCGAGGGCAGACTACTAAGGGACGTGCCCGAGCTGGAGCAAGCAGAAGCTATAAAGAGCGTTTACCTCTGGCATACAAATTGGAGAAGTCTGTCTCGGTGCGCCGGAACCTGGATTCCTTCTCGCTGTTCTCGCATGCCAGCAGGCTCTTGGAGGACTGCCTTTCCTTCAGGGAGCTGACGATCCGGCCCTTGTCTTCCAGACTGTTGGTCCTTTGCAGGAACCCTACATTGTTATTGCAAGGTGCACAGGTCAGAGCTTTCTCGCTTCCCAACATGTTTAGAAATATCTAAAGCAGCTCTCTAGACAACAGTTCAAAGCGGTGTTGGCTCTGGATCTGACTAATGAGGTCAGGAATAAGAGTATTTATGGGGATTATTTGCCTCCAGGAGGGAGAGCTCAAAATGCCATCAACTGCAAAAACCCAGCCATGCAAAAAACAAATTTTCGTCATTTAGTGCAGTGGTAAATTCTTATTAAGTCGATCAGACAGATTCCACTTCAGTAATCAGCCACTGGAAGAGAGTTCAGGATGAGTCAATGCTATTTCAGCCTGCAGGCGAAGTTTATGGACCTAGCAGACAGGGGCAATGATGTATGATTAAAATCAGGGCCACTTTCAGTTCTCCTCGTGGTGCTCTCACGCACAAAAGGCATGAGAACAAGAAGCCATTCTGGAGCAGCCGTCCTGAGAGCACCAGAGCTCTAAGGACACCGGTAGCGCTCATCGACCCCACCTTCCTGTTACCAGTACATACCAGCCCGTGTGCAAGAGATGCGGATTTTCCACCTGAAAAGATGTTTTGATACTAACACTAATCGTCCCCGGGATGCTCCGCTCTCGCCGGAGACGCAGACCTGGCGCCCAGGACCCGGTCTCAGCTGCTGTTATGTACCAAAGCAATAACAAATCCCCTCTCCCCAAGAATTACGGCGGTGGGCGCCACGCCCACGAGTAACGAGACCTGTCTACTTGAACAAAGCAAAGAGAACAACTAATTTTCGGTATTTGATCTACTAAATCCATGCTCGCTAAAGCACGGATAGTGTTGGGCTTTTCGTTATTAACGAAGGCAGCGGATTTTGACCTCCCAGGCTGCAGCGAGCGTGCCTGTAAGTTTGGAGGAAACAGTACGGCAGCGCCGGCTTTTTTTTTTTTTTCTTCTTCTTCCCAAAACCAGTGATCATTGAAAACAAAGCACTTCGCGGCTAGGGATGTCCGCTAGAGAGAAGAAATTTGCAGGGAGGAAAACCAGCGCTGTAACTTTGCTCCTTCCCGTCCCTCGACGCCGCTTCTTTCCAACGCCCTCCGCTTTCCGACCATGTGTCCCCGCTCTCCGGGCGCTCGCAGCTCCGACGGCGAACTGGGACTGCGGGCTCCTCCCGCCGGGCGCCCACCGCCGGCCAGCCCGGGCCCCCTGCAGTTTGGGCAGGCCCCGGGGGCTGCTTCTCCGTGCACAGAAAAGGGAGGGACGCTGAACCGCTGAGCGAATGGCTCCTGGCACGGTACCTGTGCCTCGGACGCACTGCCAGCCTGACAGTCACGTAAGAGCTACCGAAAATGTAGCCCCCGGCCGGGAGCCCCTTTTGCGGCAGTCTGGCACCCAAACGAGTCTCCAAGATGGTTGTTCGCAGGCAGGTTTGTCTAGACCATCTTTTCAGTGGACACTTAACATTTTGCCTCTTAAAATTGATCTTCTACTTAGTTTCTGTGATGCTTTTAGGAACACGAGTTATACGAGAAAAAACTATTTAAGGGAATCTCTCTGGGTGCATAAGTTAAGAGTAGCCTTCTAGGATCGATTACTTTTTTATTATTACTTGTTGTTACTGTTTTTAACGGTTCTTGCAGTGATCACTAGCTCCTGCAACAGCTAGTGCTGTTCGCCTGCTCATGAGGTGGAGCAGCTGATACCCAAGCAGGTGCAGTCTAGACTAAATTCCAGAGCGGTCCTCATTCCCCAGGTCCTCTGGCTTCATTTTGCTTTGTTTTTCCACTTCTCTTTCTTCTAGGCTCTCGGTGGCTATGCTCAGTGGGAAGAGTTACGTGAAAAGAGACGTCTGCAAGAACAGCAGCGCTCCCCCCGAGAACCATGCTCCTCCCCGCCCAACTGGCCCTCTTCTTGGCGTGCAGACACGGGTTCCTGGGAGGCTCAGGTCGGAAAAGAGGTGGCAGCGCTTCAGTAGCCGAGAAAGGCTGCAGTTGCCTCAGGTTCGGCTCACATCGGGCTCAGAGAGGCCGGGACTTCGCTGAAGGGTCTGGCCTGACTACAGCTGAGCCAGGGAGGCGACGGTGACAGCATGCCGGGGGCATGGAGCTCACCCCTTGCCTGAACGACTTCGCGGCGGTTCTTCCCCGGGGGGGGCTCCCCGGACCGCTTATTATCTGCCTAAGCCGGAGGCAGCGAGCTCAGGCGGCGGGGATGGGGATCGGCTGGGAGTCTGAGCGGCTTCGCACGGGGCCTGTCAGCGTGCGCCGCCTGGGGCCCGCGGGCTGCGCGGCCGAGGGTGGAGATTTNAAAAAAAAGCCTGCCGGGAGAAACTCGCTGCCGCCCGGCATCGCTCATTCGGCTGTCGAGAGCCTGTCGTTCGCCCAGGTCCCTGGTCCACGGCGGTATCTCA
The DNA here is from genome assembly GCA_013399095.1 of Psophia crepitans. Lineage (NCBI taxonomy): Eukaryota > Metazoa > Chordata > Aves > Gruiformes > Psophiidae > Psophia > Psophia crepitans. Next base: position 310,625 of record VWZZ01005221.1, on the reverse strand, counting down.
CGGACCTGGAGGGTCCGATACCTGGGGAGCCCAGCGGGGCAGGGGCAGGCCCCCGCTTTGGGGCCGCCGGACCCTCTTTTTCCCCGCGCTCCTCCTCTGGGGCGGCGGGGACGCTCCCCAGCGCCGACCCGCGTCCCAGGCTGCAGGGGAGCGCGGCAGCCTGCGCTCGAGGGGGCTTCCGCGCCCGGGGAAAATGCGTGACTGTAGAAAACCTTTCATCTGTATCCTATGTGAAAAGTAAGGTCAGTGTAGGAGAGATCCAGCAAACAGCAGCGCATAAAATAGCGTCCGCGCTGCTTCTCCTGTAGCAGCGGAAAGCGCTGCCGTTCCCAGCGGCAGCTACCTCCCGCAGGTGCTCCACTGACAGGTATTTTCATCGATGCACTTTAAAGAGACCGAGTTTTTAAAAGCCGAGTGAGACCAGACTGGCGAGGGAGTCACTCGGTCCCCAATGTGACCACAAATCCGGAGTGATTTCACATCAGGCCTCGCACAAGGCAGGCGTGTGAACCTGCGTGGACCTCCGCTTCCGAGGTAGGGACAGACTTGCCGGGTCCCGGTCCGTCCCGTGGGTCAATGCACGTCGGTGGCGGCTGCAGAAGATTCTGGTTCCCTCCGCGGCCGGGGGGTTCAGCACCGTCTGCCAGACTTGGCAGCATAAATCCCTGTCGCTCCGGAAACGAGTTTCTGACTCACATGGCTGCTTCCGAAATCCCACTCTGCTGCGCTGCTCGCTGGGCTGGGAATCATCAGCTGCGAGGCCAAGCAGCTGAAGACGCTCCTGAGCATTTCCACTGACGCCAAGCAAATGTTAGCAGGATCAGTCCCCAGCAGCGATAATCACTGCCGAGGTGCCAGCGAAAGGTGCAGCTTCCAACTCCAGACACAGGGGAAGATCTGCCCGCACTTTGCCCACCGTGACAGTTCATTAAACCGCTTTAAAATATGTCCTCTTTTTTTAAAGTGTATATGTGCAGAGACGAAGAGCGTGGGGGTGTGGCAGCAGCAGGGCTCTTTTCAGGCGGTGGCTTCCAACCAGAAAGGAAAGGACCTAATCCTTAAATCGGTCAGTTGTTTGAGAAGAAATGATATATACATCTTGCATATGTAATTGCTGAGTATGTCAAACACAATATACAACACAGGTTGAAGAACCGACTCATTGTTCAAGACCTGCCTTTTCTCTGAGCATAACCCTTATTTGAAGTTTGCATTCAAAATTAATCGATTTCTGTGTGATACACACAGAAGAAACGATTCCGAGGCGCCTGGCTTACCACAGTTTTGTGTCTGCACAATGTTTAGGGTCTGGATGATGTCTTGTGAAAAGTAAGGACGAGGGGATATCGTCTGCAATAGTCAAACATCAGCTTGTTTAGCATGTTTAATTAAGATTCGTGGCAACGCTAACACTTCAGTCTGTGTATTTACCAAAGGCAACCTTCCCTCTCTGTGAAGGGGTTAGATGCAAATGGAAGGGCCCATATGATCAAAAACAGCTGTCGCGATCGTATCCGATTGTTCAGAATCACCATCACTATTCAGGGTGTATTTTTCGTGTAAAACAGAAAAGGAAAACCGAGCACCAAACCCGAGCCAAAACCACAGCAGCCCTGCTTGTTTTGAATCCCTTTCACAAAGCCTCTACTACACTCTCCTTTGCCTTTCTCAAATCCAACATGGTGGGATACTTAATTTTCAGTGTATTTGCTCTCATTGAGAAAAGCTGCGATGTCCCTCTGTAACCCCGGTAGTCTAGCAACACGGAACCAGCCTAACGGTGCGTTACTTTATCAGTTCTGCTTGCCGGGCTAAATTAAAATGATGATGAAAAAGCCCATCGCTCCAGCCACTGAAGGGACTGGTAAGGAAACGGTCCATTAAATCCAGATCAGGAGCTATTTATAGAGCTAAGCGACTAGTCCTTTACGTCGCCTGCGGGTACCAATGAAATCTCTAACAGACAGAGGGCTAAACATTCGCACCCTGATTCTGTTCCGGTCCAAACTTCCATGTACCAAACCCTCAGCGAATGAGCTTCGACTCGGGCAAGCAGGGCAAGAGCAATATATCTTTGCTTTGAAAAAAAGCCAGTTTCTCCCACGAAATAATCCCCCCTCCCCAAAAAAAGGAGGTAGCTGGGGAAAATGTGAAATCCTTTCTATTCATAAGGGGCACGGACTAAGCTGAACGATTCTCCCCATCAGAAAATGAATATTTGACTGACTGCGAGAGCGAAGGCGCTACTGAGAAATGTGGAGAAGGAAGACAGCTTGTTATCTGCAAATGAATCTCTTGCTATAACGTTGCGATCTGATTGTGCATTTGTTTCCCTTCCCGCATTTCGTGTGCCTGCGCGCTGACTGGCTGCCAGCGCTATCTTACCAGCGCAGCAAGCTGACGAATTGCTCTTTAATAAGGCTCTCGTTAATCTTTTTCCCCCAGGAGATCCGTATTTTCTAGTCAGATAAGGTTGAAAAATTTCAGACAGTGAGAGGCGGCCAAACCTCCCCCTCGGCCAGCCCGTTCCTCGCCGGCGGCCTCCCTGGCGGGCTCTGCGCTCCCCCCGTCGGGGGCGGCGGGCGCCTGCACGCACACACACACCCGTTTATCGCAGGAGGGGCGTCGGGGCCCGCAGGCGTCCCTCCCGCGGCGGACAGCGCCTCGGCCAACGCAAACGCAAGGGAGGGCACGGCGCTCGGTGTCAGCGGCGGGGCCGGGGCCGCGGAGCTGCCCTGAGGCCGGCAGGGGGCGCCCCAGGCCGCCGCTGCCCCCGGCGCTGGTGGCGACCCGCGGCGGGAGGGCCCCGCCAGGGCAGGGCGCGTCGTGAAGCGGGGGGGGGTCGCAAGGAGAGGCAAGGGCGGACTTACCGCATATCTTCAGCCCGATCTTCCTGGTGCACCCGTGAGCCACGCCGCACCACGAGTCGTAAGCTGGAAGAGAAGGCAGAGACGTTCTCCTAGGGCGGCGAGTCTCCCCGGGCGCCCTGCCGCCCCGCTGCACACACCCCCGCGCCCCTTTCGTGAGGTCCGGGAGAAACGGTTGCTTCCTGGGGCCGGCGGCGCCGGGCGCGGGGCAGCTGGGGCTCGG
>VWZZ01005221.1:272200-302837 GCA_013399095.1 Psophia crepitans | reverse complement strand
GGGCAGCAACCCCGCACGGCCACAGGCGGCTGTTCAACTCCCCTCGCTCTCGGGCGGGCAGGAAAATGTCGAAACCAAACCCCAGCGAGCGCGGTACCGGCTCCCCGCGCCACATCCCCTCTAGGTGGTGCTGTATCTCAAGCCCAGACCCTCACAAAACCCGTCCGGGAGCGGCTGCGGCTCTCGCAGCCTGTGCTGATGAGCGTCTCTTCGTCCTGGCCCCGGCGGCGACAAGGAGGAGCGGGAGGCAGCAAACCCTAGGGCTCCACGGGTTCCCCCCTCGCTCCCTCCGCTCATCTACAGCGCAGCTGTACACCACGCAAAGGAACCCTTGGCAACTCTCGTTTGCAGTGGACCCCCTTAAAAATCCAACCTAAACCCAAACCACTCCAGCTCCAGAGGCTTCATTCAGTGCTCACCACACCAACCGAGACCTCTGAAACACCCCTACCAGATGTACACACCCAGGCAGAGCCACTCAGAGGGATGGGTTTCAGTGGGAGTTCAAAGCCTTACCTTCAGCTGTACTGCCCAAGCTTTCTGCTCAACCCCTCTTCACTGCTTCCTCTTCCATGTGTCAGTCCCTTCCCCATGGCCATTGCTCAGTGCACTGTAGGCACAGGTTACAGAGAATCTCTTTGCAGGGGTGAGCCCCAGAAGACTTGGGTTTTGCTTTGAACCCTGCCATTTACTGATGATGTGAAACACACAGGAAACAAACCTGTCCCAACAGTATTAGCACGGCCGCAGGCTTAGTCCAAGCTTGTAACCAGTGCATTGGTTAGAAGTCACTTAAAAAAGCCAGACCATGGGGTCTTTTTTAGTTCACCTCCATCCACTAACCAGACATGCTAAACCATGAATCTTGAGTGTCCTGGGTGGGCACAGGTAGGAGAGTGATGCAATAAATATCTTTAGCAACAAAGGCCAGTCAATGATTATACAGTGTTTATAACCATGACTGTTGAGCAGAGGAAAACTATTTAATATTTGTATTACAGCCTGTGGGTTGGAGAGTTTTTGTGTTAGGAGCTGCATACAGTATTCTGACAGCAGGAGCACCTCCTGCCTACACTGTAAGGAGTTCACAGTGGAACTATATGCCAATGGAAAAGCAAGCAGAGGAAAGGCACCATGCCATAATGCTTCTTGTTTCTTTGTATTCTGAAATACAGGGATGTTACATATGCATTTATCTGCAGGCAGGGCAGTAAATTGGCCTTCTGGTGATTATTAGGATTGTTGTTTTTTCCTCCATGACTGTTCTCTCTCTGATGCCTTTTAATTGTCATTTTGGTTGGATTGTGACTATTTTAGCTGGTTGGAACCAGGCACACTCTTTCCTTAAAAATGTATACAACAGTGTGTACACTGAACTTCTATGATGTTCCTGAAATTGTGGGTTTGTATTTTCATCTTTGCAGCCTGTGACTTTTTTTTTTTAATCACACAGTTATAATTATTTGTAATCCAGCACATTATTACAAAATATATTCATTGCATCAGGTATGTTTCTTTTCCCACCATTTCTGGTACACAATTATGTCTCATTTACCTGTCTCTTTAACAGAATGGGATAGTTTAAATGACAAATTTCCTTAACTCTTGACAAAGAAAACTTGGAAAATTGTTCAAAACTAAGTATTTCAGAACTTTCCTGGCTATCACCTGCAGTGCTAAAAAAATACAGATATAAATTACTGTATATCTGTAACAAAAAAAATTAACAAACTGTTGCTCTAATTATTTGGCCCTGTCCAGAAAATTCTACAAATGGAAAACTGATGAGGACTATGGATTTATACTCCTATTCTACAAAAAACTTTTGCTGGTTTATTGCATTGGATAAAAATGTATTGAAGGTGAGCAATACGTTTGCTTTCGGTTTATGATCAGTCAGTTACTGATGTATCCAACTGTCCCATATTAAAGGATCATGTCCATCACTCGAATTTCAAAGACGGCTCAAGATGAGCTGCCAGCTAGAACATTCAGCACTGCTGTGACGAAGGGCATTTAGAAAAGTCTAATCCAAACCACATTGTTTTACATACTTTGTGAATTCTTGTTTCAGGGTGTCCCCTTCCTGATCCATGCTAGCACATGTTGATGCCTGTTCTGACTTGCTTCATCTGAAAAGCATCCCAAAGAACAACTCATGTACTGAAACAGTAGCAGCAGCAAATCCCAACTCTTAATACCCCAAGCAAACATGGAAATAAGCAAAGAATCCCCTTATTTCCAAACAGTAACAAAATAAAACCCAACAGAAAACCTTTATCTAGATGGATCGAACAAAATTTTTTAAGTTGGGGAACTGTGTTTGTAGCATGAAATATAACAAAAGTGGTAGTACACCCAGTGAGTCTGTTCTCTACCAGTTTTAGGGAATTCCAACTGTTTACCCTGTGTTTGAAATAAAACTTATTTCCCGCCTCCCCCAATAACCCTGTAGAGACAAGACAGCTAATGCCTGGATTTTCCCCTTGTGAAATGTCATTATAATTGTTACATGTTTCACTGAATTATATCTTTTTATCCCATAGGAGGGCATCAGTTTACAATGAGAACATTCAGTAATTTCAGTAACGCTGCTGCAGGAGTTAATGCAGTTTGCTTCTCCAACCTCAGAATGAATTTGGAGACCTGGACTCTGGGATTTTTTAATACATTATTTATTTAAATTAAACATACTTCATAAAGAATCTTCAGGAAACAAGAAACGTGCTTTTCTGCTACTTTTTTCACTTCTCAAATTGTAACCTAGTCTTAGGTAGTGGCTTTCCTAAGTCTCAAAAATTTTCAGGCTCATTATAGTTGTGAACTTAACTAGCCTTTTTTCCTTTTTGTTTTTCTTCTATCATCCCCTCCCCTTTTTTTTTTTCTTTTCCCTCTTATCTCTGTGGTGGATAAGTCAGGTTTTGCCTTGACGAATTTGTCAGTTTACCCTGAATATCATCAGTACTAGTGAAACAGTAGGCCTTCAGGAGCAATATAATTGGAATCCTTCACCTTTCTGTATCCTTTTAGCTACAATATTACAGAAATCAAAATAAACTTTTTAGGAAAGGAAGGTGGTGGGTTGACCCTGGCTGAAGTTCAGTTGCCCACCATCCATTGTTTTCAGTGTAGGCTTTAACAGTCCATTGTATTGTTTGATTTTCCCAGAGGCTAGTGCACATGATTGTAGTGAAAGTGGTTTAAGCAGAAAACCAATACCTAAATTTTGTAACAGGGCGCAGCCATAGCACAGAAACACAATCAGGATGGACAAGAGGCACACTGCACTCTGAGAAGTCAGATACTGAGTTTATCCATCACAGAGAATAGACAGGCAGGTAAGAAAAAAAGTTACCTCTGTTTCACAGAGTAGTTCGTATTCCCTAATCTGAGCTGATTTAATTAGCATTGTCACAATAAACAGATTCCTATTTTGAGGTAATGTAGAAGGGCATGAGCTTTAAAGCAAAGCCATCAGCTGTTACACATGCCTCTCTCTTTTCAGTATTAGTATGAAAGATTATGAGAGCTTTGAGGGGCAATTTTAAGGAAAAAATACTTCTCCCAGATAAAGAGACAGGTGATTTGAACTGAAGACATCAGCTCCCAGGGAGAAAATCAGATTAAAGTTATCATGTTACAGACACGTATTCATATTTATTGATCAATAAATACCTGTCCTCTATTTGGCCCTTCAAAACTCTTCAAGCTCACATTTACTTATTGCTCTTAACTCCTCTGGCTGGCATTTTGGTAGTTGCACTGGAAGAAGATGATCACAGGAAAAAGCAGAGCCACTGTCATCTGGGGCAGTGTTAGCAACTTGACACTGTAAGAAGAGACACCACTTAGCCATGCCATCTTCAACAGTTTGTATTCAACCCAACAACGTTTCTAAAGCTTATGTACACCAGATAAAGGCATTACAGATTGATCTGCTAGTTTGAAATGTTTGTTGATCTACAGCCAGTTTGAAAACGCAAATTTTAAACCAAAACCCCACAAAAGATGAAAAGTCCTTCCAGAAACTCTTTGAAAATTTCAACCACTCAAAAGATCAAGAAAAAATTGTTTACTAATGAGTTTTAAAAAACCCTACATTCAGCAGAGAGTGAAAATTAGTTGTGTGTTTTACAGTTGTAAATACAACTTGTGTCATTAGACATAAGAAGTGAGATCCAAGATATTTAATTAAATACTTAATGTCCTTAAAAATGTAGGCAAAGACAAACTGGTCTTAAAAAAGTCTACTTCCCAGACAGTCCTGTAAAGCCCTGAAAAGCATCATAAAAGCCTTCAGTGCTTTCAGCTGAAGGGGTAAAAATCCCTTTACTATGCTTTGCGTATTCAATTTTAATGACGCAAAATAATCTCTATCATTATTGGAATCACTAGATTGATCCTACCTACTAGTTCCTAATTTTGATTAACCAGACAGAATTAGTTTCAGTAAAACTTTGGAGCCCTTCAGAGACTCTCCATTTTAGTCTGTTTGCCTTTGCTCATGCTTTTCTAATCCAATTCCTCAGTATCAGCATGTGAGCTTCTCCTGGTATCATTTTTGGACACTGTATGAAGATAAAAACAAAACAGCTATGGCAATCATTCAAACATCAGAACACCTTAATCACTCCCTATTCCCAGAGGGTCACTTGCTGAGTCCTGTAACATGCACCTCTTTTTTTCATGAGGGTGGGAAAGCAGAAGACATGCCCATTCTGAAAGTAATTAGAAAAAAAACCAAATAAAACCCAAACAATAGTTACACTTCACTTTCACTTTGCAGTAACTCTCTAAAAGAAACATGAAGACCAAGAATATGCTGGAAATGCCAGGGACTCCAGGAACAATCTTAAGATGCCACCGAGATACAGACATTTACCTTGTACTAAGATGAATTACTGGAGAACTGCAAAGGCACCTCTGCAACACAGGATGATCTCTTCAAGTAAAATAAATAATCTCAAAATCTGTTATTTCATGTCCTTTATGCTGCTAGGGTTAAACACAAAAACAGACATTGCAAAGTTAAGCCCTGTTAAGAGTCACAAGTATTTGATAAGCATCTTCTCTATCATATTTACCCAAACAGATAGGCATCAGGAATTACTGAAATAAAACACAGACATACCACAGCAGCTAAAGACAATAGGAAACCATGGAATTTTTCCTATACAGGCACATCTTTCTAAACATGAAAATATTAACCAATTATTTCTCCAAGACTTATAAACTTGGATAGTCTCATAATTACTTGAGCATTTATTTTTCATATGAAAAAGTACACGCAAAGCATTTATTCAAGACCGATCATTGGTAAACAGTTTTTTCTTACACTGAGGTAAAAGGAAAATATACCCTTAAAATTATGGCATGAAATGGCTACTGTATAGTCTTAAACATTAATATCAGGCCTTAAAATTTCTGTAGTGAAAAGCAATACTAAACTTTAACATACTCATGTGTTTAATAAAATATGTTTATTGTATCTTTTCTCCTGCCTGCCCCAGAACAGCATGTTAGCTATGTTTGGTTTTCATTAGTTGACTTTACTGAATGTGATTACACTCAGTCCAATTCTCCATCCCATATAACTTAAGGTTTTGTACAATAAAATTCCAAGTATTTTTAAAAAATAAACCGTAAATACAGTAACAATTGGGTACAAGCCTTACCTGCAGTAACACAGCCTAATCAAAGTATTTTTAAATAATTTTAAAGCAAGAGAGTTGCACTATCTGTTGAATTAGATGCATATCTTTTTTATAGGCATGCTAGCCAATTTATATCCAAACTTTTAAAAACATTTAGCTTATTATCCATTTCTTTCAGCGTTGTAACATGGCTTACTTAGTTCTCACCATGTGGACACCAACTGATTTGAGGCAATACATATGGCAGACATCCCACATAGATGTCTGCATTAAAAATGGCAGAAGATATTAGCACAAAATGAAAACCATCTTGAATTTATATATCCGACCTATTCTTAAGATACTCTACTAATAGGGAATTTGACTCTCAAGAGCATATCTGAGTCATTTTAAAGTGCCAGTCCAGAAAAATCAGCATATTTATAAAGTAGGAAGAATGACTCTCAGCCTATTATTTTTTCCCTGTCATTTTTAAAAGCATGAATATGAATTAATTTAGGTCTTGAGCAAATTGTTTCCTCTTAGAAAAATCTCTAAATTGAAAAACAAAAACAAAACAAAAAACACCCAAAAACCCAAACAAGCAAAAGGAGCTGAATGATGTGGACACTAAAATGAATATTAGTAATTCAGGAATCACAACCTCAAAGAGGTTGATCAGTTTCATTCCTTTCAATTTAAGTGAGAAGGGAGGTGCTCCACTTCTCTCTGGAAAGCAACTGGCTTACTTATCTTTTATCCACTTCCAGAAATGAAACTTCTTTTCTTTCTACAGCCTAGCTGTGGCCAGAGAAACGGCTGAATACCTGCAGTGCATTTACTCTAAAGTCTCAACCCTATAATCTCTTTATGCCAACAAAACTAACCAAGAGTGTGAATACAAACTTCCCCAGTTGAGTATGAATATTTCACACCACAATGACAGCTACCATCGCTACTGTAGTTCATGTCACCTCAGTCTATAATGTTTATAAATGTTAACAATAAACGAACACTAAATTAGTACAAGTTACAATCTTATCACTTACGTAGATTTTCTGATCCATTTTACAATTGGCACTTATTCAACAGTGTTATATGCTTTATCTCAAAATCTGGACAAGAGACTTCCACTAAAGCTACACAGAGCTAGCATGCCTGTAAAAAAGATATGCATCTAATTCAACAGATAGTGCAACTCTCTTGCTTTAAAATTATTTAAAAATACTTTGATTAGGCTGTGTTACTGCAGCTACGCAGAGGCCTAAGGTAAGGTTTTTCAGTTGAAATATTCTTAACAGCTATTTCATTACTGTCAAGGCTATAAAAATCACAACGATTTTCAGCAAGCAGTGTTTTATTTTAAGGCAACATTTCTGTCACTCAAAACCACATCATCATTTTGCAGAATAGGGAGTTTCATACAATCATGCTGGAAGATCATTTTTCCCCGTTCAAGTGGTGCAAAGGAAGGTAGCAAGTCTAATACTCCTAAAACACTATGTTTTGCTCAACTGACAATCTATATCACAGTTTTCATGTGACTTGCTGCTCCCGTGGGAAAATATCAATTACTTCTGCATACATCAAGTTCATGTGTGTCATCAAGTTACAGAACAAGGTAATTTTTGCAGGTTTAAGTTTGAAAATATTACAAGGACTACAAAAATTCTAAGACCTGATGCTAGTAAAGACTACTGACATTTATAAGAAAAATTATGATTAAACAGCATACTTCAACATGCCTGTTGGAGAATCAAAATCATCAACTGAAATACTGTAGAATCTCCAAACTAATTTTCCTCAGAATCATCAGAACCATCTTCATTAACAGCTACTATTCTTTGTGTTGCTATTGCAGCTTTCATCATTTTCACTCTTCCTACTGGCAAGTTTCTGTGCTGCTCCTGCCATGAAAATATACAAGATCATTCATTGCTGCAGTGCATTTTATATTAAAAAGAAGTTAAAAAGAAGCAAGTAGGGCAATTAGTTTCACCTGTTTTCAATTAAATCATTAAATACTGATTGACCCTTTCTAACAAGTGAAGAAAGTCCTGTAATAATTGTGTGGCAGACTGCAGACTTAAAACTCTGAAGTTAGCTTGTATCCTGAAAAGTGCTGTGACCACTTTGCACTTGGAGTTGTCTCAACTTTTTCCCTGTCGTTTTTAAAAGCACTGAATATGAATTAATTTAGGTCTTGAGCAAATTGTTTCCTCTTAGAAAAATCTCTAAATTAAAAAAACGAAACAAAACAAAAAACACCCAAAAACCCAAACAAGCAAAAGGAGCTGAATGATGTGGACACTAAACCAGCTCCAAACCTAAACACTAAACAGCTCCAAAATCAGCACAGCTGGTCACCAGAAAATCACTCATTTATGGGAGAATGCTCAGAGGAATTAAGTTACTGCTTAAGCTTCTTTGTTGTTCCTGTTTCCTGTAGTTACAAAGTGGCAAGAGAATGGAAGATTCTCCCTCTTGTTACTCCCCATCCCAGGTATCTTTATATCCTGATTGACACAGGACTAGGAAGTCTTGATCACAAATAAGTGTTGTATGCTAAAATTAACACGTGAAGGAAGAAAACTTACGTCTAAACAGAGAGCATCCAAAGATGGATTAAACTAGCCTTTGTAATTCTTCTCATATTACAGAATTCAGAGGAACTCCTTTAGGTTAACACCATTCAGCCTAATACCTGTTTCATGACAAACACAGCTTACATTTTGGCACAATTCAATTGCCACGATCATAGGTAACATCTCAGAGCATCATCAGATGTCTTTCTGTGTATCTATCAGGGTAGTTTAAAAACTGATTTCCATTAATAATTTTTACATATTCTCTGCTGGAGGTTTCCTGCTAAGTGCTAAAAAAAGTTTTCTTAAATATTCCTCTTCCGCTTCAGTGCAGGGAGAGCCAGGTTTGTTTAAGGTCTTTATTGATGCTTTGGACCAAGCTATTTGATGTTATATTGAGACAGATGATGGGAGCTCACCTGGCCCATTTTACTTATTCTGAGTTTAGAAGACTGTTTCTAAATTTGTAAGAAAAGGCAGTCTATTTAAGATGCAGAAAATGCAGATGTAATTTAAGTATTTTCTCAATTACTGGATTTTTAAATGCAGTCAGGTTCCTATTGGTACAGTAATTAATGTTTACCTTTGAAAGGCAAGAATTCTCAAACTTACCCATCAACAACTTTTTCACAAGTGGAAAACACTGCTTGGCCTCAGTATTTTCTGGTTCAAAGATTAGAACTGCAACCTGACAACATAATATATTGCAAACACATACATGATGACAAAAGACCAAAAACCAGAAATAAGTCTGCATTTCTAGTTCATGTAAGTGCAATTGCACCAGTGAAAACACTTTACATATACACATATGAGAACTGGATATTAGTAACCTAAAGAATATCAAGCTTACTGTTACAACTGCTGCTCTTGGGTAGTATCATAACTTTGAGTGTCTGCAATGAAAGCAAAAAAAAAAAGCTAATGACATTAATAATTCCAAGTTAAACTTTAATGCTATCATTGGGATGGAAAGAAGACAAATGACATTTAAGAGCAATAAGATCAGGAAGATCTTTATTTAAGATCATAATTGATATAATAATTGTATCATAAATAAGAATAATACAGAAAATTCATACACCAGGTTAAGCCTGAAAGAAACCCCAAAATAGCAAGATATGAAAAAGCTTTAATATTACTTTGCATACCACATGCACCATGAAGTGAGCAAAACCAATTGAATTCAAAAATATCACATGGAAGAATAATTTTGAGGTGAAAACTGTCCCTCAAGATTCAGTTAGACAGTGGCTGTGCAATTGCTGTTTTTCACAACATAGTACAAAGTTTACTGTTATTGTTATAGCAAAGTGCCCGGTATTTTGGGCTTTGCCATCCTGCTTCCCCTTATCAACCTTCCTTCTCTATTGCATTTTCTACAAAAAACCCAAACAAATGAGTTGAAATGAAGGTTCCCTTCCCCATCCTAAAGAACAGTGTGTGCAGGAGCCTGTGACCAACTAATGAACAGGGAGTCAGGAGAAACCAGCTGAGGTGACTTGGAGACAACAACAGCAACAGAGATCCAAGAATATAATACTAAAGCCAACTACCCAATTAAGCGATGGCAAGCAGGCAGGCAATAGAGAAACAACTGTAATCCAAACAATTAGGTCTCCAAAGCTGTGCTTCTTGGCAAACAGAAAAATACAAAAAAATATTTCTCATGAGGAGTTGCTGCTGAGAAATCATGGTAATAGCTGGCACAATGTATCATTTTCATCAATGAGCATAAACCAAAAGGTGTTAGTTCCATGTCAATCTGGCACCCACCATGTACTTATCAAACTCTGTAACACACTATCAAAAGCCAAATGTTTTCTTTTTGTTACTACGTAAAAGACTGTTCTTCACAGAGCTATATTCAGGAGGTAACAATGAAAAAACATAGTTCCCATAGCCCGAAGCATGTTTACAGGCAAAGGCTTTACAGAGATAAGAACTCATCCCACAAGTGAAAATTTCTCCAGCTAAAAACAGGCACCAAGACAGTATATTCAGACTCGAAGCAAAAAAAAATTCTTTTGCACAACTGAGAGGCATAACTACAAGTTGCTTATAATGTCTACTAGAAATCAACCCATCATAAGTGTCTCAGTTGAACAGACACCCCCATGAACCACAGGTAACTTTAAGTAAATACAAATTGTACCTGTATTTTCTTATATCATCTGGGGAAGAATGCTGGATGAATTCTTATTTTTTCACACTTTTGGATGAGACATCCTATGTTGCAAGAAATTTTCTAGTAGTGGGGAAAAAAAGGAAAAAGAGAAAAACTCAAGCATATAAATGAGAGAAATACTAAAAATTGCATCATTATTCACCAAACTGAGCTCTAATGAGGTTTTGCAGCCACAGCAAAATCTGTGATAACTAACTTGTGATAATTATATACAAAATATTAATTCTCTACAGAAAAGGGGGTTGGCTGAAAAAGGAATGTACATGAAAATGAAGGACAAAATAGTTCTAGACATAATATGATGCATTAGTAACTCACTCCTGAAGCTGAAAATTCCTCATTTATAAAGTATCAGAAAAGAACAGTCATTTACCTTGCTATCTTTCTGCTTTCTTGCTTTCCACAAAGAAAAAGAAATTTTATCTCACATTTTAACAATCCTTCTATTATCCAAGCTTTCCAAGGAGTATGATGGATAATGAATTTTTCTTTGCAATTAATTTGAAGGCAACCCAGATCAAAGTTGTGTTCAGTGACAAAAAAATAAAGTTTTACAATACCACCACATTTTAGACCATGTTTATTTTTAAGTCATGTCCAGCAGACAAAACCATGCAGCTCAAACTTTGTTTTCTCTGGCTGCCTGACATGCTGTTTTTCACCCCTCTGTTTGTGTTCACCCTAGGCAATGGCAGATCCTGCTGACTGCAGCTGCCTCATCTGTGCCACCAGTCTCTTTGGGACACCTACCATGAATCAGAAACGCAAGCTGGGACAGAAAATATACAGTTCCTGGCACATCTTGCTAACCTGCAGTTCAAGACTCTGGTCATGAACAGGTGAATGGAGAAAGCACACAGTTCAATGTGGCAAGATTTCTTGCTGAACATTTCCTCCCAATGGCCATCAGCCACCTCCTGTTGACAGACCTCCCACTAAAAGAACTGAATACTACCTAAACAGTTCAGAAGATTTAACACCTATTCAAAACCCCTCCTGTTAATATCTACATAGCACTTAGTAATAAAAAACACACAGAGAGGTGAAATCAGACCTATTTTCCAACAGATACTTTAGAGATTTGTTTTGCAGGACAGACACCACTGCTTAACACTTGTGGTCCAAATCCTAAACTGCCTGATACTAAAAATCAGTGATTTTCCACACAGAGAAAACCAAACACATCCTCCTCTAAAATTATAACAATACTCCAATAAAAATACAGTAATTTTCAGCTTGTGCTGAACAAAGCTAGTGAGCTTCCAGTCTGTACCATGGCAAAAAAGGTTGTGATTTGAACATGAGTCCCAAGAATAAGTTCTTTTGCATGTTTGTTTTCCATTCAAATATAATTTGTGACACAGAAATCTGGGGACACATATTAAAGATGGCAGCAGTGGAAATCATATTTACTGATGCTGCATCTCTCAGTAGTTCCATTCACTTCCTTGAACTTTTTTGTTTACAACTCACCAATATTTGCCTCCCTTTTTTAACAGTTCTTTGAGAACAACACTGAAAACTTGTTTAAACAAGTGAATGCACTCCATACAGTGAGTGTATGAAGTAATTATGTTAAAGCATAAGGAAAGCTTATTTCTGCTTATTGAACTTTCAAATCACCTCAATTATTTTTCATTGGAAGTCTATAAATAGATCAGTATTACCAGTAGCTTCCACAAACACCAAATCACCACCAGCCTGATCAAATCACACAGTATTTGTGTTGTCAGTTATAAGGGTGGTGCAAATCGCACTCCAAGAAATAAACCCAGAGACAGAAATGTAACATGTAAAAGTTTGTGCTACACCTACAAAATTCGGAGTATTTATCTAGAGTTCTACAAGGTTTCCCTTCATCTTTCAAATCCAAACTAACAATTTCAAGAGTCCAATTATAATAGTATAGGGATATGACAGAAACAAGTTTCTTTAAATAGAGTTTAACAGCCACCCTCAGAGTTTCTGCAAAATGTGCCCACTCCAAAAATGTATACTGCTTCCAAATGGCACGCACGAACATGCGAATCATTTGTGTCCAGAAGATGTATTGCCTGAGCAGTTACCAGTCTCTTTCAGTGCCACATGCAGCTCAGAACTGAGCTGTGAGCTGATGCTACTTTTGTCTCCACATGGGAGAAAGCAGCAGGACTGGAGGCATGCCTTCTCCTGGATGTGTTCCTGGTGCTGCTTTGTTACATGTTTAATGTCTGTCTTCAACGTGCTACCCGAGCTTACTTAAGCAGTGCAAGGTAGCAGGGCTCATGAATAGAAAGGCAGTAGTCATTATGTGTCACAACTTTAGTAAAATGCACATAGTGTTTCACATTACACTACAGGCAAACTCTTATTTTTTTTTAAGCTCAGAACATACTTTTCTACAGTGAGTATTCTTTTCAAGACAACCCACCTTGAAAGCCACACAAATGTACTAAGCGATGTATATGCTATTCCACGATTCATACAAGAATACAAAAATCTGAGAGTCAGCATTTGCTATGCCTACAAGCTCAGTGCAGAAATTCTAGAAATTAGGTCTCAATACACTTTCCATATTGTAATTGTCTTTACGCTGCCTCTCACAGGGAGGAGCAGACTCCTGGCATTAAGCATCATTCTGATGCACTGAAATAACAGGACAAGATAAAAGTATTAAAAAAAGCATAGGAGCTGATTTATTTTGGCATGCCCATAGCTTTCTCTTAGCCTTGGAAGGACTTCAGCTTCAGTGCTTAAGGTTTTCAAAGCTGTGAAGATAATAAAGGGCAGAAGCCTTGAGAAATTAATGGCCTTGATAAAGTTTCTGTTGATGTTAGGGCACTGAATCAGGCCTGGAGAAACATTTTCACAATATTTTTTCAGTTACTGTTTCTAATTGTAATGAATTTACATATTGTATACAAAACAAAACCATGTTACATGTATTTATCCATATATTTATCTACAGTAATAATAAAACATTTTAAAAATTGAACAAGTCACAGAACATGAAGATGTTAAGCTCCTATAATGTAGCTTAAACAATACTAACAATATTTTTTTATTTGATGTAAATAACAATGGTGCCAAGTGAACCACAGGTTAAAGAGTTCATCCATGTATTTCCAGTCTTTCAAAATTAATTGGGTGACAAATGATTGCATTATCAAGCTCTAATTGCTTAAAAAAGCATGTAATAGATCAGCTGCAAAACAAAAGCCATCTTCTGACCGTGGTACTGCTTGAATTGATTCAATAGCCACTTCTGAAAAGCAAATATGAACCAGCTGTTTCACATTTTGGTTCACCTGATGCAAGTTTTGTTCCTCAACTTTAACTTGAAGCTATATGGTGATCTTAAAATTTTCACTTCAAGTATGCACTACTGAATTGCTCAACCCCATGCTTACTTAGATTTCCTTGATTAAGTAACAAGTATTTTAAAGCAAGTATTGTTTTAAAAGTTAGCAATTGTTAAATACTTTACCTTTTGGCCCAAAATACATAATTTTTCTTTGTTTCCATCTGTTTGCTCTGAAAACAAAACCATAACTATAAAAAGTGTTAATTTTCTATTCATCATATGATATTACTATTCCTGAGGCAGTGAAAATTTTCAGCAATTTCAACACAAATCCACACAACAATACAAACTGAAACTTTGGCATCTTTTCATGTACTGCATGAATATTCACAGCTATGAAATTTAAAACACCATCCAGAGGGACCTTGACAGGCTTGAGAGGTGAACCCATGAGAACTGCATGAAGTTCAACAAGGCCAAGTGCAAGGTCGTACACGTGCGTCAGTGCAATCCCAAGCACAACTACAGGCTGGGTGGAGAATGGATTGAGAGAAGCCCTGAGGAGAAGGACTTGAGGGTGCTGGTTGATGAAAAGCTCGACATGAGCCAGCAGTGTGTGCTAGTAGCCCAGAAAGCCAACTGTGTCCTGGGCTGCATGAAATGGCCAGCAGGGCGAAGGAGGTGATTCTTCCCATCTACTCCGCTCTTGTGAGACCCCACCTGGAGTACTGCGTCCAGCTCTGGAATCCTCAGTACAGGAAAGAGCTGCTGGAGCGAGTCCAGAGGAGGGCCACAAAGCTGATCAGAGGACTGGAGCACCTCTCCTATGAGGACAGGCTGAGGGACTTGGGCTTGTTCAGCCCAGAGAAGAGAAGGCTCCAGGGAGAACTAATTGCAGCCTTCCAATACTTAAAGGGGCCTACAGGAAAGCTGGAGAGGGGCTGTTTATTAAGGAGTGCAGTGACAGAACAAGGGATAATGGGTTTAAACTAAAAGAGGGGAGATTTAGATTAGATATTAGGAAGACATTCTTTACTATGAGGGAGGTGAGGCACTGGAACAGGTTGGCCAGAGCAGCTGTGGAGGCCCCATCCCTGGAAGTGTTCAAGGCCAGGTTGGAGGAGTCTTTGGGCAACCTGGTCTAGTGTAGGGTGTCCCTGCCCATGGCAGAGGGGTTGGAACTAGATGATCTTTGAGGACCCTTCCAACTCAAACCATTCTATGATTCTATGATTCAACAGAATAGCTAAATAAGAAATTAAACTAATCTATTGCCATAAAGGAGATATATATTTAAGTTCTGGAGTAAGCATCTAACTCAAAAAAAAACCAAATAAAACAAACCAACCAACCAACCAAACCGCGTAGGACTTTCCCAGAGTTTTTTTTACAAGATCTTGAGGTCGGCTTCTTCCCTGGAGTCTCCATCTCTGTTAGAAATGATCTATCCAGCAACACACTGACACATATGCTTACGCTCTACACGATTGTGTAAACAACCACAGTACATTTTTATGTCCTATTGAGACCACTGAAACTTAAATGCATGCTTAAATGAATTTCTCTGTGGATTCCTTAGTAAGCAAACCACATGAATGCTGCTATTATGCTCTTTAGCCTTTATGAGGTGCTAGAATTTGTAATTATCATTTCCGACAGCCTTGATTTTCTACTGTTAGCAAATCTTCAACAGTACAGACTGATTATGTGGTACTAGTGGATCATCACAACAGAGCAATATAGAACAAATGTATAAATATTTTAAAAATGTGTCTAATGTATACTCTTTGCCATTAGAGAAACAAAAAAATAAATTTCTATATTGTAATTTCTACATACCTTACTCTAGAGCCATTTGAAGATCTTATTTGCTGCATCTTATTAAAATGTTTGAGCCTACAAGTTATTTCACACCTTGCATGAGACAGATATCTTGGCCCATCCCCTGGATCACAGCAGTTTAAAACTGGGGAGAGAACAGACAATACACAGCCCTTCCTGATTCACTGAGCTGTTGTTGGTATTCAAGGAGAGCAAGCGGGAAGAAGATAGCTCTATAAACAGAGTAATGCTGTAGGTCATGCAGTCCCTTTCTTTTTCTCTGTCTTGCAGATCCCAAGCCAGGTAACTGGGAAGAGTTGTTTGACATTTTGTGACTGTAAAATGGTGAAGCTCTTCAGTGTAAACAACAACAGCAGTATCTAGAGTTGTATGGCAAAGAGACACCCAGAAATTCCTCTTAATTCAAACTGAAAAAGACTTATTGCACTTCTGCAAGTATCTAACGTAAAAAAGCCTTCGGTAGCTACAATAAAACTACCTTTTTTCCTCCTCAACTGCAGCTAACATCACTTACATAACTACATAAATTCTAAATGAAAACTTGAATGTAAAACTTTGAACAAACATTTCATGCACAAAAGCTTAAAATTTGACACATCACAAAAATGATGCCAAGTGCAGTAAGTACCATACTTAACCTACTTTGCCCTTCAGAATGCGCACTTTTTATTATAATTCTAATTTTGTCCACTGGGTGGATTGCTCCTCTTTCATCCACTACACTTGATCAAATCAGTGCAATAGAAGAACTGCTGATGCATGAAATGATAGGTCAATGTAACCTTGTCATGGAGTAATATCCCTGAAAATCACAGTAAACAAATAAAACAATTCATTTTATATGCTCTAGGTATTAGGCATAAATTACCAAAACCTAAAGCAGGAACATTTTACTTCAAATATAATGTATTGCTGCACACTACTACAGCAAAAATTCGTTTAAATAACTTCTTAACACAATAAGCAGAAAAACATTTACAAATAAATGGTGGTTGTAGTGGCCATTACCAAACCCCCTTTGTCCACCACCAGACTCTCCGAGATCAGTATAACTGATTTCTTCTTATGACCTTCATACAATGAAGGCTTTCTAAACATTTTTGGTATCAAGATGTGTCTCTTTTCTTGCCTTGTCCATTACAGATGTCTTTCGAGTAAGTTCATCTAAACAGCAGGCACAGTACATTTAGAACAATGTTTACATATAAAAGTTTTGGGTTTTTTTTGGCAACTTGTGTGTTTTTCATTTTTAATTAGTTTACCACAACAAAGTTAGCATTACATTGTTAAAGTTTCCATGTACTTAACAAGAGATTTGTCTTTGGGATGATTCGTGATCATATGAGAAAATACTTCGTAAGACAAATGTAAAGGTAGTAAAAAAACTGAATTACCACCCCAGTAGTCACATGCAAAGATAAAACCCTTTAAAATATATTGGAAATATTAATGTGTGGTTTTATTCTTAGCAGCATTGCATGTTCTATAAGGATGTCTGCTGTACATTGGTATTAATATAAAATCTTTGTTTAAAACATTTAGAGTAAGCTACATATATGTTTGTGAGCACATACACACATTTCTACAGGTTAGGGTTAGTAAATACAATTTGCAGGGGCTTACAACGCTGGTGGTGTTCAATTCTGAGAGTATACACTCACACTGTTTTTATGTAGCAACAGTAAAATGCAATTTAAACAAAACTTAAATGGCATTTCTAACTGAAGACTCTAATCTTGAATGATTGGCTGTATGTGACAACTGTATAGAGGACAAATTATGTGTAGTACTGAGTATCTAATCTATGCTGAACTTGCGTTTTGTTGGTTTTTCTTTCCTAAAGTATCCTTAGGTAGTTATAAGGATACTTTTCTTCATTAAGAAGTGTTTAATTTTATGAACAAACACAGAGAAACCATTTCAAACTTTAGCGATCAGTGAATGGAAAAACCTTACCTGACTCTTTATGTCAGACAGTATGTGTTTAAAATATGCATGTTATACATAACTGCATAGTTTAATATGAAAAAATAGAGCAAAATAATTTTAAAGTCTGACATATAGTGTTTAAAGTTATACATTTAACATGGGAAAGAGGTGTTGAAAAGATTTCATTTTTCATTTGGGACATGAGAGGGAACACGCACGTGTTCTCACGATACGTCTCTCAAGTAGGGTACTCCTGTCAGAGTGATTTTTCAGAAAGTGGACATGTCGACTACACAGTCTACAGAGTTAAACCAAGGGACTATGCTACAATGTAATCGTTAGTTTTAATTAGGTTCTGCCTGACCACATAAAATACAAGATACAAATAGTAATATTTCTTCAAAACTTGAACAAAAAAAAAATTTTAAAATAATTAGGTATTAAAATACGCTACTTATGTTCTCACAATTACCTTAATAACAAACACACCTTCCAATGTTTTAAGAAAATAGTTGGAAATCAGAAACTCTTTACTTAACACCCCCCCCCCCCCCCTCATTATCTGTAGTCATAGACAGCTCATAAGAAAATACCTCTGGACCAATCACTTCTGGTGTTCCAAAAACCTGAAAAATAAAATAAAACAAAACATGAAGAACTGTTTTTAAACAAGTTTGGTGACCTTATCCACAATAAATGGTTGTAGAATTATAAACTGGTTTTCCTTTAATATTAGGCTGAAAAGGCCTATGACACAGTGGTCATATGCCTAAAAAAATATTAAGAACATTCAACAAAAACATCTGTGACCCTCTGTGTCAAAAATAAAGCTATCTATTTTTGTGGCCAGTCTTAAGGATATATACATTTTCCTATAGCATACAGATAGAGAAACTCTGAAGTTCAGTAACAAAAAGCAGAATCCCTCAACACGCAGTAGCGGTGCATCCTTGAAAGCAACAGACCATCACCTCTTCGCTCTCCTTGCCAGAGCTGGCATTTATAAACGTTTTCCCCGTGCCGCTTTCTCACTTTGAAGCGGCCAAAGCAAGTCATATTTTGTTGCTGGGTTTTGGCCTCCCCTCACAGAAGGCACACATCTGTCAGGGAAGCATGATGTTTTATGTTCAAATTCCATTGAAGAGCCAGACCCTGCTCCCTTAAAAGTCAGAGAAAGTTTTTCCTTTGACTTAATTAGGAGCAGAAAGAGGTCTTGAGTTGCAAGTTTCTTCAATAATGTGTAAATTTCAACTTTTCAGGCAGAAAACAGTGCTACCACCTGAGGAAGTGGCCAAAATTCTGACATCTTGACACCCCAGATGCAATCCTACTTACTCTCCTGACAACAGACGGGAAAGGCCACTGAAATAACCATGGCAGCAAGCACAGGTGATCAGCAGAATTTGCCATGGGTGCCTGTAGCTATACCTATACTCAAGAGTTGCTCCACATACTACAAGGCCTCTCTACGTGTGACGAGCACTGTGACAGTGCTGTAAGACTGAGAGCAATGTAAGCACACACTTAGCCTGGTGCTATAAAGTCAACTGCTTCTTCCACATCCAAGCCCAGAGCCCCAAAGCAGGCGGCAGCACCACCACACAGCTGCTGCTCTTAGCCTTGCTGTATGCCCACACGCTGTTACTCTTTGTCCCTGGGAACCAATGAGACCCTGTACTCCCTCCTACTCCCCCAGGTAGGCTATTTGTCAGGTTATTCATATCAGCTGGATTTTACTCAAAGACACATCTCGCAGGGGCTGGTTCAAGAGTAGGAACTAACAGCTTGGATACACAGAGGGAAGAGAAAAAGAGAGCAGTAACTACTTAACCAGGCCTAAATAGCAGACTCCAAATGTTGAACCATGTCTCCTGTGACAAACATCCGCCACCCGAAGCATACAGGAAACTTGCCAGATCTTGTACATTGCCTTGGGCATAAAAATGTGTTAGGAAACTTATACTGACAGAAATAAAGTATCAGAAGGGTGACCACCTTTCAGATGTTAAAACAACAACAATTTTAATCTTTTTGTATGATTTAATACAGGGACAAGGTAAGAGGACTATCTGCTTGTCAATTCACATTTTGTTCTTTAAGTTAAATCAAATTTCGTGTTATACAGGCATATAAAAAGGTTTGGAAAGCAGTAAACCCATACATTTTATCCCATTCTTTTAACTCCAAGGTTTTCTACTAATGGGAGAGAGGCTTCTCTGGACTTCACATACCATGCTTCAGTCATGGTGACATTTTACAGCCCAGGGACAAGTCCTGAGGAACAGGTCTCAATGGTGCATATCTGACCTTCAGAAACAACCATGTCAGAGCTTACACCATTGCAGCGAAAGGTGAACAAGCCATGGTACAGAAATGAAAGCTAGGAGCCTCAATACCAGGTGACTTTTTTTTTTTTTTTTAAACCATTGAGGGACCTGGACCTACTGTTCTGTGAATTGAGTTTCAATTTGCTGCAAAAAGATCTGAAATATGCCTAACATTCCCATCAAGTCCCCATAGCTACCATCCATCCCAGAGCAGAAGGGCGCCTGCTGACAGGATGAGCCCGCCTGAGGGATCGCCATCCTGACACCAACCCCATGGCGGGCGAATTATGCCACCGACAAGCGTTGGGTGAATGGGCCATACCTCCAGTGCCTGCCCCTCCCCTGGGGGTAAGACACAGCAATGCCAAGGAGGCCCAGGCCCTGGAAGAAGCCGGGTAGTGACACCCCCAGGCCCGGGGCTCAGCGAGCGTGATGCTGGGGCCGCACTCATGGCTGTCCCCTGCCGCCATTCCACCGGGGGGCAGAGACCTCTTGCTGAGGGGGCGCAGCTGTCACTGCCCGGCGCAGCGCCGGTGCCCAGTGGTTGTCTGCCCGAGGAGTGCAGTGCGAGTCCATGTGGTTGGGACTAGGCTGCAGAGTGGGAGAAGGCACCACTCTGCGCAATTCCTCGGTGTTAAGGGGCATGCAGGAAAAACTGCAGTGGTTATAAACCCATCATGCTCTTTCTTTTCAGAGACGATATAATCCAGCCGCACAAACAACTATCAAAAGGCATTGCAGATCCACAAAGTGTAAATCCAGTCACCAGTCATAAAGGAATGAGACAAATCTGTGATGGATTGGTCTATCTGCCACTATTAAACACAACAAACAGAATGTGATTCCAGCTCAGGAAGTTTCTGAAGTGCTGTTCCCCAGAAGCTGAGAGGCCATGCCAAGGGGAGTATCTGTTTTATATATGCCTTGTTTTTAATCCACTTTCCTTAAGCATCTGTTGTTGGAAAACAGGCTCCTGGGTTAAACAGACCTTTGGTCTGGCTCATGATAGTTCTGCATCACCATTATGTTTACCATTTCCCCTGAGAAGACCATTTCAAGCTTCTCTGTTCCTGTTTCCCAAAGCAGCCACGTGTAGCAGGGACTCTTCCTGCATCCTGGGACTCCCTAATGATTATTTGGTTGGTTCCTAGGGCTTGTGCAGTTCTGCAGCTTCCTTAAGGTCTTAGACACACACATGCCCCCAAACGCACTGAAATGATTTTAAACAGATGTAGCTGGGATAGTTAGGTCTTTCCTGAGAGATTACAGTGCTGCAGGTAAAATACTGTGCCCGGAGGCATGAATCAGAGCACTCCTAAGAAGTTAGGAAAAGCTGCATCTTGGTGGAGAGGTGTTAATAAAAACCCAGTCACTGAGGCCTCAGAGCTGTTCTGCTGCCACAGGCCACAAGAACAGAGAGGCGTTAGCTGTGTTAGCTAACACACCGCCTGGCCCTGGGCAGATCTTTAGGGCTGACCCCATAATCTTTCTGTGAACCTGTTCAGCTGAAGTGTTGCTTATTGCAGTGTAATTCAAAGTGATTTCCTAATGAGTTATTTTAAAATAAGTTTGATAAAAGTAAACTTGTAAGTGTGACTTTACACACAGAAATGTTAGAATTTATTTGTAGAATTCAAATTGTAAAAATCCTTAGTATTAATCATCATTACTATAGCTCTAAATGCATCTCACGCTAACAGGCATTAGTGATATATTCAGCTTACTTGGTTAGGATTAATAGAGGATTGGCTTTCTGATCAGCAATTAAAAAAATGATGCCCCTTTCTAAAAACAAGTACTCCTTTTTATCAGCCGAGCTGCTGAAGACAAATCTCTCTTTTTGAACATGCTACTGGATTGTAGCCTGTGCATAAGAAACTTTTATATATGGAAAAGAAGAACAGAAAGTTAGATTGGCCACTCAGTTTCTCTCTGACTGATGTAAGACTTCATGGCTTAACCAACAAGAAGGACATCTCCTCCGGGCAAAAAATCTGATGAGACTATTTTATGCTTTTGATTTACTTTTTTGAATAAATGATGATAGATAAAAGTGATATCACTATAAAAAAGTGCTGTGGAATCAGCAGCAAGTCAAGAGGTTTGGTTACTTTGATTAAGGTTTTTCATGTGGCATTGAGACGGTAGGTACTCGGTCGTGTCTGCAGCAAGATTTCATGAGAGAGACTGCTTTTGCGATCAAGAGCAATACATTCAGGACATATTAAGAATGGTATATTACATAGTCTATTAGTTTTAAAGGGGTGAGGCATGCCTGTAATTGGAGGTAATCTTGGTTGGATCATTTATCTTACTCTATTTTATAAAATGCTCTGCTTTCCTCATATGCCTTTTAAATAGGAAGGAATGTTTTCTAAACTGAAGTAACAAATAATTAATATATCATCGGCATACGCTCCACAGGCAGAGGCTCTGCCGTGACTTAACGATCTGGCCATGGGAGCAGGATGAGGACTGCAGCACCCCGAGACTATTGCTCCCCAGAAGGAATTGTGCCGAGAGGAATAACTCCTTACTCGGAGGCAATGGATAACTGCAGCAGGTCCCTTGAAGGGTAAAGCTCCCGGTGTCAGAGTATCCAGTCAGCTCAGGGAAAACAGAGCCATGTCCCAGAGCATCCCACTTGCTCCAGGCTGGCTCATGTCCCTGTAGGGCACACAAGTACTGCAGCTGTGTCTGGGCCTTGTGCAGAGAAGCAAATTCCACTTGTCCATCCCTCACACTGTCTTGCAGATCTGTACAAAAACCATGGGGAATCTAAACCTACATCATCATTCTAATTGTTTTTACCACCATCTAAGTTTTTCATCTTTGATAGTGTGTGTATCTTAATTAGGAGCTGATTCTCAAGTGTATTGAAAAGCAACTGAACAAACCAAATAATTGTATAATTCTAATACATCATTCTGAATATTCAAAATATCTAATTGCTGTAGCTTATTAAAAACAGGTCTAAATAAACTTACCCTCCTCCTTCCCCTTTCCTGAACATGCTCAGTAAGAGGCAAAGGTTCTAATATCTAGATCAGAATCCAGATCTGAGTGTTATAGCTGGCACCTGACATCTCTTTTAAGGCTAGGATGAATGAAGGCATATAATAAAAAGACAAATGAGGTTCTAATGTACTTAGGCACTTTATAAAGACTTATTTTATATCACATACTATTCTGCTTTACTGGCTGTTTAATATTTAATACTTCTTAGCTGATTAAAACTGTGGTTCTAATGAGAAAGATAATCAAATGGTAAAACTAAAAGGTAATTCCCACACTTAAGTCTCAGTGATTTCAGTACTCTGCGCTGCATTCAGCTTAGGAAACTTTCTTCTTTATGCGTGCTGAAGTATTTCAAAATAGTGTAATTGTGCACAATGATAGAGAGCAAACCCCACACAGGCAACACAACAACTGCATACTAGAACACCCTACAGAGAGCTTTGGGGCTATACCACAAACTCTCACGAGCTGTGTGGGGAAACTGGGCGAAGTGAATCAGCTAAAGACTTTAACTTGGGTCTTGTGTCTCCCTGCTGCATTCAAGGGGTAGAGAGGGGAACTAGAACTCTTTCTTAGTGTCAATATTTGTGACTGTAAGCAAATGTGGCCCATGAAAGAGAAAGGTTCCCTAGCTGCTTTGTCTTCTGCCTCATCTTTCTGACTGATGGAAGCATAATGACCTTCAGATCCACGCACCTCTTTTTTCTCCTTGTGGAAAAAACTTTTACAAGCCCTTCCTCTGATGAGAAAAAACACTTCCCTGTAGACTGCCAAGATGTGCTGAGCATGTCTAGTGTGGTTCTTTGTATATTCAGGATCCCATTGGGGTAGCAGAGTTACAGTTCCAGTGTTTACATGCATTAACTGAGCCGCTCTGGCCAGTTTTACATAGTGTTACAGAGAACCTACTTCCTCTAACAAGATTGTGCACGGTTCTGGTCTCTCAACTTAACTATTCAAGCCCTGAACATAACCTTGACTACAATAATTTGCAAGTAGCTTCTCAGCATCATTATACAACTTATTAAAGCATTTTATTAAGAAGCTCAGATGTAGCCTTAGGTCTCATGTAGGCACATAAGAAGATTTGGTTAATATTTTGGAAAATATGAAGGTGTAATCTTTTCCTGCTTAAAACTATTTCTTTCAATTATTTCAGAGCAAATTAACAGAAAGAAGTCAGGGGAACCACACTGCTGAAGGATCAGGTAATGCTGAGAAGAACGACCCTCCTGTATTGGGCTACTAAGGTGAACCAGCAATGTTTTATAACATGTAAAGTAAGCAGATGTCAAGCGTTTGGCTGTTCTTTGCAGGGTTCAACAAAAGCAAAGCATTACCACTATTCCTGGTCGGAAGGAGAACAAATTGTTTAGATCTGAGGGGAAGAAATGAAGCCGTTTCCACACTCCTTTGGGATTAACATACAGTAGCTGAGAGCACCTGACGTTCTCTGGCTGTGTTATCTTTCCTGTCTAATCTTTAATGAGTGAATAGTGCACAATATCCTTTCTCTTCTTCACATGTGCATCCTAGACTTGTGGAGAGCTGTCTAAAATAAGGGGGAATGTGGCAGCATGACTGACTCTCCTTTCCATACAGCTGAGAGATCTGCATGTGGAGATCACAGGCACGCCATCTGATCCTGAACAAAGCATGTGGGATATGACCCCAAGTGAAGATATGGGCTTTGGTCTAATAAAATTTCTTTTAACCCGCTTTGTAATTAGAGCCTGTTTTGAAAGTGTGCTTTGTGATGGCTGGTTCATGTTAAAAAG
Organism: Psophia crepitans; assembly: GCA_013399095.1. Taxonomy (NCBI): domain Eukaryota; kingdom Metazoa; phylum Chordata; class Aves; order Gruiformes; family Psophiidae; genus Psophia; species Psophia crepitans. The sequence continues at coordinate 278,254 of VWZZ01005221.1, read as the reverse complement.
GAAAATGAAAAATGTTTTTGAGTAGTATATAGGTTAATACTGGAACTTTGTTTAAACAGCTCAGTACTGCTCTAAGAACAGGGATTTACAGATAATAGGAATATACTGGTTTTGCAGACAACCCTACCTTTTAAAAGCACAAAACCACAGGCACATACTATTCTTTCTGATTAAGCTGGTGACACAGATATTTGTAAACAGAAACATTCAACTTGTGAAAAATATCAGAGTTTATGGCATGTACATATTATTTCTCATGTCATTATTTCTTTTCATTTTCCCCCTTGTGGTGATCATCATTCATCTACACTAAATGCTACAGTGATGTAATACTCATTTCAGGACATCTCAGTCACTGTCATGGTGTCTGTGATTCAGTGGCAACAAGAAATTACAAATGTAAAAAAATTGCCTTTTATGATGGGACAGGTTGAAAGGAAGGGCAAACTATGATGTTGCCTAGAGTGAGTTACTTGCTCAGTGTTGTCATCAATGCCCAGCAAAAGCCAGTGACCAATGTCCTAGAAAAGGGGGATTAAGATGAGCTACGTGAAGGTTCCTACCTTGAGGCAAATGTTATATTTTTAGGCTAGAGAGAACAATTAAACCCAAAGCATAACCAGTCTGTGCTCACTGGAGAATGAGGTAAACCAGGCTTTGACCACATGCTGCTGCAGGCACAATTGTGCCAACTGCGGTGGAGAAAAAACGTAACCCTTGAAACACCTGCACCAGCAGACGACTCCACTGTAGATGCAGCAGGACAGACTAGACAGCACTTCTACTCGTACAGCTTCTTTTTTACTCAGAGGAGGGGAGGCAAAAAGTGCAGGAGAGGAAGTGTCACTGTGGTGATGCACACATTAAAATGGCTTCTAGGATATGATATTCCTATGCTGGTAAACTATTCTTTGCTTAGGCAGAGCTAAAGGGGACCAGATGATATAAACTGGATTATTATGATTTATTTGGTGGTTCAATTCGATGAAAGTGGCAGTAAGGCTAGAATTTCCTAACGAAGAAATTGGAACTTACACAGAGACTCTGTACAAGGCCTCTGCACCATTAAAGAGTGGATTTAAACTGTTTAGTGAATAGGAGATGGACCCCTACTGCTATGTACCTACATGCCCTTGAGTGGGTATCTGTAACCTTTCTCAGTGAGCACATAGGATTTGTACACCGCCTCAGATTGGGTTTCTGTTAACATGGCTAAGCAGCGATGTAATCACCAGGCCTGGGTCAGGGACGTGCTGGGATTTTGTGTGTACTTAGGTAAATGTGTACCCCAAAAAATTAAGAGATGATGAGAAGGAAAACAGGATTGATGGCCTCTAGGTTAAAGGCCAAACCTCACTATCCATAATCTCCCACTGCCTTGTCACAGTCACAAGGTCAAAATACATGTGTTCTTTGGTTTTCATTTTCCATACTGAAACACCTATATGACTTCAAATCAGTTGGGAGTAAATATTATCAGGAATAAACCCCACACTCTTTTTTAAAAGACCCTTTGAATTACACACACTTCTGTTGATTTTCTCTCACCAAGATTATTCTTTCAATCATCCCAGGGCCTTGGATCCTTCTTTTTTATGCTGCACATTAACACTTACCTGACAATTGCGAGCCTTGCTGGTTGCTGAACACTGCCAGGTCCTTGGTGACTTGTGTGCTGTTTGAATGCAAAGTCATTGAAGATACCTGCTAGGCATTCCCTTTGGAGGGGAGCTTTGCTTTCAAGTTCACTAGTCTTGAAGACTTGGTAAGTATTTTTAAAAAGTTTGGCAGGAAAATCTAAGAGGTCTCTGAGTTGACTCCATCATGTACCAGAGCAGCAGACCCCCCCCACATCTTTACCAGAGGATTCACAAGAATCTCATAAAAAGTGTAAAATAATTGGAGAAACTCAAAAAGAGAAAAAAAGGATTCTATGGCAAACCATAGAGATCTGACAATAAGTTAGGCATTACGCTTTTATTTCTTACCACTCAGTATGGAGATAAGCTGACAAGATCTCTTAGATGTTACAAGGCTCATTTAAAAGTGCCTCGATAATTGTGCAACTACCTGCACATAGACAAAAATTTATCCTATTTATGAACTTTTGAGTGGTCTGCTAAAATTCTTGATTCCACTGAACAGTAAAATGTATCTGTCGTCTAAAGCCTTCAAGACATCAGCATTTTGTATTTCTTATTTCTTCAGTATTCAAGACTAGTATTACAGGTGAGAATTTACAAACTGAAACAGTTAAGTTGTAATTACTTTAAAATTTAAAACGATCTCTTCAATTCTGCAAATAATTTAAGATTAAATATTTCTTTCAAAAATTACATCCATAATTTAGTATGGAAGGAAGAATTACATGGCAATGGTTTTAGGAAGGATGTCTCCCAATATAGTTTAAAAAACTTTATCCTACTTTTTCTATAATAGTAGTTGAGGAAGTATGAAACTTAACTTTATACATTCGTTGGATTATTGCAGTAAGAATCTGGTCAGCCAGGTGAAAGTCTTATTCTATTTGGCCCTTAACTAAAAATAATTTGATTAACATTTTGGAAAAAAAGAACAACATTGCTAGTTTGGTTTATGTTTGGTTTTGGTTTTGTTTTTTAAACTTTGACTGCTCAGAAGCTTGTCCAAGTGTGAAAGTCACTTCTCAACACAAAATCATGCCAAATCTCAAGTTTTTAAACCATATTCCCGCTTTTTTTTTTTTTGGTAGAGATTAATTAATTTAACTGCAAGATGAAGGAGTTTATATGATATGTCTATTATTCCAATGACATTTAAGATTTAAAATTCAGAAATGAATTGACCTTGAGCAGCATATGTACTCAAAATGTATAATTAAAAAGAATATTAATAATTTAATTTTATAAAATGAACAGCTGTTCTAGTTGATTGAAAACAGCTAAAAGTGTAAAATGTATTTTGTGAATGCAAAATTAAAAGTTAATTTTATTATAGAGCGCAATTTGCCAACTAGAAATAAATTCTTGAGATGTAAGCAATATATTTTTGTAACGCTCTACCCATACATCAGAAAGGTCACATGTATATTTAAATGCCATATTACTATAAAAGTTTAACGATTTCAATTGAAAAGCTATCATATGATTTAGCTATTTAGAGATGAATATGAAACAGCTATGATGGATAAGCCCTCTTTTTCCAATGAACTATTTAAACACTTTAGAGAGAAATAAAGTTTCATTGAATGTTTTTACATTCTAAACTGTTACATTTACTTGTCTCATAAATCCCTAATTTTCTGCTTTTTTTGTTGTACTACTCTTACAGATCAAGATTTTCATTAGCATTTGATATAATGGGTTTTCTTTTAAATGCATCTCTCTCATGACAGGTATTTAACTAATTTCAACTGTATGTATTTTTAACCTGTGCACTGTCATGCTTTACAGATAATATACAAGGTGCATAGGCTACAACATGCCACTGCTGCTTTTTTTTTTTTTTTTTTTTTTAAAATCATATGCCACCACCCCCTTGACATGGTGCTGGCACTGCCTGAGCTACGGTCTTTTGCCCAAAACCTAAATTGTTTGCAGGATCACACTTAAGTGAATGGTAAAACTTTCGGTATTTCAGTAAAACTTGTGTCTTGATGAATGGGTAAGAACCCAAAATGTTCTGGCCAGACCAGAAGAGACTGATGCTGGATAAATTCAACGTCATCCAACTTAGAAATCATTAAATCTATGATTATGAGGCTATTTTTCTGCTAGTTACATCTGCTCTGATGGAAACGGTTGTCTAGTTCTTAGTCAGGCTAACTTGTGCCAGAAGCCATCTAATACATTGCTTCAGCTCACGTTAATACTTCGTCTTGATCTTGGCACCTAGTTAGCAGGGAAAGACCATTACTGTGTGGCAGCATCCAAGTCCATTACTCTGTCCTGTAAGCAGACCCTTCGTACTCCGGGATACTGTCATTTCCCCTTTACCGCTACCAACAAAAGCACTTTCCACACTGTCTGTTTTAAGCAGGTCTGTTCCAGATGCAGAACTGAAAGGCTATTTGGCGAAACAAACTCTGTTTTAAAGCAGCCCTGAATTCGGTAACACTACCTCCTTAATGTAACTTAATATCAAAGGAAGCAGGTTGCCACTTTATGCCATGAAACATTTTAAAAAGCAGAAACATTATTATTCCTGATGACCTATTTAAATCATAGGTCAGTAGTAAATGGGATGTGCTTCTGTCTCAAATGCTTTTTTGACTGAAGACTTCTGAATCAGGTCCATCAGTTATTTCCTCCATGCCCATCACTCATTCAGGAACACTAAAGGTATAATGCACTTAATATCCTTCAACAACATGCTTCTAGAGCCTAGATCTTTGGCAAAAGAATGCTAACCAATGAAGTTAAACATATTTCTCACAAGGCTTTCTGTAATAGGACAGATGATAGAAGATTCTTCACTAGTAAAGTTGATACCCGTTTGGTTATCAATTTAATACTTTGACCCTAAGAATATGGTGTGGAAGATTAATTCAGAATCATAAACATTAAAATATTGTTGAGGAGCTGTACTGTGGTAACTGTCCATTAACAACTTATTATTTCAGATGTGAGGGTTCTGGCAGTATTGTCTCATCTCGTTATCTCCTGAGAGAATAGATTCTTTGCAGTATTTGACACACATACAAACAGATCAGTTTTACACCTTCTAGCATTACAAACATTTATCGAGCTGCTGCTTTTCTTGATTCAGAAGTCCATGGCAAAGCGTATCTCTACCTTTAGGGTTGTGCCGATGCTTGTTTGACAACTGCCACCAGAGGAACCCATCAAGGCTGAATGGTTCCAGATCAGCCCCAGTGAAGTTTTGATGGCAGGTTTTATTTGGCTGCCTCATTAGGTAGCCAAAAAATAAAGCTGACTTGGTAAAAATATGAGGAACAACCAGCATATTCTCTATGTTAAAATGCAAAATTTGGCAAGTTACTGATCAGGTTCCTTATTTGTTTGTTCTATACAAATTTCAGTTAAAAAAAAAAAGGGAACTCTACCATACAAAAGGCCCTTACTTTAAGAGAAATTTGCCAAAACGAATGTATGTCTAAACTCATACTTACGTGATGCCCAGTGAAACATCAGGAACCCTGAAAGCTGTCACTGCCTACCAAGTACTTTTAAACAGAATTTTGTGCGAGGTATCTTCCCCTGTGCAGCAGAGTGACTGCCATTTCATCACACTGGGGGGATAACAAGCGTCTTGCCCTTAAATTCTGCAATTTTACAGAAAGTTAAAGTAGGGAAAGCATGTTTCGGCAGTGCTGTGCAACGGACAACTTCAGGCCAGGAATGGCCGGCTGTGGCAGGCCCGTCTCTGGGAAGGGGCACTACTGACTGCCTGCTGTCCACCCCTGCTCAAACGTATATCCCACTCTGTAGTACTTGACCTGTAAGTTCACTCCCAGAATTGGCACCATGTGTTTCTCTTCTCTCACGGCTTCATGTGTAGGAAACAAAATAATGACAAGGGTTTAAAAACCCAACCAAACAAAAAAAACCAAAACGAAAACAACCCACAAAACACCACAAAACCCAACCAACAGGCCAACATCAGTCCGAAGCAGCTAGGGATTTTAAAGGTGTTTACCATGAGCAGCTCCCAGGTCACCGTTCGCTGAGCTCCGCTTGACGGCGGCGATGAGGCCAGACCCTGCCTGCCGCCTCAGCGGGAAATGGCGGGAAGGCAGCGGTCGCGCGCGGAGGGGTGCGGCGCTCTCCGGGAGGGGCGGGGGGGAGCCTGGGGGGCGATCAAAGGAAACCAACGCGGCGGGACGTTCCCTGCGTGACCCCAGTGTTAACGTGTTTATTTCACGCTGCAGTCGCGGGTCGCTTTACAGAAACATCTCATGCTGGGGCCCCGCTCGGGGCCGAGGACGAGGAGAGAAACACTTGTATTCAAACAGAACTATTAAATAACCTGTACACAAAATTTCAGTCTTTTCCCCTGAAAGCACCGAGGGCTGCGCCCTGGGATGGCCGGGCCGCCGCTGCCGCCCCAGCCCCT
>VWZZ01005221.1:62118-268143 GCA_013399095.1 Psophia crepitans | reverse complement strand
AGCTGCATCGGGGCAGGAGCGCACCCGCCTTCCCCCCGGTGAGGGGACCCCGACCCGCACCTCTGGTCCCTGGAGGAGCAATAACCCGCCAGACAAGCGGAACGGCGGCGTTTGCACTTGCGTCGTCCCCAAACTTCTACATTCCCAAACGTGCCAAGCCCGGACTCCTAAGAGCTGCCCTATTTAATTCCTACCTCGATTTTTGTTAATTCGTTTTACCAAATAACTGCCAGGAGAATAATCTGAACAATGTTTATAAACGAAATGAGAGTTCAGGAGACACTGAACGTCCCGAGGTTCTCCCCAGCCCTTAAGGTATGTTCTTTCCCCAGATATCTCGGTGAACCAAAATGATTTGTCGCGTTACAAAAGAGTTGGTGGAAAGTTGGGTAAGTTTCTGTATGGATGCTACACTACAAATGCCATAAATCTGCATCCAAGAAAGCACATTACTTTAAAATCGAGAATAATTTCTCATTTCTGGAAGAAACCAATGGGCTGAATAATGAAACGTTGCAGTCATAATTTTCTGTACAAATAATTAGTGTTCAAACTCGGCACATTTCAGTCTCCTGAAATGTATTCTTAATGAAGTGATGTTCAGAGCTGTCATTAAGAATGCAGGGCTGGAAGATCAAAGTACAATATTTATTTTAGAAATTTGTTTCAGTTATCAGGAGATACAGGTATCAAGGCCAAATGTCAATTCAGTTACACAAAGCGCTATTTCCATGAGAAATGGGCTGCCGCTACACCCCAGTATAAAGCAGAGAGACGCCAGAGACGCGGAGCAGCGCGGGAGGCGGCGCAGCGCCCGCGCAGGGGGCTCCCGGTGGCGCAGATAGGCAGCACGCCCCGCCGGGNGGGAACGCGGCGGCCTGGCCGCAAGAAGGGCTGGAGCCTGGGGAGCTCCGTCCACGGGACTGAGGCGCGACGGGGCCCGGCTTCCCGTCGCCGCTGCCTCCCGGGGCCCTGACTGCTACGGTGGGCGGGGAGACCGCTGCCTCCAGCACGGGAACCGACCCGCAGCCACGGGGCCAGAGGGGCTCAGGCTGCACTGGGCTGGATGGTAACGGGGGGCTTAAACACGGCGGACATAAGGCATGAGTCACCATCACCATAGACAGGTATCCCAGACTGACAGTCCCACCATGCAGGGCTCTTTGGACCTTGTCTGGAATGCAGGTAGCAGAGAAAAGAATACTTGGGAATAATGGTTGCTTGAGTGCCAGTGGTCCCCTCCACGGTCTCCACCGTGCCTCTGCCTCCTGGGCCCTGAGCACCCCACCCTGGAGCCTACCCCAGAGCCTGTCCCAATGACGCCTCACACTGCCACAGCCTCCCATGAACTTACTTCTCACCCAGGTCCTCTCACGACACCCCAAGCCTCCCCCAAGACCTTCATGGTCCCCTGCAATCCCTGTGATACCCCTAGTCCCTCAGCTCTTCCAGCACAACCATGAGTCACCCTGGACACCTGGATGGCCACCTGCCTGTCCCCAGCTTGGGGATCTGAGGCTGCCTTAGACGAAATACTGTTCTTCAGCAGTTGTGACAAAGACTCAGAAACACAAGCATTTTTAAGTGAACAGCTGCATTAACATTCAGCCAAGCTTTTCAGTCAACTTCTCCCCGAGAGCATGGCAGGCTTCAAACCTGAACAGGCTTTAAATAAGCTTGCTCCGAAAGGCAGTCTTCACACCATCCCTCATCCAGACCGCAACTGCCTGGTTTAAAGCCTTACTAAAAGAAACCATGTATCCACAACAGCAAGAAGTTTCACCAGAAGTAAGGTAAATTAACCTATGTATATAGCTCCAAGCAGGTGTGGATACACTGCCAACAGTTATGTGCCATTAATAGAATTATTATTTACTTCAGCATATTGACATTTTTATGCCAGGCAACATGACTGGCATAATAAGAGGAGTCACCAGTTCATATTTCTAACACGCTAGTGTACAGGGTTTGTTTATTAGCTTCAGATTACCAACAAACAGTTGTAACACAATTATATCTCCTAAATTTTAACAATTTAATTTGAACACCAGTAGATGAAAATAAAAGAAAGATTAAAAACTGCTATGGCATCTCCTGCATTTTTCTGTGCATAAAGGAAAAACACAAAACCCTAACAAGATCGGCACATGCAAAGGCATATTTAGGATTTAAATGCTTGCCTCAACATTTCCCAGTCTAGGTGTGGATTTCACAAAGATTAATAGAGGATTTCCCAAACTTCTGAAAGCTGAGCTGCCCTTTAAGAAAAGCAGAACAAATTTTATGCCTCACTACAGTTTTACTGCCTGTTGTTAAAGGTTTAAATATCTAATGTATTAATCTTCTGCTCCTTCCTTGGCTGGCCCTTCCTGACTCCTCCTCCTGCCTTAGGGAACACTGCTGAACATTTTTGGATATACTTTCTCCCCCCGCTTCCATACTTTAAAAAGGAGTCAGACTCTTAACTATATCAATATTGAAAGTGTTGTTCTTGGCTCCACTTGGAATGCCTGGGACACCTTTCAGTTCAAAATGATAATTTCAAACTCTGTGGAAACGCCTTTCTGCCTCCAGCACACGTGGCTGCACTTTCCTCACCACTGTAACAGCTAGAAATGGACTTCTGTAGAGTGGAAAGCAAGCCAAGGCTCTGGTGAGCAGCTGAAAAGGATCTGCTGTGTGCACCCTGCTTGTCCTCTCATTTTGGGAAACATTAGGTAAAAAAAGCCTGTGTATTTTTGGTGGAATGCATTTGTTTGGGGAAGACTGAATGGGAACCTTTTATTTTCTAAGTACAGGTAATCAGTACAGCCAGTCTTCTCTTGCATTGCAATCATTTGGTATGGAATGAAAAGGTAATTAAAGTGTTATTTGCCTTCTTTTAACTACAGAGAGTTTACTATTGAAAAACTGGGTCTCATGGTAATTAATTTTAGTTACTTAATGTACTTACTGACAAATTAAGCAGCTGTCTGTGTCTGTACTGAGTTAATACTGGAAACAGCGCAAAGTTTAGACAGATCGTTGTTTAACCTACACATAAATACTGGATGATCATATGGCTGCCACATTGGTATCGATTTGCCTGAATGGATTAATCCAACACTGTAAAAATACACCTGTTACTTAATGCACTTGTGTTGTAATTTTAGAACATTTTGGCACAGAAAAGATGAAGTATTTTCTAATGGCAATATTTTTCAATATTTCAAGCCTCACTTTTGAAGCATCCCATTCTTCAAGGACTACTGAACAAGAGTGTATAAAAATCCATAATCTTTCTTACAAACTGCAAGTCCTGTATACAAAGTCTTCAACAACTTCACTTCAGCTGGAAAGAAAAAAAAAAAAAAAAAAAAGAGGAGTAAAAAGCCCAATAGTGGGATTGTGAGGATCAAAACAGGGACACAGATATGGAACATGACTATGGGATTGAAGGTGTGTTGGGTAAGAAATACTGCCTTCACATCACGGGAAAATCTGAAGATCGTTGCTACAGACCCGCTATGTATAATGCTTTTAGGGTAGCTTGTTCCAGTAATTCATACAGATTAGTGAAGGGCAGTCAATGCTTCTTGTGCCTATCAACTACAACATAGGTAAGTGCTCCCCAACACAATGAGAGATTTTGAGAGGGACCTAGACAAGCCAAATTTCTAAATTAAGAGAGGATTTAAAAAAACCCAACAAACCAACACCATCAGTCATCTTGGCTGCCACCACAGGCCCAGGATCACAACAAAGATTTGAGAAAGCTTCAGTTACAATATGGAAATTGCTCATCTCTTCTTTGCTGAACATAAAGACTTGAAAACACTGCCTCTGCAGACTGACAGAAAACTTGCTTTAGGAATGCAGTGCATGGTATGTTTCTGTGTCACTTCATACCTGGCTGCCTTAAGCAATGCAGAATAATACATAAACAAATAATAAACAAAAAAATACATAATAAATTTCCCCCCATTCTTAAACTGAAAATGCCATCAATAAAATTACTTCAAACGTATACAATGCTTATATTATGCTTTCCATCCTTCCAGAGCTATAGAAATGTGAAGTCATTCTCACCATACTCTTATGCAGTACAGTCAGCTCCCTTCCCCTTCTTCACAAAGGCTATAACTGTGGCCATACACACAGCTGCTCCAGGCCTGAAAGAAGAGCGCCTTGCCTCAGTCCTGCACACAGATTACCAGACTCTTCCTCACTGAACACTTAAACAAATTACTCCAGCTCAGCTCAAACCTCAGAACCCCAAAGTGAAGTAGTAATGACTAGTGAGCACCAGCCGAGGCAGGTACCTCCTGGTGGCTGGCTGGCCATGCCAAACCAAAGCAAACAACTCTAATCTGTGAATAAACCACATTTCACTTCACTCTTCAATCAGACCCTATTGCTCAGGGCCAAACAGCTTGACCAGGTTTTTGAGAACCCAGGACAAGAAGAGGAGAAAGAATATTCTCCTCAAAGACAGGGTGTCAGCATGGCCATGACTCCTGCTCCAGTCTAATGAACAGTGTAATTTTTCTCACACTTCTGGGATCTCTGAGATGGAGGACAAAAAGAAATTACCTTTATATGGGTACATTCTTTAGCTTCTCTCCGTCAGTAAAATGCATCCCTATTTTTCCTACTACATGCAGGAAGCTCCAATATTCTACCAGAATTGAGCAGAGAGAAACACATATTACATATGAAATAGATACATGGTGAAGGACAGATGACGCAGTAAAAATGGAAATGTATTCTTAGTCTAAGTTACCTTTCCCATATGCTAGGGAATGAGAGAGAGACTATGATGCTGCAGTGCTGGGACTCCAATGCCCAAATGATACAGCTCTATCACATGAGACACTTTTAAACACAAGTAAGTGAATTCATAAGAAATCTGTGATTGACAACCACTGACTGCTTCTCAGGAGGCCCCACTAAACCACAAAAAAGAAATTTTTCAAATTTTTCATGTGAAAATAAGCAACTCTGGAGAAAAAACAAGTACAAGGTTATGTAGTTTCTTCAGTGTCATCAGACTAACTTTATAAAATGCTGTCATCCTTACTGATGCACTAGAGTATGGAGTCAAAAAATAATATTCTTTTTCTGTCAAAATTCTTCTAGAAATCAGTGGAATAGATGCCCATAAAAACTGAAGCGGGCTCATGATTTGCTAGGGTTTTTTTCACTTCTACCACTCCACACGCTAAGTGTACTTGGCACATGGAGAGATTCACAAAGAAGCTGCTCTATAGTGCCAATGATTCTCTTTAATGAGATATAGTTATCAGTTGATTTATTAATTTCTCCTGCCTGTTCTCATTTACTTAGTTCTAAATTAAGGATAAGATAATTTGCATTCTAGAAGTACAACAGTGTTTGTAAGAGAACACAGTAATCAAAATCCTTCTTAAATCAAGTTTTAGAAACCTACACAGTGAGGTTAGAGGTAGTTCTAGCAATGTGCAGATCCTTATTCATTGAACTCTACAGCAAAGACTCAAAAGAAATAATTACACTTCCAGTTTTATCTGGTTTTCCATATTAGTATAACATTGCCTTATCTCAGGAATTTAATGTAGGAAGAGACAAAAAGAACTTTCTGCCTCAGCTTTCTGATACCCTGATGACCTCCTCCTGGGAGATCCTATGCTCTCTGTTAATTTAGATACCATATGCCTCATTGGACATCAATTCAGCTGCTGCTCTCTATTTTATAGCCCTCACAGGGATTTTGATGACACTATCTATAAAACTAACCACTTCCTCTGTTTACTGTTGCTCTACCAGTCAGACGAGCCCCAGCTGATCAGTATTTTCTTATACATACTTACAAATAGCATAATCTAGTCAGCTTTGTTCTTTCCTTTGGCATATGCTGCTCCACTATCATTCATATATTTGCAATGCTCAAAGCAAAGCATCAAAAACTGGAAAGCAGCAGAGGAGGGATGTAGGAAAGAGGAAAGAGCTACACGGACTCCTAACTAACCCTATGGGTCAGATGTCTGCAACTGGGAGGGAGCAGCCTGGAGACCAGGACTTTTCTCGTCACGTTACAGCAGAACTCCCTCTCCGCTGACATTCCTGCAGTCCCTTGATTGACCAGGATCTGAGCCCCTACTTGTATGTATTATAGGGTGGGTATGTTTGATCTCCTTTTCCTGTGCAAGCCAGCATTTTGGGAGGGGTCAGAAGCAAAAGGCTAACTAACCCTTTAGGTAGAGAGGCTGAAGAGGTAACCTCTGAGCAGGCACCACACTAGTGCTGAGACCGGCTGGAGAAGCTAAGAATGAGCGTGGACTCACACACACCGACACTGGGGTCACTGGTAATGAGAATAGCAAGATGAATGGAGCAGTTCACTCTGTTCTGAGTGATTGATTGAAGCTGTTTTCATCTCTGTGGGGTGTTCTTTTTTGGCTAAAATAACATTTCACTCAGAAGTCTCCTACACAGGCGTATATAGCCTCATCTGACACTCAACCCATACATTCAACCCAGGTAAGGGGTGGAAATTTTATGTCTCCACTTCCCTGTTCTCTCCTGCCCCCAGCCAGTAATGCCATTATTTTTCATAGTTCACCTTTCTTCTTTCTATAAACTTGCCAAGTTTACCAGTGACAGCGTACGTAAGGAAGAAGACTAGCCCCCGGGCGTGTGGCCATCACTCTGCTTCCTGGCTATCAAGAATCTGATCAAGAATCTCAGCAAATACATGAGGCACCGACACACAACTGTACTGCTGGATCAGCCAAGTTTTGGGACACTGTTTTTTCCCTTACCAGCTCCCTGTTGGTCCATGTTTGGCTGGCTCCCTCTAACAGTCTTACAGGCATTATTTATGAGGTAACTGGCACGTTCACATCGCGGAAGTCTGGAGAGCTCAAAAGAGAAATAAAAGTTTGGGGTGCTTTCATTCTTGGCCATTCAGAACAATTCAGAGGATGCAGAAAATTATTTCTATCTAATCTTGGTCAGCACCCTTCCTGCATGTCCTAAATTTCAGTCCAGGTTTTGTTGTTGTTATTTACAGCTATACATAGATATACAAAGAGCTAAATGCAGACTCACAGGATATTGAGAACAAGCTTGTAATCCTGGCTCTCGGAGTGTGTGTGAGCTATTGTTAAACACGATTTTCCAGCTACTGATTAATTATTTTGTCAAAAACAAAACCAGTGTGATTTTAATGAAAGTATCCAGATTTAGTCTGGCTGAGCAGACAGGTTATGTATTTAATTGTAAATGGGCTGTAAACATCTGAGATCTTTACGTATGGAGAAAATAATAGTATCTATATTTAGATATTTGAGCGAAGCTTGGGTTTTTACAGGACTGAGCTGGAAAAATCAAAGTGATATATTTTGATCTCTTGGTCTTTTTCTGGTATCTCTTAGTCATCTTAATTTGAAAGTGAAAACATAAATGTATGTTAGAGATATCCAGAGATACCCATCTCTGTGCACCTTGTCTGAAAAAAGGCACATAGTTTCTTGCAACACAACGAACCCCAGAAAAATAAAGGGAAAATAAGGTTGTTTTAGACTGTATCATTCATACAGAATAAAAACCCCAAACTCCTCAGATGAAGGATTAAAACTATTTTTGCTACAATATGCTTATACATGTGAAGGATAAATCACAGGAAAACTACTTACTTTACGCCATCTAATAGCATATTTATGGAGGTTTGTTTGGAGAAGGGTTTGCTAATTAAATATACTATTTATCACCCACCTATGATTTTTATCACCTACCCAGTAGGCTATCTTCCTGGAGTTCCAACTACTAAATTTCTAGCATACTGAACAAATACTATTTTTAAAAATTAATAAGCTCAGCTTTCCTTTTTTTCCTATTCTTGTGCTGGTATTTTCTGTAAACTTATGACAGGAAAGATTCTTTCTAAAGCTTATAGTAGATTTAGAAAAGCTAATGGGTTTAATGGTTTAAAATCCTGATTCCCTGTAGTACTGCAGGGCTAGAAAAAACCAACATTTTACTTTGAACCATCCAAGAGTGAAGATTTTTGTGATTTTTGAAAGAGGAACCAGATCCCAAGATACTGATTTCAATATCATGGCAATTTCATACTGTAGAAAAGCTAGGAAATTTATAACTGGTACATTTTGTTTGTCTTTGGTTTTGGAACTCCAATTACCAGTCCATTTGTAATTTTGTATTCTTAAAAATCTTACTTGGAGTCACAGTAACTATACCACTTGCCTTCTCAGAGAAGCTTCCAAAGCACCTCAAAGTGGTTTTCTACCATAGGTGTTACATGCATCTTAAGACACCCTGCAAGATGACTTAATGCTTTATTACAGTACATGATGAGGATAATCTTCAAAATTTACTAAAGGTTGCCTCTTCCATGAAACCTAATGGTTTGTGTCTTCCCCCTCCCCCCACCCGCCAAGTAGCTTCTTCTCTTTTCTTCTGAGTCTCCCTCATCATAGTATTCTACTCCATTGTCCCCAAATCCATTAATTTTTCCCTTCATCAAAGACTATTAGTACTTCTCTCTTCATGTCCATCCTTTAAAATTCTTCTTCCAAGTGTCACCCAGACATTGGATACAACAGAGATTAGCACTGTAGGAAGCCGCAGGGTGAGACAGGAAGGCTTTGCCCTCTCAGAAATAACAAATTATGTGCTCTCCATTTGGTTCTGTGCAGCAGTTGGACGAAGCAGTGAAGCTGGCACCTTGTCACTGTACCGTGGCAAAGACAATGAAGAATCCACCTCTAATTCTTTTTGACACAAAAGAAGACAGGAGAGAGAAAAACCACGACCACCTTGATCTTCAGTTCCCCCTTCCTGTGACAGCAGGATGACAGTGATGTTTCCTGCATGTTGTGGCTGAGCAGAAGAGAAGTTAGGGGTATCTGGAATACTGAACATTCCCAAGAAAATACCTAATAGTCCTCAGAGTATCATCCATAGCTCAAAAATACCTTTAAAGAAAGAAAAGTAGCCTTTAACCCAGCTCAATCAATACCTGCCATAAACACTACATTTCCTTTGAAAGTTTATATCACTGTACTTTTAGCTTGTCAGCAGCATTTCCAAGTACTAAGCATACTTCCTGTATTATCAAAGCAAAGAAATACTTATATCCTCAGGACTTCCATCTGCAAATTAAAAAAAAATAAATTAAATAGTAAACTGTAAATGAAACATCAACTGGAATTTCTGAAAACACTGTATTGAGTTACTAATGAGTCTCTAATAGAGAAAGCTTTTTCAAATTAGTTATACCTAGTGGTTTAATGACAGGTATGCTCACCTTCTTGAATTTTACTGTTGCACAGGGAGTCCAGAGTGTTGTCCCTTTTGCACTTTACCTTTATTTTCTTCATAATTGGCAGATAGACTCTAAAAATCATTGGGAATTTCCAGCTTAAGTGAAAAAATATGCAGATCTAAGTTTAACAAAGGTAGCCCTTTCTAATGATCTCTAGCAAACACAACACAGCTGACAGCTGAATGTTACAAATGGGGCCTCATAAACAGGGCTTAACAATTTTGTTTAAGATCACAAGTTCCCAACCAACACTTGAGCCACAGAAGAATGTCCATTAGCTGCTGTAAAAGCAAAATTGGTAGGGCTTTGTGATTCAGTGGAGGGCCTGAAAGGCGCACACAAGCAGACACACACCAGCGCACTGGAGAGTTGTATAAATTCTTCAATTTGAATGATTTCCACTCTTTTTTTCTTCCTCTCAATAATATGAAATCACGTTTCGTTTCAGTTAAAAACATTTTTCTGCTCTACATTTAATCATGTTCACGTTCTTTCCAGTAGCTAGCTCCCACTAGTCTCTTTACATAGCATCCAGTATGATTTTATATTGTGAAAAAAAAATAATTCTGTAGCTAGAGTTGTTTTGTCCCACTGTTGTTTTCTTTAATCTTTTGTTCAATGCATGGAAAGATGCTAACCTTTCTGTGCTATCTTAACTGCAGTGTTCTGGGAGCAAAGCAAATGAGATTTAGTAGATATGTTTCTGTTGTCATTATTAAACTTCATATGCTTTGCTATGTAGGCAATGTGTTTTATTTCTCTTAACTTGAAAGAGGTTTCTGTCTTATTGTTGCAATTTATTAAGGGCAAACAATCTAGGGCTTATAATAGGCCTGTAGGCAGAACAAAGCCCTTGTCAAATGGAAAGGTTGGCTGCTCAGCTGGGTAGCATGTAAATGTGCAAAAAGAACTGTTCTGTTCAAAGACGCTAGACATGCTTTTTAAATAAAACATCTCATATAATTGAGAGTTGCCATTTAAGTGTTGTGTTGGAAATGTTAATTTTTAAAAAATTAATTTAACTGGAGAAATAGAGTTGCAGAGTATTTTTTTGTAAAGTCTCATAATAAACAAAATCCCACTTATCACTAAAATTTTTAGAAACATTGTATGTTTTAGAAACACTGTATGTTTCTAAAATGGCAGTTTATTGTCATTTTATAACATGGTGTTATGCCATTCAGGATAGGGTCATTGATTGTTGTATTCACCTGGGCAGACCACGTAAACTTAATCTTATCCAAGACATATTTTTGGGGTGGTTTTTAATTTAAGAGATCACTCTGCCTATTACTTTGACATAGTATCATGTCTCAAAAAGTAAGACAGTTTCTGATTCTACAGCTCATTTAAAATTTCTCATTATGTGCCTCCTTTGCAAGTGCTGAAATTAAAATGACAGATAAAGATAACAACATAATAGGCATTTTTTTCACGCACTGGTCCACTTGGGCACAGGCAGTTCTTTTTGCTCTCTTCTGTTGAAATAGATAATCAGGACAGTATAATCAATTAGATTTTTCACTTTAACTTTTCATAATGTTTCCAGACTTCACTATTTGGCAAAGACAATTGGGACAGATTTCTTTATTTTTTCCTCTGGCCTAAAACTCAAAACCCCCCACTTCCCAAACTGTTACCACCGAAGAGTTTATTAAATGGCTGAAAAAGACAGCTGGTCCCACCATCTGTTAAAAATTTTCAGGGGCCAAATGAAACAGGTTACACCTTTAGCCATGCCAAGTCTTCCAATACCCCCTCCCTCTCACAGCCTGCGGAGGGCTAATCTGAATTTCACGCTCTGATTTTGCTATTGCTAATGTCTGAGCTTCTTATGTGTGCTTCTTGTAGTTGCTTATATTAGTTCTCTAGCAGTAACAAAAGCTCCCCTCTCCTTTCAGCCTAGCTCATTTGCAATCAACGGAATCCTGGGTCTATAGTCTCCTTTACAATAAGATACTGTACCTTGAAGGAAACCCACAGAGAACCTAATATCTGACTTTTTGGAGCAACAGAGAAAACCAGGGGTACATTTCTGTTGTTTTGCAGCCACTTTTCTATAAATGCTAATGGAAGTAATTCAGATGTGCCAACAAAGACAGAATCTGCAACACACTGCAGGTGTGAGGGGGCTGAAACAAAAGGGATGCTAACCCTAATGGTATTTCTTGTCATTAACAATTCTTTGATGTTCATACTCCAGGCTCTCTTTTATCTTGTAGTTTTTCAGCCATCTTTGTTAACATGCAGTGCAACTAGATCTTTTTTTCCCCTAACCTTTAAAGACATCTGCAAAATGTTTATGCTAAGTTAGTTTCCATAGCATCTTTCTGTAACGCACATTGAAGTAAAATGAGATAAAGCTTGCAAGGTTATTATTAAAACATCAGTAAGTTCCTATCATTAAGTGAAAGGAGCAGATCAATAAAAAGAAGCTCTTAATGTTACTTTAATAAGGATGAGTTTCTTGTAACAGGACTGGGGATTAACTTCAGGGTAACAGAAGTGGTGTTTATAATATAGCAGCTCTGTTGATAAGAACCAGTTTGTTTTACTTGTACTCATTAAAAAGAGAATTACTAATATCACTAAGTTCCTATATTAAAGAGCCTTTCACAATTTAATATATTTAAGGACATTCTAATTTTCCAGAAGGGATTTCTCTACCACTAAGTGGGCAATGGCATTCAGTCAAGGTGCTGTAGGTGGAGTTTCTCCATATCCATCTGTCTTTCCATGACTTACAGATGGAAAAACGCTGTGTCTTTTAAAATGTTCAACTCAGTAGGATGACAGTAAAATGAAATGAACAATCAAAGCACATAAGATGCCAACCTGAACTACTACACAGCACTACCAGCAGACCCAGCATTTTGCTCTCATCCCATCGGTCATGTCCTGTTAGATCACATCCCATTTTATCACAGTCTGCTGCATTATTGTTGCAGCATGCTGGAATGTTAAATGAGCAACATAATCAATCAATAGCAATTTCCAGTTGGAATTCAGCTGTAAATTTGCACTGAGTTAAAAATGCTGGAGATTATAATGCAAGTTATCAGAAGATACAGTTTTATCAAGTCTCCCATTTTGTTTTTCTTTCAAAACTTCATTTCTAGGAGATCAATTTAATCAAACAAATTAAGCCATGCCTGCATTAAGTACAGTACTTATCTTTGAATTTGGGTGTAAACTTCCATCACACTAATCCTACAGAACAAGAACATAAAGAACAGTGGTTACATTCATAAGTTGTTTTTTTCTTTTACAGCTTACTTTCATCTTGAGGTATAAAGGCAAGCTAGGAGTGTAGTAAATACATTGTCTTGTCCCAAGTTTCGGCTGGACTGAGCTGTTTCTCTTGTTTCATCTACAGCATTCAACAGTTTTAGAAATGCATATGGAAAATGGGGATCTTAGATTATTGACAATTTTATCAAACAAAGAGATTATATTTAATTATTTTTCTTGTGACAGCACTGAGCAGTGCTCATTCCTGGGGTGACAGAAATTACAAAGTAAAAAGTTTCTGTTTCAAAGATTTTGTGATCTCAGTAAGAGCTGTTCTGTCATAGAAGCCTTTACATAATCTCTCCTGTCGCATTAACTGTGTTGATTTGTTGCTTAAAACAGGGAGCAGCAGTAAGAACAAAAACCCAGTGAATAAACTATGTCACACAATTTTGTGGACGCGCCTCCTCTGCATTCCTCTCCCTTTGCTAAGGGCCTCAGTGTAGCACCTCCATTATTGTCATCTCCTGGCTATACATCAATGCCATACTCCAGCATCCACTTCAACCAGAACCACAAGGCCCTGCCACCCTGGTCCTGGCCTCACCACCCTCCCCCCATCCCCAGTGCATTAGACAGCATGGCGCCCCAGTTCTGATAGTCCCAGTTTAGGTCTTCATCAGGAACTTGCCATGATTCGTAGCACAATTTTTGGAAATGGCCCCAACAGACCGACCGACCTCCCTCCCAGCACTGTATTCCAGCCCAAGGGACAGCATCCAGTCTTTGTTGTGATGATTTTACTGTCACTGAGGGATCACGATGAGACTTTCAAGCCTACTTTTCAAAGGTAATGGGTCAGAAACTGAGACTTGGGTATTTTGCAGAAAAATGCAAACATGTTGGTCTACCTACTTGCCATCTCCCTTTGCCAAGTATCTTATAAAATACTATTTAAATTATTGAAAAAATAATCTCTGCAATTTAATTAAAAAAATAGGCCTGCCAAACAAAGGCAAGGAATTTAATCTATTACTGGCCTGATCAATAATATGCAATTTGGTTTCTGGAAATATTACTCTAAGATGTGTTTTTCACTTATCTGCTCCTATGTCCTTTAGCATCACAGCACACGAGTACTACAATAAACACTTCCCTGATAATACAATGTATATATTTACTGTTGTGATTGATATTGGATTTATACATGTAATAAAACAATTTCCAATAATTCTTGAGAAATCCATTAAGATGAGTCGGGGCATCAGCCCATGGTTAAAGACACAGTGCACTACTATTATGAATTGTCAGCTTTCTCCCTTACCAGTTCCAGTGCCCAGCATGAAGGGGACACAAAGCCTCTCCCTGAGTTCTGCAACTTTTAGCTCTGGCCCAGAGGACTGCTCCCCAGCCTTTGGTTTTCATGGCATCCTGTGCTACTTTTGTCAGTCCAGGAGTCCTGCTTTGTTGTCAAGCAGAAACATTTTCTGTTAACTAAACATTCTGCTACAACTCCTCCCAGGGAACAGCCTTAAAGAAAAGGCACATTAATGAAATGCATTTCTAGTGTTAACAACAAAACTGATATTATTTCTCGTATTTTGTTGTCAAAGGTAAAAGCAGGATGGATAAGTTTATTACATGAAGTCTTGTGCGTATATCCGTACTAAAACTACTCACCTGTTTCTTACAGGATGATACTTTTGTGCCATATGGCTTTATTTTTAATCGTATGTGATATATGTATCTGGTTAACTAGAAGATACTTAAAAATGCCAGAGCTTGGCTGTCTCTCAAAATTCTCCTTCTGTTTTGAGGGGAAAAAAAAAAAAGAATGAGAAATAAGTATATGGTAGACTTCAGCTATTTGTCTCATTGCTAACTGTTTTACAATAAAAAGGCAACACCCCTATACAATTACAATTCTTACAAAAGGAGGGAAAATTATTCAGTTAAAACATTACTTCTTTTTTTAAAAAAGGTGTAATTTTAAAATTGGGACTTAAATGCCATTTTACATCAATTTAAATTTGGTGTGAAATAGCTAGTAGTACCACCCAGACATCTTAACCTCCAGCTATTTGCTTCCACCACAAAACTAACTTCTTACTCCCTCCCCATGAAATCATAGAACTTCTTCCCAAATTATGTATTTCCTAATTTTCACTGAAGAAGAAACTTGTGCAGAAACTCTACTTACAGTGATGGACCTGAGTTCTAAAAAGTAAGATTTGATCACCTGTCCTGATATGCACGAAATCAAGCAAAGATCAATGGATACTGAAGAGAGACCATTGTGTATTAAAACTGCAGGCTTTAAGCATGCATGTCTTGCACTACCAGAGACAACCACCTAATGAAGTATAGGAAACTCATCCTGTTTTCTTACTGTTTATTGAATTCAATATCAAATGAGAATAGACCTAAAGACACTACGTATCTCCAGTTTCTTATTTATTTTTAATATCTTCTATATTTAAAACCATACCTATTTTTCATGATGATAGAAGATATAAATAAAAAAATATTCCTTTCACAATAATGGATGATGGTTATGACAATGAAGGTTAGAGATTATCCAGTTGACTACCTTAAATGAAGTATAGCAAAAATTGAAGGGATCTAAATATAGAACACAGCAACACTAAGAGATTCTTTACAAATCTTTAGAGTGTGCAACCATTTATATCAAATGAGAAGTGCACTGGGGATATGTAAAAACTAGTATAAAGAAAGTAAATCGCTAACTCCCTTTTAGCCTCTGACAGCAGAAGACAGAAGGTCTCCAACTCAGTTAAAAAGGACCGCATTTAAATACATTTCTTTAGTTTAAAACTGAAACAGTAAATCCACTCAGTGTTTGTGTGCATGTGGGTGCCATGTATAGCGCTTAGTACCACAGCATACCAGAAGTCAGGAACTCAGGGGAATTAAAATACAATGAGACAATTGCTTGGAAGTACAAACATTCACAGGTATATGAAATACAGAAAAATATCATAAGTATATAATCATATAAGCACTACACTTCTGTTAGCAACTATGCTAAGTGACATAAGATAATCAGTAGTTGCCTACTATTAGGAAGAAATTTTCCTTCCAGGAAGATGCCTTTGTAATTGTGCAGTGTGGGCTACTTTCTGCACCTACTGCTGAAAAATATGGTTTTGTTATCACAAAAAGGAAAATCAACTTTCGGATTGATTGAACTAGCAAAGTCCTCAGCCTTACATTATTTATAGCCATATTTTATAAGCTTCTAAGTAACAAGAACTCCTTGGATGGCCTGATAGGGGCCACTTAAAAGACCTTCAGTGCACAAAAGCCCTTTCCACCACTCTACCAGTGCATGGGTGAGGGAGGTCACACTGGGGGCAAATTTAAGATGGCTGCAATTTACTCCTATTCTAAGGTCCCTTTATGTTACTAAAGTGATGTAAATGTTTAAGTGAGAAGCGCGTTTAAAATTACCAAATGAAAGGAGCTAATCTCCAAAAGCTCCCTGCCCGATTTTTGTTGGCAGAGAGAGAAGTTTTTAAGCTGCCATAACTGAAAGGCAGAAATTGTCCTCAGCAAGCAGCGGTTTCTAGTGCCATTAAGGTCTACAGAAGGAATCTACTAAAATCCCTTGTTGAGCTTCGCCCTCTTCTCTCCCATCTGCCGAAAACTGTTTAATATATTACACACTGTTTCTTCCTAACAGGATTTAAACTCTTTTATAAAATATTAAGAACAGGACATGTTATGAACTATTAAGCAAAATACATTAATATTTCAGGTTAATATGCTTGAAAGGAAATAAATCAGAACAATGCTTCAATGGTATCAAAACCAAACGAGAAAATCTAAGCAATTCACGTTGATATGCTCCCAGTGACAACAACCATCACACTGACATGTCTTCTGTACTCCTTTTCACACACAAATCAATCAACTCAAACAAACGTGTCTATCAATGTGGGAACAGAAGTTCAACTCTTGGGCCAGTTTTAATGCGACTGCATGGCTCTACTGCAAGCTGCGGATACTGCCTTTAATAATCTGAAGGCATACATGTGCCCTAAAAGGGGGATGAGAGAAGGCCACCTCACAGGGGTTATCTGGTGACGGTCAAGTGAATTGATCAGACACAAATGAGGAAAGGGGGATAAGTCAGGAAATAATAAAGTGCACAGACCGGCTTTGTGCACAGTTTTCAGCCGAGAAGCAGCAAGAATGAAAACACACTACTCAACAGCAGCTTTTAGATAGTAACCGCAGTATAAAAACATTAGTGACGTTAACTGAATTTGAAAACTTATAGCAGATATTGGCAGATAGTGGCATTGCCTATAACAGGGAAAAGACTGTATTTTACCCTTTCCATGCAGTTAAAGACTGCTTAAAATCTCTTTGAAGTCCATTTCTGATGGCTGAGACTGATACAAGTTTAACAATTGGGAAGAAGAAAAAAAGAAGAAACCTAAGGAATATACTTAGGGAGTGTTCACATTTTGCTTGTGCTTTACTATTTAATGTTCTGAAGCTGCTCTTGTTAACTTGGGTCCCCATTCAGCAAAGCACTTAATCACGTGCTGAAGTTTCATTGATTTCAGTGGGACTTAGGCTTTGGCTTAAGTGCTTCACTGAATTATATATTATTTTTCACTTTCCGTTACTTCTTTATGAAATTAATAGAACTCTTCAAAATAATGTATTACTCAGTGTAAGGTAAACTGTTGGTTTTTAGACAGGTGACAGCCTCACTACCATTTAACTGAAGCAATTGATAAATGCTAACTATGCATAATAATGATGTGAATTGCACTAATAATAAAACTTTATTTTCCCAAATAATTTTCAAAAAGGAAAGATGGAACCACAAAGCACTGATATTGCTAGAACTTTGTGTGATCTATGTCAATATAAGAACAGAGTAAGTAATTTGACTCTTAAAATAATGTTATTCTCCACCCAGAGATGTTAGAAATTAAATGGAGAATTTACACATTGCACAAGAAAAAAGTTTTATGTTCTGTTTTATGAGCTACCATAACAAATACTCATTCTTGTTACACTTTGACAGAATGTAAAGAGACTGATCTGCACACATGTATTCAGAACAATTGCCATTCGTTTGCACCACATTTTCTACTATCTGTCATTAATTCAACTGCAGCTACTCACCAATTCTCTATTGTTAAAGGAGTTCCTAAATTTTAAAGGCTCTGAAGTCCGTACCCAGATGTACAGCAGAGGAGAATGAGGAGTGAACTGAAGGACTCCAACCTCTGACAGTAGTTTAATGTTTAGTTTCAACCTTCTGTCACATTTTGGGTGAAAAATGAGTGAAGGATTGTTCTTCCTGGAACAGCTGAATCCTTTTCTGATCCTGATCTGCCCTGCCTGACTTAATTTCTATGTTTATTAGAAGAGATAAAGCTTTTGCTGACCTATCTAGTTCATTACTTTTTCTCCTTTCAAACCCTGTTTTATCTTAGGGATGCCCTGACTGCACTTGTGTCTCCTTTCCCATGTCATCGTTCCTTGTCCTGGGGCCAGAAAGATTGTGCCGGCGAACCCTGATAGTAAGAAATTCAATAGCTTAAGGAACAGGTGTGAACTGCACCTCCACAAGGAAGAAGGTTTGTTAGCACAGGTCAGAGTAAACCTGTTGGAGGGGAGATATAAACAAGCATCATAATTATGTCTATATAATACATGGTCAGATTTAATCAGCATGGTTTCTTCAATAAAAAAAGAAAAGAAATAATAATTTTGGGCAAATTTGTAAGGCAGTACACACGTGAACATTTTATTTCCAAAAGTTTTTCACAAAAGCTTGTATTGAAAAGAAGCAAAGAATTGTCACAGATCAAAACTGTGGCTCAAAACCAGAAAGAGTAAGACGAAATAATCAGCTTCTGCCATGGAAACAGTTACCAGCAAAGCATCCCAGTGTTTCATAGAAAGTTACATATTGTTTCATTGAGGATTTGGAAAGAAAGTGAAAAGCAACTAGAAAAATTTGCAGGCAACATTTTTTCCCTGCTATGTACAAGAGAGCTGTGGAAACGTAGGAATCATGGGAGCTCAGAGATACAGGTTAAAAAAAAATTAAATACTTGCATAGATAACAAGAATAACCAGTCATAACGATGGTTTCAGTCAGAAGGGCTATAAGAAGCAGCGTGTAAAATGCCAGCTTTAAAACTGTTTTGCTTCTTATATTTGAAATAATTCTTCAAGTTAAACATATGGTATATTAATACTTTAGAAGAAATTATTTACGAGGTAAATTGAGACACAATTATTATTTTAGATGATTTTACTCTGCACATTTTTGTAGTGTTAAAAGCCATACACAGCACAGAAAGTTGTAAAGCAAAACGTTTAATATCAGTCTAATGAAATACAAAACATTTTCACTATGTCCCCAAATGAAAATTTTTAGTACAGAGTTCTTTTAATCCAGTTCAGTTCCTTGATCTTATTTTTCACACAGCTCTACCAGCAGTTGTGCCAGCACAACAGAAGGGATGGCACAGGGTGGGAACAGCAGCCGGGGGAAGTAGGAAAGAAGGGGTCGGAACTGTATAAACTAACCTTGCTGCTAAAGAAATGTGTCTTTTACCAAAATCAACACACACAGGCAGCACTGCTCCCCTTTACTGCAATTGCTTATAGAAATACAGCTAAATGGGACAATTTAGAGCCACAAACCCAGGCCTAATTAGTGAAACAAAGTAACTAACTGAAATTGTGTTTTTTAATATATTATATAAGCACACACACAAAAAGTTAATTGGAAGAGATTACCAGCATGAAAATACTCTTACCAGTATTAGTCAATAGAGTAAGTGAGGTTCAGCTTTGAGCAAAAGACACACCTCTTGAAGAAGGAGGAGATGGGGAACTGAGAAAGCTGTCATCTTCAGGGATAGATTCAGCAGCTGACAATGATTTGTAATACTCATCCTCTCCATCCAGCACTTTGATTTGGCTTGAAGAGAAAACAAACAACATTTATTAAGTAATGAATTCTGTCAATATCTTCAGAAACAGAAATTTCTCTGTGGATGTGAAAATGAAGAGTGCTAATACAAGAAGGAAAAAAAAAGATGGGATGATTTTATGAGAAAGATATAGCTTTTATACATACTTTTACTTTGCTATTAATTTTTTATGATTATACTCTGAATGGTTCCGAGGATCAGTGAAATGCAATATAGTCTCTCAGTTTGGGTGTACAGAATGATAGACCAAGTGTTTGCATTAAATGGGCATTTCACTTGACCAACGTGGCTTTTTTCTCTGTGTAGGGTATGATTTTGCTAATGCATTTTAGCTGATGGTTTGCTCCGAATACGATCAAAAGACCACATCACCAATTTTTGGGGAAAGCCCTATTGCCATCAAGGGACTTTCATTTTTCGGTGATGTACGACGAGCACTGCAGTCCCATGTTAATGTTTTTATTCCCTGAACAGGAGTACAAGAGAGGGAGATAAAACAAAGCAAATCTAGTGTAGTTGTGCAAAATTTTGGCCTTTAACCTTGACTCAAAGACCTCTTATTCATAGAGTTATATTTAGAAGATTAATTAAAACCACAGGAAATAATACAGAAAGTTCATGTATATTTTTGGAGGCGATGCATTTGCAAGACCAAACATCCATCAGTTCTCTCTGGTCCATGGGACCAGTCAATTAAATACTTCACCAATTGTAAATTGGCTTTTGTAAATTGTTTTCA
This sequence comes from Psophia crepitans, assembly GCA_013399095.1. Taxonomy (NCBI): domain Eukaryota; kingdom Metazoa; phylum Chordata; class Aves; order Gruiformes; family Psophiidae; genus Psophia; species Psophia crepitans. The sequence continues at coordinate 247,874 of VWZZ01005221.1, read as the reverse complement.
GTGATGTCTACCTATGGCCAGGCGATAAGTGCTCATGTGATGAGAACTGACTCAGTTCAATGGAGAAGGAGCAGCTGCTTTTTGGGCTGAGTGGCCTTTCTGGCTGAAGCCCATTGTGAGTGTGCTGCTGCAAAGCTGGCAGGGCTCTGTCTGTGTTCTAGGTCAGAGAACTTCAGTTTGGGTGCCCTTCATCTGGCACCTTTCACTAGTGCTAAATCCACTTGAAAACATGAAGACAGCTATTCTTTTTGTAGGAGTGCTCAAAGAGAGCTGGGGAGCGTATTTTGTAAGACTCAGTTCTAGTGTCTGCAGACAGCAGTACATACAAGTTTTACATTTGCTTCTGCAGAAAATGTCCAATGTCAATGCACAGAAATATGTTAATTGTTTATTTTTAGAAACCTCTCTAGAAAGTTTTGCATATTCTGTAATATCACAAAGGACTTCTTCTGTTTACAGTTGCTTAGAACTAAGAAGATAGATATTTACCCAAGTTTTCTTGGCTTCCTCTTGCTCCCTTGATATTCTAGAGTTCCCTGTGGAGAGGGCCAAGAACACACAGTCAAAGCAAAGCAGCAAGTCGTTAATTTTTAATTCAAAGTGATTTTGTGTTGAATGCAAGCAGATGCTGATAATATCAGAAGTCACAGCATAATTTTTTTGATCAAAGGGCTCAAGTGAGCCTGATGAAGCATGCATCTTGCTCGTCTTTGATAAACCACATCAATTATTCACCGTGAAGGCAGACATCCTGACATGAAAGCAACAGATAAAGAGCATAAGCACATGTTCAAGACGAGAGCAGAAGAACGTGGGGGTGGGGCTGGAGGGGCTGAAACAGGTATTAATAACAGAATTATTAACTGGAAACAAAGCCAGTAAAACAGCTTTATTGCCACTTTGAACTCACATTTAACTGGTTATAGTACATGTTGTCCTCAGGGCTATTCAGCATTTTGGGCTGCTGACATCGTCGACGAGGTGTTCTCAGCTTCTGTTCAAGACAGTTTTCTGAACCTACAGTAAGATAACGCAATTTAGTTTTAAGCTGTGCCAGGTGCTGTGAACGTCTTAGCATATTTTAGTCTGTAAAGAGCCTTTTCTTCTGTCCTATTTGGTCCTGGATTTATCAGCAAGTCTTTCCTATCCAAAGTAAGCACACAGAAACTTGGAGATCTTTGTTTTCTCTTTCGAAACTTAGTTCAAACACAAGTTTTTAAGCCGAACTTCATTTTTACTTTTATAACATTTTTTATTCTTCCATATATCTATATCACACAGTTCCTTATTCCTTTCACACTTTATCTCAGCATCTTCTGTTATCTAAGCAGGAAATGAGGTATATTGTGACTAGCTAGGGATATATCATTCAGCAGCAGCAAAACCGTTTTTCTACAGTAGACAGTAATAAAGCCTTTTGACTGATGAGACTTAGTCTATTATCATCATTTTTATTATATAAAAAGGCTACCTTCTTGACATGGCTCTCTGTTTAATCAGAGTAATCGAACCAGTCTGGAATTATGCTTTCTTAATATAATTTCTGATGTGCTGTAAAGTAACAGTCGCTTAAAGTCATCTGGAAAGCAGAGCTTAAAGATGAAGGAAATATTTCAGAAGGGGTAGATTCTGAAAAGAACGAACAACTTTTTTTTTTTTTTTAATGAAGGAAAAAAGATATTATGGTGTGCTGTACTCTATTTTACCAGGTGTTTTCTGTGGCACATCCTCTAGGTTACCAGGACAACTATTTTCAGGACAAATCAGAATCACTAGGTTACAAAAGACACTGTGGGGGGTAAGGAAAGGTCATTTCCTTTTTAAATAATTCTCCCAATGCCTCTGACTTTTCTGATATCTCCCTGTTCAAAATTATTTTAGTGACAGTATGAATAAACAATTTTTTGGTGGCACTGGAGGAAAAATATACTTCTTATCACATTTGCATTCCATGCTGCTCGGGAAACTTGCTCTGTTATAAAAGACCAGCACAAAGATCAAGTAGCACATGAATTCCTTTAAACACTTCAAAACTGAAGTCAATATGGCTTCTGCGGATGCAGGACTCTAATCTGCAAATCCATTTGTAAGATCTGGCCTTAAGGAGCAGGTAATATTACAAAGGAGGTTTATTATACACCCAGGTTTACAGTCTGCAACTACCGTACTTTTCTGCAATTACTGGGTGAAGTAGAGGAGGTGGCTGAACTTCGGCCTTTTCAGCCAAATGATTGACTGCTCTGGGAGATTTTCCTCCTTTTACTGTCCTTCCCCCTCTCAACAGTGAAATTTGAAATATAATAGGTTCCTCTCAGTGTGGGACTGCAACTTCTGTGTGGGAGGGGAGCACTTGTTTCGTGTCAACTGTCATGTTCCCTCACAACACCTGGGAGGGATGGTGGGTTAAATGGCCTCCAGGGAACTGGCTGCAGTTGGGTCTAAAATTCAAACCCAATTTTATAGAGAAAGGTTACAATTCTCCAGTAATACAAAGCAACTTTTAAATAATACATTCATGCTGCTTGCTAATTTATACCCAAAGCTTCAATCCTTTATACTTTCAAGTTCAGTAAACCTTTATATTGTTGCTAAAGAGATTGTGACGGCTGAGCCTGAACCTTTGCTACTTACCTGTATTGTATATAACCAGACAAGGCAGAAGCTGTTGCAGAAAATAATTCTGGGGAAACTGGGTGCCCAAGTAACATCTGTGTCTTTGGAAAGTTTGTTCTCTAATAATTAGATAGGACATAGGCACAATTTTGTTCTCTCTGAAGTCTCTGGAAGTTTTGTGGAAGACCTGCCATAACTACATTCCATTCTCTCTCTGTTTGCTCTGAAAGTTACTCAAACTGGTTTTAGAGCTTTCTGTCTCAGGACAGCAGGGCCTGCAACTTTTGCAAGCAATGTTTTCAGTTGCAAGGCCATACGAGTCTCTTCTTACAGCAACATAGCTCTTGAATACCTCTCCACAATTTTTTTTTTTTTATTCTAGTAAGAGGCTGGTATGAATGAAGACTCAAGTCCTCACAGTTCTGCATAATTGCACACACCTTTCTGTAGCTTGTCAGAAGTAAAAACAGCACATAAATATTTAGAAAATTTTCAACAGTACAATAATATGATGAGGTATTCATTTTTCCTTTCCCCCAAATGCTGTTGTGGCCTTCATGCTATTTTTTTCAAAACACCTGTATGTATAGTCTTTGTTTTAAAAATATCTTTTATTCACTAGAATTCTGGGACATTAATATTTTGCTCTAGCTTTTTATCCTGACACTTAATTATTTCTGTGCATTCTATGGGTGGTCTGCAGCTCGTGTCCTCCAAAGGAAATACCCTTTCAGTGGGCCCATTTGTCTTAGTGTTTAGTAAGCATACTACATGAACGGTACAAAATCTGGTAACATTTATCGTAAACTACCATATCTGGAGAAAATGGTATTAACATGTGCTCAACACTCAGCAGTTGAATAGGCCTTTTAAATGCTGTTCTTAAATATTTTGCTTTGATGACAAACTTGAAGCCACCAGTATGAAAAAAGTCCCTTGTCATTTTAACAGCAATAGCAGCAGCCCCAGTATCATTAACAGGGTATTGTCTGCACTGCACCCAAATTGTACCAGATGCCTCTGGCACGTCCAGGCTCCTGAATTTGCTACAAATGTAGAGACCAGATGAGAGAGTGAGCACATGCTCACCTTCAGGTTGTCCTTTAGCACCATTTCCAAAGTAAGAAATCTGTCCCCCTTTTGTCTGGAAGAAAACTTTCTTTCTAACTCTGAGAGCAGAAATTCCTTAGGTTATAATTTCTTTATCAGTAAATTCCTTACTGCAGTGCAGAAATAACAGAGAGTAGTCAAAATGCCTTCTGCCAAGTGCAGCTGATCTAGGAAGTGTGGGGCAGCTGAGGTTCTGGGCATCCTCCTCCTCTCCTTGCTCAAACCCAGAGAGGCTGATACACACCGGTGAGCAGGCTCACATGGATGCTTCCCTAAATCTACCACAAAATTGATGTTGCTTACAGTGAAAGGAATGGCAAATGGGTAAATCTGTTCAAGTATGAAATATTTATAAGTAAACAAAAAAACAACGGGGTTTCTGTTTACTCCTCTATACCACTATTGGTTATCCTTTTTCTTTCTCTGATGCTTAGGAGCCCAAGCCAATAGACCAGGACCTTGCAGTGCTCAGATACATTACGAAGGCATGTCGTTTCAACCAAACGCAAAGTCAAACATCTGAGTTACGTTTTTAAGAACTGGGAATTGCATAGTTGGAAAGCAGTGTCTCCAGGAGAGACTTGGGAATCATCATGGCTATTCAGCTGAATAGACGGGGTGCAAAGCAGAGGACTACTCAATAGAAATAGGAAAATAGTTTTATTGTTGAGTGCAGAATTATTTTAAAGTGGGTGCTGTAAACTGCAGAATGCTTTTAGAACAAGAACAATCTGAAATCTCAAAAACCTGCCATACGGTGAGAAATTTAAGATGACTTTTCTATTTAGTTTTTTTCAAAAGAAGGTTAAGAGGTGATTTGAAGCAAATCTAAACCCCTGAATAGAAAGCAAAGGGTTTTTCACCTTCAGAAACAAAAATCTGAACTGCCTAACAGTCAGAAGTGGAAGAAAATTTCAGACCAGAAATACAGCACATAGTGAAAGCAGTGATATACTTTCACCTCTGAATTTCCACATGATTATTCTTCTTTGCTTTCTTATGGCTGAAACGGAAATATTTTCCTTCAATTAGACATCACATCCATCATACTGACACTTTTTATGACATCTCTTGGCTTGGAGATGATTAGCACATTTCTAATGCCGTATCTTATTTAAATGATTTTTCTGTTTAAAAATCCATTCATTCCATGAGCTGCAAAGGATTCTTTCAGAAATGCACAAACTGCCAAACAGTAGGATTTAATGAAAGACTCCTTATGCTCTTTAGCATCGACACAAGAACTGTTGCATCTAGGATCTGGGCCCTGATCAATACTTTCAAAACAGTACCTGCAAAAGTGTATTTTTCTAATGACTTCCCATGAGGCAGATGACTTCACTTGACGTTCAGTGACATCTTAGATGTCCTGTTTGTCCTGCTTATCTTGGCATTGAAAACTTGGGGACCAGGCACTGGGCACACTCCAGAGGAACTGAGGATGATCAGATTTTTCTCTCTGAAAGGAAGCTAGGGTCTCCATAAACTGTTGAAAAGCCCTTGCTTCAAAAGCCCCTTGATGCTGATGACCTTGCCAAACATTGCTGATTTTTCCTATATGGGGAATTCTGCAGAGAAAATGGCGATTGCAGAGCTACAACTGTGTTTGAAACTTGCAAAATCCACTGATGTGAGTCAGATTCTTTCAAGGTTGGTGCAGCACAGAGGGAGCTCTAAACTCTGGATGACATCTTACTGTTAGCAAGGAATGCACAGAAGGGATCTTTGCCAATGTGCCAGTGCCACAAAGGAGGCTGCGTCACCGATTCCCTCGCTGAAGGGACTCCATCCACTACAACACATATTGAAGGGTGGAGCTGAGTCCTCTCATTTAGCTTCTGAAGCCATTTACCCAAAACAGGTTTGGAAGGGGTTAGTCTTGTCTCTTTTTCTGTTACAGGTGAACACAAACCTAGTATCACAGGAAGGGTAGTCCTTCTATAATCACTCAGACAGGAAGATTTAGATTATGAGAAGGGACAGTCTGCTAAAGGAAAGGTAATGGGGCCATTTAGGGGATCATATATATTATTAACAGAGTAAGCAAATAAAGTAAATAAATCAGTATGACCAAGAAAAATAGTAAGCGTGTGGCTGACTTCCAATCTATAATGCCAGATGAAACATGAAAGTGCAACCCTTAATTATAAGCAAATATTAGCACAGACTCATGGGATCTCATCATAACATCTCAAGGTCTACATTCATGAAAATTTAAGCAATGTTTAAAATCATGTTAATTTGTTCTTTGTTTGTTTCTTTTCCTGCCAGTCTAATTTATTCCAAAAGACTTTGGTTCTCAAGCCTGGATATATTGATCATGCCTATGTAAAGCATTGTTATAGCCTGGGGACAAGATTTTTGTGGAAAAACTTGTCTTTGTTCTCCTTTGATAATTTATATGTATTTTGATGTTTTCAAGCTTTTCCAGTTCGGAATCATTTTTCAAGGCAGCAAGTTAACTTCAGTTTTTCTCTTGAAGTCTTGGGCAAATGCAGAAACGACCTCACAGACAATGATAACATACATCCTCCTCCTGGACTGGATGCTAAGCGGATAATTACGTGCAGCATGTTGATTTCAAGGAACAGCTACATTTCCTTCTGTGCCCATATGAGTCTGTTCAGAGGACTCAAGGGATTGGTGATTCTGGTCCCACTCATATCAGTGTTAAATGGGAGTGACTGAACGTCACTTATGTAAATGTGTCATTTATGCAAAAATGCTGTAAACGAACTAGGCTTTATGATTTGAATTATTTCAACTTTGTTTTTAAAAAGAGAGATTTACAAAGGGCACATAATGCTGTTTGGCCATAAATGTTCATACCAACATGTTTTCCTCCCTTTCTCATCCCCACGGTGCTCCACCATTTGCACAAATTTGCATCATACCCTAAGTGCAAAATGGGAGTAAAATGAAAAACTTTCCTGAGAAGCAGAGTGAATACTCAGGCAGTTAGCCCCCACTGAGCTCCTGCTGCGCCTGCCTGGCCATACTCAAGCCAGCTAATGCAGAAGTCTCTTGCACATCCCTGTACACTGTGGTCAGTGTGACTTTAGTGTGAGCTCACATCACAGAGTATTTGTACACTGCCTGTTAAATGCTACCAACTATAAACGCATCAGAAACAAGGACAGGATAACAGGTCTAATAGGCTTCACAGAACAACTACTGTAGAATAATCTAAACCTTCATTTGGGAATAATGAAGTTATGAGGTGTATGCTCTATACTACACATTTAATTATATTATTATAGTTCTGCAAAACTGGAGGCTGATAGAAAATAAACACACTGTCTCTGAGAGATTTTAATCTCAGTACAGGCAAAACCACACCAAGTGACAACAACATAGGGTAGGAGAGAAAAAGTAATCAGGTATGTCTCTAATGTCTTCTTTTGCCTTCTGGGGTGGGGAGGGGAAAAAGCAAACTACAGGAGAGAGAAATGGACAGGAAAAAGACAAAAAAATGAACAATCAAGTAAGATACTGAGAAACTAAGGAAAAGAAGAAAAGGGAACAAAAAACCATTAATGGTGAAGCAGTAGAACCTAAGTTCCGGCATCAGAGTATTTGATTAACCTAGTAACATCAAGAGCCTGGAGGCACATTGGCATATTTAATATTATTAACAATTGTAATTCTCTCCAGGATACTTCATGCTTACCTAGCAGTAGCTCCAGAGCTCTGAAAATGTTCAATAAGGTCATCTGTTCTGTTGACATAATGAGATATAGTATGATGGGAACCATTCTTGCCACCAAATTCCTTCAGTCCCTTCCTCTATAGAAGAGTGTCCAGGGATATTTACAGGGGCTGGTGCTCTTCATGCTGCTAGTGACAAGCAAGCATGGGAAGAACAATAAATCAGATGTTCTATGAGGAGTTACAAGGCCCCAGCTCTTGCTAACTCTCACAAAATATCCTACTGGAGCTTCACATAAGTGTTGCTAAGGGAAAAGACATTAACTACTTTAGAAATATATATTAATACTTTGAAAGAGTGATTAATCCTTGGCAAATCTTGCAACTCCAGTGTATGCAAAGCTCTTACTTGGATTCTGTAGGTAATAAAAAGAAGTTAGATTTAATTGTTTTCAGTGTCAAGTGCTTTGTAGTCTAAGTCTGCAGCTCCAAATGTAGTTACCAGATTTACTGAAAACACAGAATCTGGAGGGGTAAAAAGCCATTCAACAGAAAGATTTAAGATAAAACAAAACCAAGCTTCATGATCACCTCAGATCCCCCACGAAACTGTGGTGAACTAGAATTCTGTTTATTCAGATGGAGTATGCTGATAGTGCCAAGATCCATAGACTGCTAGGGAAATTAATGTAGCCTCTTTGATGTCATGTGCACCCCAGAATCTGTAACACACTGCTAAAACTGTGAGCACAGCCTTTTGTTTATAACCCTAAACAGAACCATTTGAATACACACACAGAAAGAAGTCGTAACAGAAGCAATGCATTTTCTTCCACCCAGTGATTCATTACTTACGGCTTCATCTTGGATACTGCAGTTCTATGCAAAGCCATATGCTTTAGATTATAAAGCACACTAAGCAAATCATAAGTTTTTCAAGATGGTATGTAAAGGCTGTTTTTGCATCTGTTTGTTGCCAAAGACCCAGATGATACTGCAATTAGAACAACAAATATTTTATGTGAAATCAATCATTTAGCTGTCTCTGAACCCTGAGACAATGGCTTTTAGATACACTTTGTTGGGAAACAAGATCCATAAATAGTTAGAATCTTGGCTTTTGTTGTTTTTTTCCCTTCCAACACAATCCTGATCCTTCAGTATTTGTCAGTTCTTTCAGTTTCTACTATGAGTGATTTAACTGTAGAGGGAAAAGGCAGATTTTAAACAAGGCATACCAAAGAACTAAACTGTCAGTGACTAACACGGGTAAGATTCAAACCTGTCAGCAAACAGCATGCTTCTACAAGCACAGTCCTGAAGACATGTCTTCCTATACACGTTGAATATACACAGCCCCTCACATCCCCTGCATGTGGTAACAGCTAATAGTGGGTTCCAGAGGTACAGAAACTTGTCAACTAACCAGCCAAAGCCAAGAGGTTTAGACAGCTAAAACTTTAACTTCAGGAAAAAAAACATGCCAAACCATCCTGAATGGCAGAAACTACTTCTGGACAATGAAGAAAACTTAACTGATGATAATTTTTCTTTCCCTCCTTAAACTTGACCTAAGATCGTTGTGGAATCTGCTTTTTGGTTAATTCCTGTGATCTTTTCAGAAGTGACAGTTACGGATGAAAATCGGGATGTTTCAGGTATGCTGGTATTACTACATATCACAGCATATTTCCTGGTTTTAGAAAACCTGCTTAATCCAAGAGCCACCAGGTGATAAGAAACAGCTATGTTACATTATCAAGTGAGATAAGCGATGTCTCTCTTGCTGTTTGAGCAATGCTGTATAATCAATACAAGTGAATGAAGAATTTCGCAGGGGAAAAACCTACTGAGAGCAATTAAATATGAAGAGATCACTTCCGGATCGGGAAATCCCTGAGCCACACGCCATGCTAGGCTGGAGAGTGTTCTGGGCAAATATCTCTGCTTGCCCTACTTTTGTACTATACCCTAGGCTTTTGTTCTTGGTTACTGTCAGAGAGAGGAAATTAGGCTAAACAGACTTGGATTGGACTGGAAATGCTCTTTCTTATGGTGGTGTTTTTTGGGGGGTGGTGTTGGGTTTTTTTTATTTTTAGTTTTTATTGTGAGGTTGCAAACATTTAAATGACCAGGAAAGAAATCCACTTAAAATAAATTCAAGCAGACCAAATCCCCAAGACACGACTGAATCTGAGGTTGAGAGAACTCCTCACAAAGTGCATATCAGAATCTTCAATGCAAAGATCATTTCATGGTCAACTTTAAGTGCTTATGGTAGGACAGTTGTATTACACTTGGCTTTTTGTTAGCACTGTACCAGATCAGCCTGAGCTTCTGGAAGGCAGAAGTAGAAATCCCATGCAAAGAGAAATATAAAGGAAAGCCAGCCATTCTTCTATTTTCTCGATATGTCCTGTTTTCCCTTCTCTGTAAGTATTCATCTGAGCTACTAGTCTTGAAGTAGAAACCCTGGGACACCTACACAGGCACTGTGCACCCAGAGGCTTGCTGTGATGCAAGCTTGTCCCATCAGCATTATGCCATGGTTGGAGCTCAGCAGTTAGTCTTTTAGTTAGTTAAAGACAATAGGATTAGAAAGAACCTCAAGTGACTTGTCCGTCCCTGCCTTCCAAAGTGAAACCACAACTTGTGTTGGAGGTATGAGAAATTTTCAAAGTTACTCAGGAACAAAAGATAGGGAAAAAAAATCCTCACAAACACAGCATCAACAATGGAGCCACTCATAATTACTTCTGCACAATAAGATGACAGTCAACCTAATGGAATAAATAGCTTTGGCAACTTTAAAGTATGAATCCAAAATATCACGACAGTACTATCAATTTTATAGATATACTCCAAAGTACATTTGGACCTGCTAATGCACAAGTTTTTAAACTGCAGATTGTGGATCTCAAGAGCTGCATATTATGTGCTAACATGCCTCAGAAAACTCACTACACACTTGGCCCTGGTTCATCTCATGGATTCTAGCTAAGAAAAGCAAAGCATGTGGGGAAAAAGATGAAACAAACAGAAAAAAGTAAACACTGCGATTAATTTTTAAAAATAAAAAGTCAAAACATTCAGTGCATTAGAGAGCAGTAACAAATCACAAATACCTTTCTAATACTGTTTCTCTACAGAGCCAACTACTGAAGTTGCCAAAAATGCATCATACAAATGTGGGGAGTTAGTCTATGCAATTGAAAGTAGGGCAGGAGGCAATCTGTAAGTTCACACTCAGTTAACGGACCTGTGTTTCAGAGTTGCTGTCCTAGCATACAGCCTGGATGCTTTTAAAGGTAATCCCTCACCTTCTTCCAAACTGTAATAATAGCATTTTTATCCCATACCCTCAGAGATTAAGCCACTTGATTGACTTTGAATTCTGGACACACAGGAAATTTGTATTAATTTAGCATAATGATGAGGCGCAATAAAGGCTCTGTGGAACCACAACAGCATGGTCTCTAAGGTTTTGTTCATTACAGAAACACAATTTGCATATCTGAAGGCTTGAAACCATGGGTCCATATTGATACAACTAGTATCCAAATTTGAGTGTAGCAGATTCAGCATATATTTCAAAGAATAAATGGTAGAAGCTCAAGATAAAACTCTCAGTAGATTTCTTCATTAAGACAGAACTTTTTTTTTTCTGAATTCAAGGTATTTGGCAGCAGTAACTTTTATAAAGGAAGTATTAAAGAAAGCTTGACTGAAGCCTGCAGAAAAGGCACTAGTTAGATATTTGCTTCCCAGTGTTGCTACAGTGATTTGTTCTGACATTTGTAAATGTTGGAAGTAAAGAAGGTATCTTGGCTAGATAAAGGAAACTAATGCTGCCAACCTACCAGCGATCCATTCCTTTAAGGGGCTGCTAATTGCTACTGGGACTCCTAACACTAGACCTACAATTAGTGACAGTTCACAAGTGATCTACAAATCAAACTCAGGCCAGTAAATTCTGAGGAAATATTTTCGAAGATAAATTGAAGAAGCATGAGCAAACTATTCAGTCAATGACAGAGTTAGAAAAATAAGTAGGACTAGAAAGGCTTCAAAGTTGTCTGTATCCTGTGAAAGTGCATCTAGGTTTTTTTCCTCCTTCCAAATCCAAATCACAAACTTTTAACTGGCAACTTAGACTATAAATCTCATGGTAGAATACTAGAAGTATAAAAATAAGGGATCATTATTTCCAGAGGTGTAGTTCATTAACTTTCATCCTGAAAAGGTAGATGGGAGTTTCCAGTAGCAGCAAAATGTATTCAGAAAATGTAGAGGAGATGTTTAAAGAAAAATGAGGGAAGCCTGCAAAGAATTTCAACAGTGGGATCTCAGTCCTAATAAAGCAAGACTAGGCTATATGTTTCATGATACCTAGCCACACCACCTGCAGTAAGAGCTTGGGGAGTGCAAAGTACGTAAAATATGGGTACTTTTCATCCAGTCCTTCCTAAAAGTATTTAAAGAAAAATTTGGCAAAGACGAGCTCATGGGAGCAGAGGAAAATACACACATGCGCACACATACAAATAAAGTGAGTTGACTTTCCAATATTACAGTGACTCACTTACGTGACAGTATGCTGTCTTGTTCCAAAATCACCTTTCTTTACAGGGCACAGCTTGCATTAGTACAGCAGCTCACTGTATTATATTCCCCTCTGAACGTAGTCTTTGTACATGAATGTCACTTATTTTAAATTGGTAAATGCTACAGAATTAGTTGGATTTTTTATTTTTCTCATAAATACATGACTAATTCTAGTGACTTTGATGACATTTTATTCCTCAGAGCTTAACGAACACTTCTTTACTGAAGTCAGGGGTGATTTCAGGTTCAAACTGAGGCACTAGGAGGGCTGATCTTTAAACCATTACAGCTCACCTCTTCTGGAAAAACAGGCTCCCTTCATGGTATCTCAGTGTAGGTACATGGAATTTCTTGTCACTCCAGAAAATAGACTAAGTGATTTCAGAAACTTTTGGAGTGAGTTGATTTGGACATGTTTTCCATCTCTCAGCTACTACAGAGCTTTGATTTTTTTTCAACCCCTTTCTTACAACTCTGTACTAGATTCTTGGCTGGTAATTGAAGAATACACCCCTATAGCATAGCTTATGATACAACAACATCAAATTCTGTTTGTGTCCTGATTTTGTACTTGGGTTGGTGGATATTGCAGAGCATGCAAAGTTGTGAAATAACACTTCACTGGTTACTGTGCACTAATTCCTTCTGTTAAGGACCTACAAAGGACCACACAGAGTTATGACATGAATAAACTAGTGCACTGCGAATGTACCTATTGCCATGGAATGTCACTTCTGATTTATCTGTTTCGGATAGCTGAGAAGTATGGCCATATTAACATAACTCTCTTCCATAACATATCCTTCTCAGTCCTTCTCAGTAGGACTAATTAGCTTAGGCACGGCACTGCACTCACCCAGCTATACTGCCTCCAGGGTCTGATTCACATCTAGCTTGAGCAGCTTTGCAAAGCACTTGCATGCACTGAGTCGCTATATCATAAATTTATATTATGGCTTATTCTGTACTAACTTTCCCATGGAGACAAAACCTAAAAGTCAGTTTTACTGCTCTAAACAGATTCATCAAAGTCTCCTATCAAAGTAATGCTGTAATAATAATGACAATATCCTGTCCCCAGTAGAAAGGCTCATATCCTGAAAAAGCTAGCATTGACGTATACCTTCATTACTAGAATTAGTTCCTCTGAAGCCAGCCTCAACACTAGGCATATGAATACAAGGGAAAAAAAAAGAAAAGTATCGGAAAACCACATTGATATTAATATGGTTTGGAGAAATATGATTAAAATGAAAATGTATAATAGAATTTTAAACTTTAGAAAGGACTGTCTTAATTATTTTGATTATTAAAAGCCCCTACGAAGTAAAAGGCTATGGGCAGAGAGAAACATGCATTTCTCTTCATTTGCAGAAGATATAATAAATTTTAAAAGTCCAGCACACATTCTATCTACACAATACTTGAATTAACACAGGAAGCTGTTTTAATTTAGTGATAATCGAGAGTCATACACTTTCTACAAACACACAATAACATGTAGAAGTACTTAACCTAATCTTTGATGAAAAATTCTTACGTTAGGTTCTTCAATAAAAAAAGCACAAGGATAACTTTTGCTTTCATGGAAAGTATCAATTCTACATGTAGCTGCTCAGCATTGTCTTAATTAAATGGAGACTGGTGGGTAGACAGAGGCAAACTGAAGATAATCAGCAAAATTCATGTTTTCAAATAATATACAAAACACATAAATAATTTCAAAGAGGCCCATAAAATTATAGTTTTTGAAAAAATATTTAAATCATCATATAGCAAAAAGCAAAGAAATATGACTTGTGGACTGTAAGTTACAGTTCATTGTTTGCTTTCACACGGTAGAGTGGCAGGAAATTATCTCCCTCTCGTCATGCATTTCATTTTTGATTAGGTGATTTTGCATTATTTGTAACTTCAAAAAGCAGCCACAAAAATATGAGGTGCCAAAAATATTTTTTCTTCTCTGAAGAAGCAATTTTCTAGAAGAAAACTGTCTACACCACCACATACAGCAAAACAAGATATTCAGTTTTTACTGTGAGCACTCACTCATGCCCACAATCTGCGTGAAGTCAATGCATTATGCCATTGCATAACGTAGGATGGAACCAGTATTCTTTAAGATATGTTATTATTTAATGATTTATCCCTTTTTATTACTGTCAACCAATAACACGTATTTGTTCAAAACAAATTACTGTTCTTTGATCATTATATTGACATCAGTTTGTTCAGAACAATCCATAGTACAAAAAGGGCAACATTATTTACACAGAACCATAAATACTTATTTTTATTTCTAAAATGCACAGTAGAGGTTAACTACACTTACACTTTTTTTGCACTCTGCTATTAGAACTTGATCTGGAAAGTTTATGCAGAAATACAAAACACCTTAGGTAGCTGTTTTGAGAGACAAAGTCTTAGCTTTATAAGTTTTGTGTATTTATTTTTTAGAGAGAGAGGGCTCTAGTTACTCTGTTTCAAAATAAAGCCTTTCAGGGTAGGATGTGAGCAGCAAGATGCACAGCTGCTGTGTGGCCTGTGATGAGAAGGTACCTGTGCCACCTGACAGTGCCAGCAGAGGACTGATGTCCTCATTGCAGTCATCCTTCTCTCTCTTTCCCCAATGGCTGCAGACAGCCAGGAGTAGGATAACGGTTTGAACGTACAGAGAATTTGCAACATCAGCCTCATGAGGGATGAATTTCCCTCTCATCTATGATGAAGTGTTAAATTCAGATGTCTAATGATGACATTCTAAACATCATCATTACTTATTTCACTGGAGCTCAACGCTCACAGAGGAAGAGACAGTCAATCATATTATGAAGAGCTACATGATTTATTGCTCCTCTTACACAAGAAACAGCAGTAGCTTGTGCCACTATTCAAGAAAGACTTGAGTGCCTGAACACTAGCTGTGAACTTGGGCCCACAGAAAGGAGGCTGAGCCCATCCGAGTTCACCCTTGTAATGAAACACCATGGTAGGAGAGGGCTCAAGGGGACCAAGGAGCTGCGAGAGCACACCTGGCTAGCTTTTCTAGTTTTCTTTGTGCACAATGAAAATAATCAGAAGTAAATGTTTCATGTCCTGTCATGTATTGCATCACTGAAGAGGAGGCAAAGCTTGTACCTCATGTAGAACCAAAGGGATGAAACTGGTAATCCTGCCTGCAACTGCACCTTTCTTAGCCTTTTAAAGAATCTAGGGCAAACCTGTGGATAAGAAGTGCCCTGTTCCTGCCAAGTGTAACTAAGATGGCATCCACCCATACTTCTAACATCAAGTAAACCCAGAACGATGGCAATTTAACTTAGCATCCATCCATCAGAAAAATGTGCTTATTGTCCATACTCAATGGGGAAGAAAAACAGTCAACGACATTACAGAAGTGCCTATACTTTTTGATTTTTTGATGGTATCAAAAAGTCTCTTCTAGATTACTAGTATTTGAACATGAGAAACTATTAAAGTAGCGCACCAAGTCAATAAAATGATCTCACTAGACTTGCTTGCTAACACGCATAAGAGGTTTTATCTTTAAAAATAGCCTCGTACCTAGTTGTATAAGCTCCAAATGGTGTTTAATGGGTGAAAATGCTTAAAGATTTCTGAAAGGCATTCCTACTTCTTGGCCATTAGCATGCCACAACAGGATAATTTAAATCTGCTTTCAGTTCTGTGTACTCAAGATCATAGCCCTCCTTATTTCTAAAGGGGAAGGATTTCCACCTATGTGGAAGAGAAGCATCCCAATAAAAAATATAAAGCACAGCCACTAATGGGCCCTCTTCAGGAAGTGCCATGACCAGACAACTGTAACTGCACCTGAGTTAGAAGTTAGCCAGGCTTCTTTTTGTTCAATTGTTTCTTCACTAATACTGGAATTTTAGGGCAACAGAAACTTCTTTTTTTGTGAATTCAGGTCATATTAGCTAACAGTTTCAGCTGAAATAACATGAAAAAACTTCAGAGATGTTGAAACAATTCATTTTGGCATCTCAAAAACAAAACATGTTGATTTTGTCACAAGGGGACTCCTTTCCCAAAACAGAGGAGGTAGTGCTGCCACCCCTGATATCCAGAATCTCAGTGATTAGGCCATGTACTTAGGCTGTGAAAATGTAGCTTCAAACACCTCCTTTAATTGATTTGGTACAGGGACCTCAACCCAAACATCACGCTTCTCAGGAGAGTAACCTAACTGCTGGGCTAGAAATATTCTTAGGTAGGTTTCTCTCAGCCTCATTTGTTGAAAGTGTCCCACTTTGCATAAAGCAGTTAAATATTCATTGAAACAGAGATTGAAAGCCAGGTGCTGGCCCCCTTTTCCTCTGACTACTCAAATTACCAGGATCTCAAGTCATTCACATGCTCTCTGTTTCTTTGGCCTACTTACTATTTAATGTACATTCCACTGATGGGAGAAAGGGGAGAAGGAGAAAATGCTTTCTTCTCTGAACCTCTGTATCTGCCTTGGGCAATGCCCAGGCTGGTAAAAATATGGGTCAGTGAAAGTTTTGAGCCTTACCTTTGGAAGGACAGTAGTATGGAAGGTAAGAAATGACCACTTTCTGACGTGTAGAGTAGTTAAAAATAAAGTAGTTTAATGACAAGAAATAGTATTATTTAAAGGAGAAAGAAGTGAGACATCTGCATCTATTTGTATCCAGCGTTTATCCCTATTGGCACAATTAATAAAAGCTATGCATAAATCACACGAAGTTCATTAAATCCACTGGCTCAGGCTGCTGACTAATTGGTAAATACACACTCGATAAAAATGTAAAATGTATGCCAACTCCACATTTTAAAACTGGTTTCTAGTTAAGATGTCTCTGCTTCCCAGTTGCTTTTCCAACAGAGCTCGATTTTCATTGAGTTATTGGTCTTAGGGAAACAATAATGCCCAGAACAGTGCCAAAAGATCTTAGGCCCTAGATTAGGAAAACAAAAAGCAGCTCTATTGAGCTTACAGAGACTAACGAGTTAGCTGTCCTGTATGTAGGGAGATTTTCTAACGTACCTGTGAATCCAAGCTCTGCTGATGCCAGCTGTGCACGTTTCAGTAGACCCTTTCAGGCACTTCAACTCCTTTACAAATGTGGCCTTTAGCACTTGCTTCTGCAATGCTGCCTACAACTATTCCAACGTGAAGGTATCATTGCTCAGCGAAACTTTGATTGAATCAAATCTGGCAATTCTGATAAATTAAAGGTCCAGGAACTATGCAGGCCTGTGCAGACAGTTTGACACTGTCAGACACAAATAAAAACTAATTATGGAAAACATAATGAGTATGAAAGTGGCTGAGGCTGGAGCCATCTATCCCAACACTTCTCTAAAGGTCACAGAAGACCCATCTCCATTCACTTGGACAGGGTGAAGCCTCTGTACTCCCCGGCACAGTACACCCTCCTTTTCAGAGGAGGCCAGCACCCAGCCAGCCTTTATAGATAGGGAGCTTGACACAAGACTTTAATAATTAGAGTGCCTTTTAACAAATCCATGGAAAGCCTTATCTGAAGGGTGTCTTTTTGCCACCATCACTGATGGGTCTGTTTGAGGAGGGCCTTCCTGAAATCAAGCAATTGCAGATGCAGAGAGGCCTTGGGAGCTAGCCCAGTGCTTTGTTTGGGCCTGACCTCAAGTTTTCTGTATTCACATTTTTTTCAAAACATGATTTAGAACAGATGTCACTGGACACCAGAGCTGTGCTCCAGGGTTGGAGTAGAAAATCACAGCAAAAGAGGGAGGAGATACTGAGCAGCTCGATTTACGTTACATGAGGATTTTGATCTGCATAGCAAGGAGAAGGCGGAATCCACCCATCTCCAATTTTAATTAGACTCACATTCAAATATCAGCGCTGGTTTCCCTCTATTAAGGCACAAGCAAAATGCTCAGTTTGATTGTGAACAGCCTTATAACTAAGTGGTGTATTTTGGGCTAGGGATGGTTTAGGACCATCTCTGCTTGTATTCTCTATTTCTGCCATTGACTTTGACAGTGCCTGAATGACATATTCAAAGTACTTGCCCCCAAACCACACTTATGGTGTGCATGATTGAAACAAAGGATGAAATAATGTTGACAAACAGTATTATGAAATTGATATAGATTTAATAGTGGCTTAATGAAAGAAATGGGAATATGAAACTCCCTTCTTCTCTAGACAATGTGTGGTGAAATAAGCTGTCTGCAATGGAGGGAAAAAGCTCAAAAAGAAACATTTGGAAACAATACAATGACATATGGTCCCATATGTTGCATCTATAATGCTTTCTAATTCCTTCAGGGTAAAATTCACCCTTCTCCTGAACAAATTCCAAGTAACTGGGATTTTCTTGTGAGGACTGAAGGAAGAAATAAAATCTGCCCTCCATACATACAGAGACAGGAGACAAGACTACGAAGCAGCTTCTCTGCAGCTCTCTGCAGTGGACTGGAGCAGCACCGGTTAACCTTTTTTGATCCTTTTCTAGGTATTTATAATTACTGATCCATAGGCTCATCCTCATCTCTTCTCCTTGGTCAAATCAGCTCAGGGAATACTTTCCCAGTGAGGTGTTCAAAGGTAAAGAGGGCATGTGCTCAGCTTTCTGAACCATGGTAGGACAGCAGAATAGCTCGAGGCAATTTAAAGGTTTGCACACAGAAAACTGCATATTGGTGCTGATAAGGCATGCCCAGGGCTCCAGGGCAATTACATTCTACAGCAGTTTTAGGTGATGCCTTCACAGCCCTCAGTTTTTTGAGATACAAAATCCACTCATAATTCTTGGTCCTACACAGTTCACCAATCCCTGGATGAGGGAGTGGGAGAAGAAAAGGCCTGCAAAATCTAACAACAGTGTTTAAGCTCTTACAGAGCAGATTTTGGAAGTGTGCTGAACAGAAATGGTCAAAGATCCATCCATCAATGAAAGTGTCTCATATCTAAATGCTCTGAATTAAATTGTGATACAATAATAATTATTGGAATTTTGGCACATTTTGGGTGGCTGCACTACTCACAGGATCAACTCAAGGCACAGGCAACTGCCTAGGTCAACAAATAACTGGAGGTACCAAAGTGGCCACAGTTCTGTTGAGTCCTCACAGCTCTGGAAAGCCAGGCTACCTAGAACGAAGGTACTCGCTTCCAGTTTTCATCACTGACCCTTATGGACGTGATGTACTGCAATTCCTCTGTTCGCACACGGCAGGGAAACTTTTCTCACAATCCTTATTCTTACACGCCTTATTAATGGGATGTTCCAAACTTCAGACGCTTCAAAGTTGACGTATGCTGCTATTTGCCTGGTCATTAAAGTGCAACTCCATGGCCATTTTATAGGTCATTTAAGCTATTTTTAAAATTTGCTTATTTGTCACCATTCCTAGTCTGTTTCAGGAGCCAGTAATTAGCTGTATTCATTGATCTAATTTCTTTGTATATATATATATGAATAGTTTTGAAACTATATGTTACTGAAAAGTTATGTATTTGAATTCTCGGTCATATTTTTTACAATTTGTGTTAAATACCATGCCCTCACCAGCCTGTCTGTTAGGAAGAGGCACCTTTGCATTTTGTAAATGTGTGTCTTTACAGGCCACTAGGACTATCTTTACCTGTTCAGCCAAACTCAGCAGTAAATGTCCTCTGTAGCTGATTCTCCTCCTGTTTTGACTAGATCATGCAACTGCGCTGGCTGATATATAACTCAGAGTGAAAAAAGAAAAGATGATTTTGTGTTTCACCTGGATGTGTTGGCAGTAGCAGGAACAACCTGTGAACATTGGAGGGAGTAACACTGCAGCAACTGGCACCTCCACTGAAAAATGACCTGTGAGATGATGTCTAGATTCTTCAGCCCAGCTGAAGTCCATCAGCAGGGAGTGGGATTCAAAAGGTATGTTCATGACTGGTACTGGAGAAAGATAAAGAAGTGTAGCAGATATGAAATCAGATTAATCAACTCACTAAAGAAGTTCATTTAGCAGAAATCCTGCTGTGAAATGGGAATAAAGGCAGAAAAGCCTTTGTCCCCAATTTCGTAGGTCAAGACAATATGCTGAAATCAAACCAAAATTTTTAGTTTTATTTTCCCTTAGCTGTGACTAATAAAGCACAGGCTCATTATTTCCCGTGTTCCTGAAAGATACCTTTGTTCTTTACATTTTACATCAAAGTTTGCATTAACTGAAGTTTCTCGGGAACTGGCATTCTTACGCATTTCATCCTCCACAAACCAATAAACCACTCACTACATACACAGTGGTGAGTCTGAAGAAGTTGCAGGATGCTGCTCTGAGATGTTAGTCTGGAAACTGGCAGCATGAGATACCTGAGAAAGGCATCTCCTGGCACAAGACACCAGCTACAACATCCTCGGCACCTAGCAGGACAATGCCCGAACCTCAGGGGCCCTTCAAGACTTTAACAGTCAAAACACTCTTTTATGCTCAGAGATTTGTGAAAAGACTTTCACGCTATGGCTTGCACACATTGACTTCCACAAATGGTCAGTAATACTCATATCACACACGTAGCTACCAGCTAGTTGTCACAGACTTCTGCAAGTTTGTTTTCTCAAAGGCAGAAAAATTCAGATGTGCCTGTACTAAGGATCCTGGCTTCAGGAAAGGTGCAAAAATGGTCAATGAAATGATAGTGTGTGATGCAAATGCTCTGACTCAGTACAGACAAGCTGGTTGTGTCAAGCACTGCTTTGAATGAGTTTTTGTTCTTGAGTATTATCTGAGTTGACTTTAGCTGCCCAACTGACTCAGCTCAATAGTGCTGTCTCAATGACACCGATCTACAGCAAATACTGGAGCCTAGCATGCAGACCTCTAAACATGAGGTGTTGCACAGCCCAGGCTTTCAGAACGAATTTCTACTACACAGAGATGCCTCTTCAGACAGAGTTAGAGCTGTTGGGAGACTGACCTTATCTTGCAATCAGATTGGAAACCATAACCCTAAGGAAAGATAGGCATCATCCTAGTATAATAGCGTGTGCTCTAGGATGATCACCTTCTCAGTCCAGCTCTACTTATTTGGGTTCAGCTCCAAGTAGAAGTCCACCAGGATGTGAGACAGTTATAAAGCTGTCATAAACTCAGGGATGGATATGATGGGGATGAGGGCTTCAGGTCTCTGATTCCCCCACTAAAAGCAGCAGAGATTTTTTTAGCCCATAGGCAGAGATTAAGCAGTACTTGACTTTGCTTCTCCAGCTGTAGGATAGGCACACGGGTTATCCAGGCAAAAACTACAAAAGACAAGGAAGGATGCAATGAAAATATTTAGGCCCAGAATCAGAATAAATTCCCAGAATAAACTTCTGCCCAATAAGTTTCTAGAAGGCACTAAGGTAACATTAATGTTGATCCAAGCTGAGTTTTATTATCTGACAGATATAGAGCCAATAGTACACCCTAAACATATCCACACAGGTACTACACACACTATGGTACAGGAATGAAAAGTCTTCCCTCTTTCAGAAATCATCTTTTCTTGAAGGGAAATCACCACCACTTGCTCCTCCTCAGCTCTGAAAGGTCAGTGAAGACTTTTCTATGGCTACTAGAAACCATTTCAAAAGCTAAACCAAGACAGGGCTGGGGTGGGAAGGAATAATAACTCCTGCATATTTATCTCCAAAACTACTCACTGTGTTCGTTATTTGCCTCTCTCTGGTTCTTGTCTCTGTTAAAACATTTACAGACAGACACTATCTCTGTTTATTTGGTGTCTATGACACCTCTATCAAAACGTGAATCAGCATCAGCAGCATGTCAGCCTGTGATGGTGATCAGAGTGATGCCTGCCAGTCTCCCCCCACTATAACATTTACGTTACTTTTTTTGTTTTAAAAAAATATGTGCACTTGACACTAGCTGCATTAGACCATCACCAATACTTGGAAAAGTCATCTCTCTTCTCATTTAATATTTGGAAATACTTAAAGAGTTTGAGGGAAATATTTTCATGGAATGTTTGATGTAAAAAGTGCTCCAAGGCTGATAGATTTTTTCAGTTAACATTTCAAAATTGCTTCAAGACTGGATGAAGGATTTGATGAAATACTTCTATGTTTTAATTTTCCAGCTGGAAAATGAAACTCTATTTAATATTTAAAAGCTCTTTTACAAAATACACAGAACTATTAAAAACACTACCTGGGCTATTCTGCAGGAAAAGAAACAGAAACAAACACGCCTGGAATACAAGGCCCTGCAGCCACTCAGCAGTCCACAAAACAACTTTGGTGAGCGTAACCACATCCTTCCTTCCCAGGGAAGCCCTTCCCCCAGAAAGCACAGAGCCAACGCACTCTTGCCAGACATTTGAAATGATGATTGGGTTAAAAAAAAAAAAGCATCAACTCACCCAGGACAAAACTCAGCTTCTCTTAGATGGACTGGGGCTGATACCTGTGTGAAATCACCGCTTGACTGACTGTAAAGAAGGGACATAGTGTGCAATTACTGCATCTACCTAATACTTCTTGGAAGAGGACAAGAAGCAGATGGGCCTATATCCCCACTCATCATCTGGCTGATTGGCAAAACTGGCTTTGCATACATGCAGCTGGGAATATTGTATAGCTCTCCTCTTCACATTCTTTCTCTAGTGACTGCATCTTTCTTCTTACATCAAACTTCCTCTTTCAGCTCCTGGTAACTTCTCTCCATGTAAGTGTGGAACAACTGGTACCTGCTTGATGTGTTGCTGCACCATTTGTTCTATAATGGAGTAGCACTTTAAAAGGGGATGGAAGGTTGCAGAAGAATGGTGATTTGTTGATCCACTGACAAAACAACTTTGTCCTGACCACTCTCATCTGGCAGAAGGGAACACAGCAGGAACAGTGGAGGTTTATTTAATCTTCAGTGTTTTACTGTCTTCTACAGCAGAATCACTACCGACTTAAGCGAGAAGATGGTTCACTGATCAGAGTCTGTTTTTCTCAACCTGCGGAGCGCAAGATTTGCTGTATAGCGATGACCACTAGGAACCACAGAACTACAGGAAAGAATTAGGGTTTGAGCAGTGCACAAGGCTGAGCAAGATACAACATTTTAGTCTTCCCTCTCCACTCTGGCAGGCCCAGTTGTGTCTCAGACAGCTTTGGCATATATATACCCATCAAGGCACAAATGAAGATAAATCATTCTTTCTGTTATTCTCAGGTCTTTTTCAGCTGCAGTACCAGCAAAACTTGTTTTAAGCTCTCCTTGTTTATTTTTCTCATATTTCAAAGGTAAGTCTTCACTGCAATCTCACTCCTCCTCTGCTAAAAATGTATCCCCTACCGTTTAATATTTATAACAAAGACTTAATGGAGAACTGAAGGTCTACAGCCTTAGAAATTGTGATGCACTAATGGTATCTCATACGTCTTGCTGGGGCTAATTTGCCTGCATGGAGTGTTAGGTGAATACTGCACTAAAGCTTCTAGTTCCAGTGCATCCAGAGCCAGTTTTTTGAGTGCTTGCTACCCTGCCAGGAGCACACATCCCACAGTACTTTGACCTATAAATTCTGTAACAGTGAAATACAGAAATCTAGTCTAGCCCAAAGACATGACAAACTTATGACTCATCTTGCCTGTTCTTGCCTCAAGTTTTCTACGAAGCAGATGTTAACATTTTCTTCACCCACTGTCGCAACTTCTGTACAAGAGTTGATCAAAATCCAACAGGGTTCCCATGAATCGATCTGTTTTAGGGCCTGGAACTGTTGCAGGCACGTATGCTTAGGCAAGTTGGAAACCATCCGTATTTCAGCTTCCTGGATAATGGAAGGGAATTTCCATTTAAAAAACTAGTAGTAGAGCTGGTGGTAGTTTTCAGTTTGAGAGTCATCTGAGATGCTTCAACAGAAAGTGATACTGCAAAGTACTATGAAAAAAGAATTTGGCCTGGCATATGAACTCAGTCTCACAGTTAGAATCTGTGGTTGAAAACTGTTAATTCTTAATTTCTTTAAGAATCAGATCTAAACTTTGCAACGACTTCTTTTTCATCTGCATGCAAGATTTTAAAAATACGACTGGTGTTTCCTTTAATTAGTATTTGATACAGTATTAATATTCCTATTTATCTTCTACATGCCATATGGATTAAATTCTCATTACTTTTGATCTTAATACTTTTAAAATATGTAAATCAGCAGACAGACACTCTCTTTAAAGCAGTGTTTGCACACCACATCTATTATTGCCTTGGGCAATAAGAAAATCTCTGCATTGCTGAAATTCCAGAATTGTGAGGAAATCTTGAAAAATCAGATATTAAACTGATCAGTCTAGACAAATTACATAATGACCACATAAACTGCAGTGCTTTAGATTCAGCTGTACCTAAAAATGGCACTAAAAGTGGCCAAAGACCATTACAGAACATGTACTTAAAAGGGATCAACTAAGTTAATTTCTGGAAGAACAAGAATGTTCTCACAGGTTGAGCTAAGTCCAGATG
Organism: Psophia crepitans; assembly: GCA_013399095.1. Classification (NCBI taxonomy): domain Eukaryota; kingdom Metazoa; phylum Chordata; class Aves; order Gruiformes; family Psophiidae; genus Psophia; species Psophia crepitans. The sequence continues at coordinate 223,415 of VWZZ01005221.1, read as the reverse complement.
CAATGCCTTAGAACAATACTATACCCTTTTGAGAAACTTAGCTTTAATCTCAGATATTAAAAATATAATGATTTGTTTTCAAGTTTACAGAAGATACTGTTACCTTAGTTAATCTCTACACTATAGCACGCTGCTCACAAATAGATTGGCATGGGCATGTATTTCAATTTATCTCAAGATTATGGTTAGGCAGAGGGAAGAAACTTATGGGACTTATCAATACAAAGAACGGGCAAAGAGGACACATGGGACTGACCTCTCTGCTCACACTGTAGGGAATCTCTAATGACACAGGAAGCATTTGGATTTAGTGTTGAATGAACATGGTTCATGACTGTGTTAGTCTGAAAACAAAAGCCTATCCAATCATTTCACATTTGACCTTCCTGTAATATATAATAACATATTTGTAGCCAGGCCTGTTAAGTCCCTCTGGCTACATTACACTGCTGAAGTGTATGCCTGAGAGTTTTCAGAATTTAAGAAATTAAGAAAATATAGCTGTGAAAAACAGGGCTGACTCCCATTGTACTCTGACTGAAAGGTGGAGGGAGGACACCGGGCAGCTGCAAACACACTGCACACCCCAGAGCATGTGTGCGGTGCCTGCACGGGGTATCCATTCCCACCCTTTCAGCCCTGGAAAATCTGTATCTGTTGAGAAATACTACATGAAAACCAATGTTCTGGTTAAAAAATAATAAATTGCTCTTCAGTATCAGAAAAGGCATTTTCAGGGAAACTAGGCACTGCTTGGTCCATTTAATCCCTTTTATTTTTATTTTTTCTGATCTCATCTAAAATCCACAGAGTCTGTGGGACCTTTTCCACTGTCTTGACTAAGCTCTGAGTACAGGCCAGCAGCCTGACAGTCTGATGTATTTTTAGTACTTTGCTTTTATTTTAGTTATCTTAGGAACCTATAGGACTAAATATTGGCATTTATTCAAATGTAACCTAAGAGAAAAGAGCGCTCCTCCTTAAATTTAATCACATGAGCCCCTTGGAGAGGGTCTGTTTACATGGGCAGGGGGCAATAGGACAAGGCGGAACAGGTTTAAACTAAAAGAGGGGAGATTTAGACTAGATATTAAAAAGAAATTCTTTACCGTGACGGAGGTGAGGCACTGGAACAGGTTGCCCATAGAAGCTGTGGAGACCACATCCCTGGAAGAGTTCAAGGCCAGGTTGGATGGGGCTTTGGGCAATCTGATCTAGTGTAGGGTATCCCTCCCTATGGCAAGGAGGTTGGAACTAGAAGAGCTTTGAGGTCCCTTCCAACCCAAACCATTCTGTGATTCTGTGTTTGGCAGGGTTCACACTGAATGAAAACCTGAGCCTGAGCTCTTTAATCATATGGTACAATGGTTGTGTATAGATCGTGACTTCCCTGGGTGCACACCAAGAAGCTGCTCCACAGTTTTCTTCCTGAGAAGGCAATGAAAGTTTCATAAAAGAAACAGAAATTTGGCCCTTTGTCTGAACAACAGTTTAGTTTAAGGTCTAGTCTACACCGGCAAATGGTATCAATGCATTTATTTCTTACCATCAACTGGGTTGATAAAAATCCTCAGACAGAAACACTGCTATTTTTTTGACCAGAACAATTCCTTCCATCTGGAAAACTGCTTTAAGATCTGCTTTACTGTGATGAGATGCCTTTCCAGCATGGAGGTTTGCTGATGTACATCTGCAGTACAGTTACATTTCCAAAGTCTTCCGACTGCAGATACAGCCTAACTGGCAGTTCTGTGCATGGTAGTGTCTCCAATGAGGAGGCTGCTAACTCCACTGAATTAAAGCAGGCTGTTTTTCAGATGCCCTCCTGCATAAGACTACAGTAAAACTACAACATTTATTTCACAGAAATCTGCAGGCTGTAGTCATACACATACACCAAAAAAGAGGTGTCCTTAAACTTCCAGGAATGTGACAAGCACCACAAACATTACCCTGAAATTCCTATGCAACTAAAGTAAAATGTTTTCTCATAGTTACTTGCAAAGGCATCATTAGTAGGTATTACTTAGCTATACAGCAATTGCACATCCACAGTTGTGTTTAGAATAACTAGGTGACAGAAAGTCTTTGAAGTAATTTTAAGTGTCTTAATGACACTGTAGGGGACAATGCAGCACTTAGTTATTGCAGCTTAAACGCTTTAATGTACTTACATCACAATTACTGCTCATTACTGTTTCAGTACACAGATACTATATATTATCTTTGTCTTAAATGTGAAACATATCAAACAGGAAAATCTGTTCACAGCCATGCAGTTGCCTATAGTGTTCAACCCAATTTATTTTTCAAGTCATACTACAAACTTCTAATTCTAAGCAATCACTTAGAATTCACATTTCCATCTTTTTTCACGTTGAACGGTCTTGTTTAGGCAATAATTGTTATGAACTTTAAACAAGACGTGTGGATAACAACCACTGCTACACCCTGAAGTATTGCGCCCTTCATCATCAACCTCTGCCTCTGACTGCTGCATGTGTTATATGCAGGAGATGTTGCCTACAAGCCTGTGAAACTCTACGTTAATAAATCAAGAATCTCTTGGCTACTGAACTCACAGCTCTGTTCTCTAGTTAGTTCACAAGTATTTCATATCAAAGGGATGCAAATGTGAAGGTTTAGAAATAAAGGAGTAGCTTTCAAATCTGAGGCTAAATAAAACGCCTGACAAGCAATACCATTAATAGCCTGTACCAACTCCTGAAACTTAAGCACAATACTCCAGCAGGACTCCACTTTCACCTCTGCTCCAGATAGGAGACTTACTTTGTTCAATGACATAGCACCTACAAGAACTCCATCAGAGTAGTTAATGAAAGTGACCCCATTAAAACAAATTCAAGCAGCTATGTAGCAAAAGTTTTGCTTGTAGCAAAACTTTGCCTCACCTTCCATTTTTTTCATCACTAGGATGTGGAAACCTCCTGCCTCCCTCCCTGCAATCCCATGACACACGACACATTCACATGAAAATAATCTTGGACTATCCCACGGGAAACAGCTTCGTAAGCACCTTTGTAAGTGCCAGCTGAACTCTGTAGGCTTTGCGTGATGGTGGAGTCATTGCGAACAGCTGGGTGGGCTATAACTTATTCCATTCTCCCGAGCCTGGTCAGTTCTCCTGGTAGACAAGTACTGATGCCAACCACTTCCTCATCTCCTCCATGACGTTACATACCCACACTGAAGCAGACAGAGGGTATAGTGGTAGACTATAGACTACTTTCATGGGGCATTCAAGAGAAAGGACAGTTCCCAAAAGCTGTCACCCTCCTGACCCAGCAACACAGGCCACACATTCACATGAGAATAAGGCACCATCAGGATATCAAATTAACAGTGTCTATTGTTTTCAAAATGCTGAACTGTTTTAGATTAGTGATGACTTCTTTTCCTGTGTCCTAGTCAAAAGGGGGGCTTGTTTCAGTTCTAGATCACTCCTGGCAAGTCAGCTGGGAACACGCAGAACACAATGTACCCCAGATTCCAGCACACTGCTGCCTTCCTGCTCTGAGCTTTGTCATCAGCTTACATGAAAACAGGCATAGACCCATCCCACCAAAACTTGTTTTGCTCAGTTTGTTTTTGTTGCAAAAGGTCCTTCAGGGGAAGGAATCTGGTCAAAAATCCAGTCACAATTCAAATTGTTTATATAAAACACACTTGGGGCTCCAATCTGTGGGAGCAATATTTTTAAATGCTTGCGTTTTTTGTTTCTGATTTGTTGTTCTTACTCAATGTTCTGATGTTGGTATGAATAAAGCCAGACCCAAGCATTAGTTTAACAAATGTAATCCAGATACAATGGGCTAGATTTACAGACCAGCCATGCTTATTCATGGTGCAGCATGAGGATGCATGACAAAGTTGAGCATAATAGACCAAATTTACAGTTGCCCTGAGGTCTCTTCAGAGAACACCCCTAGCACAGAAGGCCAGTTTGCTGCATGCACAGCCAACCCTGTGTCTTTGTTCCTATTTGTGCCAGAATAGGAATCATTCTAAGGCAGGGCAGCACAAACCTGAACAAAAGCCATGAGGATAAAAGGCTGCAGTCTGAGAGAAAAAAACTCTCTGCCTTCTCCCATATCCTCTCCTTTTTCCCAGTTGCAGTTATTGATGTCGAACTGGATAAACCTCTGCAGCTATAGGGACATCTTCCCCTGCTACAGCTTTTCAGAGGTTACGAGAGGCATTTGCCCTGCACCAACCCAGCGCCTGAAATCTTCCAGTTAGCTTGCAAAGAAAATGGTGGACACAACCTCTTTTACAGTTAGACTCAGCTCTCCTACAGATCATATACACCAGTGACAATTTTCAGAACTCGGCTACCTCTTGAGCATCAAACTTAGCATCCAGGTTTCCCAGGCACAATTTGAAACACTCACCAGGAAATATTTAGGGAGTTACTGAATGCTTTGGAAACTATAGTTCTATTTCTCCACACAAAAATTACTTTTGGAAACTCTTAATAAGCTGACCCAAAGTTCTACTGAAGATGCATCCCGCAATGTTTGCTTATTACTTTGCGGGTAGTAATGTTCCTCCAGTCAACCCAAATTTACGTATATTTACCTTTGAGTAAAAATTCCATATTTCCATATTAGAGAACATTTCCAAGCTTTCTTTGGCTCAGTTTTATCCCTCTCTGTTCTGACTTTTTGGCTTTTTCTGACCACAGTAAACAGAACTGCAAATTCAAAGGCAGCCAATGATGTTTTTATTGCTGAGAATTCTTATTTGGGGAAATTATTTGACAATATTGAGGGAATATGCACGTAATCTGCCTTCTCCTCTCCTCTCCTTTCCTCAGAACATAAGCAAGATGACAAAAATACGGTTTCTTCCAAAGTTTTCTTGTGTTATTTCATTAGCTACAGGCTCTAATCAAAGACCAATGTGAGACACACTTCCCCTTTCAGGAACAAGGGATAAAAGATCTTGATAAACTACTGATAAAGGCTGACCTTAAACATTGATCAGAAATTGTCCACCAATTCAAAGAATAAATCTGGTCTTGGTTCTCAGAAGCAACTATCAGTTCAGCTGAAAGTTGTTCTATTTAAAGAATCATGTCCAGATAGCAAGGTACATCTTGCTCTGCTTCAGATGACCCTGCATAGTCATAGGACTTCAAGAGAGATAACCAGCCACCACAAGAGGCTGTAGAAGACCATGAACTTGACTTAGAAATCTTGCCAAAATTCCACTGCATTTGGAAATACAGATAAGATGCAGAAACTCACAGATTAATGAATACAGACCTGACTCTAAACACCCCCAAATTAAAAAACGTAAGCTCTTGCTTAGGTCCAACATTGAACAAGGAGATGGACACAAATAGAGGAATAAAAATCATCGTTAGGAAATAAAACCGAAAAATTCTTCAGTCCTTGTCTGGAAAGATAAAAACTGCCTGAAAGCTAGACTTCACTCACTTAAAATCAAACCACTTAATTTATGGTCTCAATGACCCTCATATAATCCAAAAAGAAGATTATCGCAGAATTTAACCCAGTGTGTGTTAGGAGTTTAAGACTGATTTATTTAGATCTTGTTGAGATCATCAACATTTTTACAATGTAATTCCAAAAGGTAGAGGGCATTATAGTTGTATGGCTGCACTGGATGGAACAGCGAAGTACAGAATGTAAGACTGTAACCCCACTGGACTTCTGGCACTTAATCTCAACTGCTCCTGTCTCAATTAACTTCTGGAATGTTGTTCTAAAGCCCAGTGCACTGCTTAACTGGCTGTGCTTTTTGGAGTCTTGTGTTATACCTTGTCTCTTCTCCGGATGTGACATTATGTATGGACATACTTTGCCCTATTCTTTTGTTTGTTTTGGATAGCCTCCAACATTCATAAGAAATAAAAAGGGTCACTGAAGAAAAGGTTGTATTACACAAGGGAAAATTTTCCTTATGTCATCTGGTCTGCTCCTTATCTTCAAATATTTTGGACCAGCTAATGCTCCACACTTTTAGACAGACACACTTCTTAAGCATAATGAAAAACTATGTTGCAAATAATGGTGTAAAATGTTGCAAAGTAGTGATGCATTGATATGGGCACTACTGCAGAGGAAATCATTCAACATTACCCTTTAAAAAGATGTTGTCTTTCAAAACAGAGCACGGAACATGTCCCTCCTGCAGCAATAAACTGATGTACTCCTTACTCCTTTCAAATGTTCTGAAGTCAGAATTAAACCTTTCCCCCCAAAATTTCAACAATTAGATATGAGAAAAGCAATGCTACAGAAAGAAGTAGTACTTTCCACTGCTAAGGCTACCAAGCATTCTGTCATTATTGAAACTAAATTATTTTTTTTTTAAATAACTTTTTAATCTCATCATCTTTCTCTATCTTGCTTCTCTGCATGAGTTTTCTTCTTTGATGGTATTTCCTTCTCCACTCAACTTTTGGCTTGTTTTTTTACTCAATGTCATCTGTCCTGTCTCTCAGCCCTTTTCCCCTCTATGTGAAGTTCTGCATGGTTTCATCTGTAATGGATGGTGCCTTCTGTCCTGCTGACATACTCCTTCAGGTTAGGTTGGTTCTTCTTTTCATTTTTTCCTCCATCTCTCTTTTTTTTCCCAACAAGCAGAAGTAAGCCAAAGAAGTCAATTGTCCATCCTTGCAAAGTCACACCACAAACCACTACAATTCTACAAACAAGTTACAGAATTTAAGCTGCAAAGTGACCAATACTGCTTTCCTGATTGTGCATGTTTATTTTGTAGGTGAGAAGAGGCGAGGAACTTTTGTGAATTAACAGCGATTGTCTTCAATGTGTGTTGTGATTAGCTTGTGCTGTGTGGCACTGCTGTGTAGGCAATCTCAAAGTTTAAGGCTGCAAGTTGCTTAGGATGATGAAATGTGATAATGAAACTCCTGCTTCATTTGCAATGCCCTGAGACATCTCTGCCTGTAGCTCTCTGTGATGACTATATTCTTCCCAGGGAGCGTTTTAAAATAGACTAAAATAGACAGTTTGCAACTAAAAACATATAATCTACTCATGCAAAAATTTCGTTTTTCTAAAGCAGTTAGGCTCCTTTAGATATGAAGTGGAGGAATTCACTCTTCTTGGGCCCTAAATCAATGATCAAAAGGCACAAAGCATGAGCCTTGATACAGCAGATAGAAAACTGATATATATACACTACAGACTCGACCTAACAGCTGTTCTGAATAGCATTGCAAGGGGCAGATCCTTATGAGGAGATTAAAAGCAGTACTACTTCCAATTCTTATGAATGAAAAATTATTTGGAAGCACATGGACAACAACAGATGAAAGAAACTGATATCACTTAGTCTCTAAGTCTGATGAGCAAAATATGATGGGTGAGCCCAAACTGGAATCTTATATCTGTGCCCTTTTGGGACATTAGGGGAGACAGGATGCAGATCTGAACTTCATGTATATTTACCTGTCTCTGAAAACAAATCAACAGCTCAAAGATTTTTGTTACACAAATATCCCTTTCACTTATTTTTAACTATAGTAGCTGGTGGTTCTGATTTTTTAAAACTACACCCATATATGCTGCTATGCAAATTAGCTCACTGGTTTTTTGTACAGCTGCAGCAAACTTTTTTTTTTCAAAGAAGCTTTTTAAAACCCACAAGCTTACTGTTATTCATTTGATAGTCATGCTCTTTATCGTAACTATGAATATGCAGTAAAGAACAGCATTAAAAGAATGTAGAAAAAACAATTGCACCACTTTGCTGGAGGGCATTTTTGGTGTTTGCAAATCCCAGTACTATAAAAAAGAGGCTGGAACAATGTAATATTTTTTCCTTATTCTGAATGTGACTTTTGTGTGCTTGCATGCATGGGGCAAACATAAGCACACTGGTGAGAGGGAGTCCCAAGTGCAGCACTACACTCACAAAGCCACTGACAAAGAACCAAAGATGTACTTGCTAGTCTATAGAGAAAACAACTAGCCACAGCTGAAGGTAAAGAACTGGTATAACTCTCCAACCTAAATACCAGGTAATCACACGTATTCTCCCTATTTGATTCCTTACAACTTGTAAGAAAGTCAGATGAGGAAGGACATGGTAAAGATGAACGAGTCTTCCATTGGTATTCTTGACCAACAAGGGTAAGCAGGAGGCGATACTTTGGAATTATATAGTTGTGCTTCCTGCCTTTTCACACTGTTCATTGCTTATGATTCTGTGTAAAACACTGATTTGTACAAGGCAGGACAAACCTTAATGACAAAGAATGGATACTAAGATATTTTTAGGAAAAGAAATATTAGAATTCATGTAACTGTTCTTTCCTACATGTTGTGCTGTGGCTAAGATAACGCTTGTTGCCTGCCTGAGCACACATAGAAAAGCAGCTTCTCCTTCTCCCATTGGCAGCAATAACAACACTTCCTGTGATTTTGCCATTCTTACCTTGCCTTGGGGGAAAGGCGTTATAAGCAGGTAAGGTGGGAGTGTGGCATTGTGTGCTGCCAGTGTCAGCCAACGCATGAGCACAACTGGCTCCCAATAATCCTCTCCATGTGCAAGGAAGATCCTCAAGAAAGATTATCCTTGCCTGGGGACAGAAATGAACTCTGCAAGCTAGTAATTACTGCTACAAGCTAGTATTTGCTACTACTGTATTCAACTTAACAATTATAATCTACTGAGGTTATCCATGACAGAATTGAAATATAAAATACTTCTAGTGAGTAGAGGGAAGTATTGATGGATAGCCAAGGAATACAATCATCATCATGAGCAGAACTAATGAATAACTGATACAAGGCAATTTCTTTCCACCCAAATACTTCACAGCCAGTTCATGATTTACTGAATGGAATACCTATTTATCAAACTGTAGCTGTGAGTAACTTGTAGTCTCTAGATCTTCACACATGTGGTTGCAAATATTTTGTCCTGAGTATCTATCCTTTACTTGTCACAGACATTATTTTTTTTCATTGACATGGATCAACCATGTAAATTATATACCGTGATTCGGGTTGCTGTTAAGCTGAATATGGTTTTTTGGCAGTTAATCACAATCCACTAGAATAATCATCCAAATTAGAATACAGAAAAAAATCTGAACACAGGTAAAGTATACAAGATTTTGAAATCTAAAATTTTTTCAGAAGTGAATTTGTTATGGTATTTTCTGAGCCATCCCACATCTCATGTACCATTCTGTCAACATCACATTAAATACATTACTGCTTTTACCACTGTGTTTTCCCTTCATAATATCTGCAAAGAACTGTAAAAATGTAAATAATTCAGGAAAATGTACAGTGTCTTCTAGAAAGAAAGATCTGAAATCCAGCTATTCCTACTTAGCTGTGGGGAATTCAGTAGAATGAATTCACATTTTTAAATAACCACAAAGAACCAGAAATTATTTGGTAACATACAGCCAGCAGATGAAATCATAGCTCTATCAAAGCCAATGATTAACTGTCTTAGGCTTTTTCTTAGAAAACAACCTGAAATAAAGACACTATCTGAAGTTTTCTGATAGTGGGAAAAAGTTAAAAAAATTCTGAATTGTCTCTTTCTTTGCAAAACAAAATATAATTTGTGAAAATGTTATTATAGTTATTCTCTTAGGAAAAATTTGTGTGCACCCTCAAAGCTCTATACCTACTGTACTTATCCAACGTTTACTCAGATAAAATGGTGCCTTTTTTGTAGAAACAGAAGAGTAATTAATTAGGAACCACACTATTTCCCTGAGTAGATCGGTCATCTGAGATATGCTGCTGGTTCAGAGCACTTGTAACTGTGGCAAAATAATAACAGTAAGGCTGCTATAGGATACTTAAGAGAAATTTCGAGCAATAACAGAACAGTGCAGTACTGCATGATAAAAAGCTTAACTACCAACAAAGAAATGGAAAAAAGAAGTGCTCAGAAAAACCCTTACGTCACGGATAGAAAATTAAGACAGAAAGAGCTGATGAACTGCATCCTGGACCAGAAAGACAGTGGTAGATGCTATGTTTTAAGAGGAGAAACTGAATCTCTGTCACTTTTGGTTTTTTTGGTCACAGCATTATTGTGTATATATTATTCAACTTCATTAAATTTCTCATATTTCTTACTATTATTTTTCAATATTTCACTGAGAGAGATCTGCAGTCTCTTTTTATTGCAATGCCGCTATTACAATCTGAATTTCAACTTAGATATAGAACAAGTACTGAGCTATCTCTGGAGAACTTTATTGCAGTTTACTTGCATCTTATTTCTCACCTTTGATACTAATCATCAGTCATGGCTGCAGGTCAAATCTTTTTGCATTGGAAACAATCACAATAACCAATCCAGAAGTAAACCAGCCTATAATGAAATTCACTGCCTAGGGCTAAACATAGAGCTAACATGTGTTTAACAAATCAAAGCTTGTATTTATCACTTGTCACTGTTTGTGTCTTTGTTGGAGGGGAAAAAACAATTAAGAAGATGAGCAGTAAAGTAAAACTTAAGAACAGCCTAATTTCTTCTCAGATTTTTTGGATCGTTAGTTTCACAAAATGCAGTCTGCAAATCTTGCCATCACAGAGTAGCAAAAGATTTAACAAAAAGCGTCCATGGGTGAACGAGTTCAGAATACAAACGTCATCAGTACCAGTCTCAGCTGAAAACTTTACATAAGGCTGAGAGAAGTTCAGCTGACTTCATTTAGGTTTGCAGTCAGATTTTTCTGAATTCACAATAGAACTAGACGGTGAATGTGACGCCCATCTATGAGAAGGGTCGTAAGAAGGATCCGGGGAACTGCAGGCCTGTTAGCCTGACCTCGGTGCCAGGCAAGGTCATGGAGTGAGTCATCTTGAAGACAATCAAACGCCATGTATATGGCAACCAGGGGATCAGGCCCAGCCAGCATGGGTTCGTGAAAGGCAAGCCCTGCCTGACCAACCTCATCTCCTTCTATGAACAGGTAACCTGCCTGGTGGATGAGGGAACAGCTGTTGATGTAGTCTACCTAGACTTCAGCAAAGCCTTTGACACAGTCTCCCCCAGCATTCTCCTGGAGGAGCTGGCGGCCCGTGGCCTGGAAGGGTACACTCTTCGCTGGGTTGAAAACTGGCTGGATGGCCGGGCCCAGAGAGTGGTGGTGAATGGAGTGGAATCCAACTGGCGACTGGTCGTGAGTGCTGTTCCCCAGGAGTTGGTATTGAGGCCCATCCTCTTTAATATATTTATTGATGATTTGGATGAGGGAATTGAGTGCACCCTCAGTAAGTTTGCAGACGACACCAAGCTGGGGGGAAGTGTCGATCTGCCGGAGGGTAGGATGGCTCTGCAGAGGGACCTGGACAGGTTGGATCGCTGGGCAGAGGCCAATGGGGTGAGGTTCAATGTGGCAAAGTGCTGGTCCTGCACTTTGGTCACAACAACCCCAGAAAATGCTAGAGGCTGGAGGTGGGGTGGCTGGAAAGCTGTGTGGAGGAAAAGGACCTGGGGATGTTGGTCGACGTTTGCCTGGATATAAGCTGGCAGCGTGCCCAGGTGGCCAAGGCAGCCAATGGCATCCTGGCCTGTATCAGGAATAGTGTAGCCAGCAGGAGCAGGGAGGTGATCGTCCCCCTGTACTCAGCCCTGATGAGGAAGCACCTCGAGTACTGTGTCCAGTTTTGGGCCCCTCACCACAAGAAAGACATCGAGGCCCTGGAGCGTGTCCAGAGAAGGGCAACAAAACTGGTGAAGGGTCTGGAGCACAGGTCTTATGAGGAGCGGCTGAGGGAACTGGGCTTGTTTAGTCTGGAGAAGAGGAGGCTCAGGAGAGACCTTATTGCCTTCTACAACTACCTGAAAGGAAGTTGTGCTGAGCTGGAAGTCGGCCTCTAAGACTGGTCAGGTTGCCCAGGGTGGTGGTGGAGTCACCGTCCCTGGGCGTGTTTAAAGAAAGGTTGGATCTGGTACTTAGGGGCATGGTTTAGTGGGTAATAGGTGGTAGGGGAATGATTGGACTAGATGATCCTGGAGGTCTCTTCCAACCTTAATGATTCTATGATTCTATGAAGGACTGAAATACGGAAATTGAGGTAGTGTGTTCCTCACCCTAATGCCTAGTGAAGCTAACAGGCTCCCTCCCAGCACAAATCCAGAAAGTGGAAACTTGGGCTTTCCATGGGACGAGAAATGATAGTCCCTCCTGGGGTGTCCTGCAGGGTCCCACCACGTGCAATGCAGTGCACAGTAACAGGCTTACTTGCACCACCAAAATCCATCTGTTGAAATATACAGTCTCATGACCCTGGAAAGGTGATTATCATTTCTTATAATGATAGAAACAGTAATGATTGCTTTGAGATGTAGCTTTATTTTCAGCTTATTTTCTCAAGAGACAACCACAAAAATATCTTCTCCTTCCTATGATTTCTACTTATACACTTGTAAGGTAAAATGAATTATTTGGAAGCATGATTTCTGTTTACTAAGCCCAAAGCCCAACATTTACCCCAGATGTGAAGAAGTCAATAACCAGGTGATACTCAATCTTCTATCAAAAATAGAAAAAGAAGCTGCTTTTTCTCCTGCTCATGCCCAGCAGATTTGACTCAAAAGCCAGAACACTACTGTAGCAGGGTCCTTGCATAGAATCATAGAATGGTTTGGGTTGGAAGAGACCTCAAGGATCATCTAGTTCCAACCTCCTTGCCATAGGGAGGGATACCCTACACTAGATCAGATTGCCCAAAGCCCCATCCAACCTGGTCTTGAAGACTTCCAGGGATGGGGCCTCCACAGCTTCTCTGGGCAACCTGTTCCAGTGCCTCACCTCCCTCACAGTAAAGAATTTTTTCCTAATGTCCAATCTAAATCCCCCCTTTTGTAAGTTTATACACATTACCCCTTGTCCTGTCACTACACTCCCCGATAAACAGCCCCTCGCCAGCTTTCCTGTAGGTCCCATTTCAATGGAAATTAATTATTGTGCTGGTTTTGGCTGGGATAGAGTTAATTTTCTTCATAGTAGCTAATATGGGGTTGTGTTTTGGATTTGTGCTGAAAACAGCAGTGATAATAGAGGGATGCTTTTGTTACTGTTGAGCAGTGCTTACACAGAGCCAAGGCCTTTTCTGCTTCTCACCTCACTCCACCAGCAAGTAGGCTGGGGGTGCACAAGGGGCTGGGAGGGGACACAGCTAGGACAGCTGACCCCAACTGACCATAGGGACATCCCATACCATATAATGCCATGGTCAGCATAAACAGCTGGGGGAAGAGGAGGGTGAATGTTTAGAGTGATGGTGTTTGTCTTCCCAAGTAACCGTGTGACAGAGCCCTGCTGTCCTGGAGGTGGCTGAACACCTGCCTGCCCAAGGGGAGTGGGGAATGAATTCTTTGGTTTGCTTTGCTTGTGTGTGCAGCTTTTGCTTTACCTACTAAACTGTCTTTATCTCAGCCCAGGAGCTTTCTCACTTTTACCATTCCAATTCTTGCTCCCATCCCAACGTGGGGGAGTGAGCAAGTGGCTGTGTGGTGCTTAGTTGCCAGCTGGGGTTAAACAGTGACATACACACTATACAACATACAAACTACACAACATATCACATCAGCAGTTCCTCTGCCTGAGGCCTCAACTGCAACACAAATAGCAATTCCTCTGCTACAGTGTGGTATGTAGAAGGAGAATACCGTGGAGATGTCATAGGCCTCGCACACAGCTACAGCATCTGCAGTACAATCAGACCATACTGTGTAACACTGCCTTGGCCTTTTCAGTGTTTCCTGTAACATTCAGCCTGTCCCACGATCATGCTATTTTATTTGCATTTTATTTGCAAAAGAAGGAGCAACTCAAACCTGACCCACTCAACACGCCCCCCAAATTCTCTGCCCCAAAAAACCCTAAACCTCAGATGTGTAGGGATTTTTTCATGTCAATTTTTTATAACTAAGAGACCCAATTCTGTTTGCTGTTATGATTCTACTGACTACAGTTGAGTTTTTCATGATTTACATTCCTTCAATGTAAAATTAGTCTCAGTGGGGGGCTTAAAAATGATGAAACGAAACTCCTGATTAAACGACCAAAAATAATTCTAAATAGATTACAAATTCTTTCACTTAAAATCCTGAATGATAGGATTCTGAAATTAATGGCATCCATGTGTCAGCATCATCCCATCTGCCAATGACAACTAGTTGAAAGTCCACACAGCATTTCATACTACATTATGTAGCAGCAGTTTTGTTTTTTCATTTAGAAAGGAAGGTTTGCTATAAAGGAATCAAACAGGAAGCTGAGTTATACAGAGAGAAACAGCTGAATGCCTTGGATCGATCACTCTCTCACTTCCAGAAAATGAAGTGGCATCTTTGGTTACACAGCATCCAGATCTTGATACCACATCTTGTATGAGACCCTGCCTGTTCTTTACCACGACACCTACTACAGTCATGCTGGGATATTGGCTATCTCTGAATCAAAGGGTAAAACGTGCCCCCACTTCCAAATTACTAATTATTATTGCTTTACTGTAGCTGTTATCTTTTTTTAAAACAATGCACAAATAGGAATTAAATGAGATCAGAGTTAAAATTATGCTATGATGTTAAACTACCATGTAGAGCAAGACAGTTCCCTATATTTAAGCACCTTTCACTTGCAAGTGCAAGACATCAAATCCAGATATCTTGATTTGATATAGATTGAGGCAGCTCAGAGTATTATTGATAACAAAGTCTGACTCAAAGAAAACTCTACTCTGAAGTGAAGACCAATCATCTAAGTCTATTCTCTGTGGCTTCAGTGTTTTAACATGAATATGATCCTGCTAGAATGAAGGTTGGATCAGTTCTTTAAAACTGGGGTTAAGCCCTAACAATTAATGAAGTCAGCATTATTTTAAATTTCCTTTTTAGGGTGATGAACCTGTAAGTATCATCTGTGTGATGACAACCACAAAGTAACTTTTTCAGAATAATGTCTCCCATGCCCATAATGCCCCTTACTAAAGCTTGTCCACAGTACTGTCTGAGGTGGGCAGCAGCCTTCCCCTCTGTCAAGCAATAACTTAACATATTTCATTATCTACTTGCCCTCCATCAGTGCAAAAAACACTAATTATCTTCACATGTTTCCCCAAACCCAACACAGCTACATTCACCACATCACATTTTCATGATTGGTTTACCAGAAAGAAGGGAAATACGAGCAACATAAAAATAAAAATACATATTGCAAGCGAAACATTCAAAATGGGTCACTTACTAGTGGGAGTTCTGCTTGAAACACACCAGGCCCTAATTTCCCCTAGTTTTGAGAATATAAAAGATTAAGGAATCTAAAATCAAAGGCTAAATTGGAAATGGCCTATTGACTTTTAGAACTATAGTGCAAGTTTCACTACCTCAGCCTCAGACCGTGGCTACAAACACTGCAGATTGCGTAACTCCAAATCTCTCAGAACCCTGGCAAATTTCTCTACCTCTGGCAAAGTTTCAGCACTGCAAACAATAGTTTGAGGTGCAACGCATAAACTGATCATCATCAGAAGACACATGCTGTTCTCCTATAAGAGAATGTCTGTGGTGAGAGACTCTGCGTACTTTCTCACTTGTTCAAAATGTCTGTTTTAGCACTAAAAATTATGTCACCCTCTGGTTAATGCAGAGATACTATTAGCTTACCTTTTACAAATGTATTTCCTTTGCATCTCAGAAAATCTCAGTCATGTTTACTTTTGAGGCCAATTTACATTGGTCAATTCCCTACGAAAAACACTCACTTCTGATTAATAATTTCAAACATTCTCCCTATTTATCTTGTCTAAGGAAATACCACTACTTGGCCTCTAGAAATTATATTTATATTATTTCGATTCTTTCAGTAGTACCTTACTACGACCAGAATAATTAACTTCTGGCTTGTTACTATTGACTGGACTCTCTTCTCCACCCCAACAATAAAGGATGGTACCAGCAGTGTGTCACAGTGGAGACATTGGAGGGAATCCTTTGCTTTGCTACTAGTCCTGCCCTCCCACTCTGGCAGAGCCCAGGGGAATGTCTGGGCAGCGTAGAGCCAGCCCCTGTGATTCTATGCAACCACAGCGCATGCACGCACTTAACTTGTGCTGCCTGCGGTTTGGCCATGCTGCTCAGTCTTTCTATGACCCAGTGTAGAGGCTTTTGAAGTGAAAAAGAGGCTTTTGTTTCTGTATTAATTACGGAGTACAGTCTTTGCAGGATCTTTGTGGAAATTTCCTGGTCTATTTTTCCTTTGCCAATCTACTACTGAGAGCAGGCAGCCTGTGCTGTTAGGCAGCTGGATAACAAGATGAGAGTGAATAGTCTGCTTGATTAATACAAAAATATGTAAATGCCTATCAACCATTTTTCCCCTTTTGTGTTCTGTTCCCCATTGACTGCAGTAAAGCCTCACCTACCGAGGCCTCAACACAAATAAGCAACCTGTCCTTCCCTTTGTGCTTATGCCTAGATACAGATTCCCTCTTCCAGCAAACATCAACACTGCTTCATAACTGGGTCACAGACCAGTGCAGAAACCTGTCACATTCCCTTCTCTGTTGGCCTCTGTGTTCCAGGTCCACAGCACTACCCCAGGCTGACAGACCAGTTCTGCCCATAATGTAACTTAAAGAGAATTCAAAGTCAATCTCTAACATTGCAGAATAATGTTTCACTATGAAAAATAACAGGTTTTGCATTGTTTGGACCACCTAGGGGACAGCTTTTTTGTGTGTGTGAATAACAGCGTATCTAGTGTAGCCCTACATTATATAGCACATGTATTTTATACATGTGTTCTTATTCTAAAAAGACACTTGCTATTTCACTTGGTTTTCACAATAGGTCTAACAACATTATCTTCTTAAAAGCATACTTCACACAATAAGATTGAATACAGACTGAGCAGCGAGTGGAAGTATCTGAATTTCGGAATGCAAGCTGTGCTTTTAAAAGCACCCAAGGAAGTTATTATTCTTCAGGAGGTTTACTTCCTTAACAGTTACTCACTGAAGTATGACTTGCATGATCATCTGAGTGTCTGCATGCTTACCTAGGAAATTCCTTACTTCTCTGTATTTGCATGCTTATTCATTTACACGTACATGTTTCTTAAATAGTTCTGATCAATGTTGCATTTATCTCTTTTTCAAATTCTGTTCTTCTATCACTTCACATTTTTGAAGTCTCTCTAAATTACTGGGTAATGGCTCTGAATCACATGCTTGCTAAGGGTGTAATTCTGCCAGTTTTACTCTCTCTAATTGTTTTACCTCAGACACAGTATCTTTGATTTCAAGAAGACCAGTTGCAGGCTAACATACAATATCCAGTAAGAGGAAGGATGACAGATCTGGGCCCTGACTGCTTTCCTCAAGAGGATTTGTTGCCATGAAGATATTTCTGTTTGACAGGTTTATTGTTTAACATGCAATAATTTAAGATAGTAATGCACACATTCCCTGCAGTCCCACACTATGGATTCAAAACCTATATGGACAGAAATGCATGAAGAGAGAATAATGGATTTCTCAACCTGCTATGTTTACATACTGTTCTCTTTTTAGCATGGAAAGCACATTATGCCTGTGTAGAAGACTAAAAACATTGAATTCGCATTATTTCCTGTAACAGAAGGATCTCCCTATAAATACCTGTCTTCTTATCTCTACACTGTAAATTGTTTAACTGAACTCTGTAAAGTTTACACACATAAATTGCAGGACTAAGGCTCAAGTATTCAGATAAATATTTGTAGACTTACGAGATGAAAGATGTCCCATTAAATATGTAAAGACAAATGTTAATATATGGCACAAAATTATAAACAACTGATTTTCAGTAATAACCTGGAAATTAATGCATTATCATATATATTTTGGCTCTAGTTATAGATATCATATTATCAACCTACTTCATCTTAAACTGTGGCAGGTATTCTATGACCCAGTATTAAAGTCTGTATTCACGGATTTGCAAGGACAAAATTACTACAACGGAGAAAAGTATTCTGATAGGTAATGACTTTCTGGAATATTCAAAGAGAAACCAGTGAAAATTCAACAGATGCCACAGTGTTTTACTTCAAGTTTTTAAACTGTTACTGACCACGGCAAAAATAACGTATCAGCAAATACAATAAAAACCCACACTGCATAGATAGTAGAATTGTGGCAGACTTTCCTGTGTTGCTGACTGAATCTTTGTGCATGTGAACAAACAAGTTGTCTTTCATTCTGCCAAACGTGAGATATTTCATTACTGTCTTCCACTTTTGAGGCTGGAAGGCAAAGGAAAGCTGAAGTTCTTCAAAGTCAATCCAATTTAATTAAAAGAGTATTTTGAGATTATTAACCATATTTTTAGTAGAAACGGTATTTTAAAAATCTTCATACTTCTGCCTCTGTAATTTAGGTACTTAAGGACTTTTTTTTTTATTCCAGGTTGAAAATGTATAGAAGAAAGTTAGTTCCTTTATGTTTCCTGCTTTCCAAGGGCTCGTTCAAAGACCTCATCAATATATAAAGCAAGTTACGTGCTGACAACATGTAGCTTATAAAGAGTAAACAAAAGATCTCTTACTTTGCTGTATTTATTTCTTACCTCCTTTTTTATGGGATCTCAAGGGACTTGACAACTGATGGTCTGCAACTGACTGGGATTGGCTAATTGATTGTGAATCATTCATTTCAAACGAATGTTTTTGAATAAATGGAGAAGCAGAAATCTCATCCAAATCCTTCTGGAATAGAGAATGCTGGTTTAGACCATAAGAAATGTATTGATTCCACTCTGCCATGATAACTTATAGTTGTGATCTCACAGGGAGCAACTTCTTATTTTCTACGCCTCTGTGAAACGTCTAATGCTAGCTTTAAGTTACACAAGATTCTTGTGGCTTTCAGCAATACCGACTTAGCACCCATGTCACAAACATTTGTTTACTTTTTCCATTTAACTTATTTATCCCCTTTCCTCATGCAGTTAAATCATAGCATGCACTGTATGCTGATTTCCTCTCATAGTTAATTTGTATCTTTAGAAAAAAGCTATAGGAAGGTATTAATCTGCTTAACATTTCTAAGTACATCATCCAAGGGATTTTGTTTTTTTAATCTTACATATGCTCAGCAGAGTTACTGGCAAAAACTGTACATTTTCTCCATTTCATCCTTTCAACATCAAATGGTAAGCAGCAAAAATTGGATCAGACTTCAAAGACTATGCTGTGCTCCAAGTCACAGAGCGACTCCTCCATTTCACATATTGAATTCGAGCAGGATATCAAAGTGCTACCAAAGAACCTCAGGTCCTTACTAAAAAAGAGTCTCTAACATCTGTAGAAAGTGAAGTGCACAGACAAATCACCTCAGGGAGCAGCTAGCATTTATTCTCAGCAGCAAATTTCCAGCCTTTTGATTCTCTTATTCACTGTACCTCCCTGTCTTTCTACAGAACTAAAGTTCTTAGCAAGCAGGCTTTTGTCTCAAAGACTTCAAAACATCACTAACGGTTTCATGTTCAGATGGCTATGCCAAGCAGCCATGCACACATTGCAGAACTGTGGACTCAGGAATTTGAAGTTATAATGTGATGTTATTTTAGAATATAAACTTAGTAGTACCTGTTTTGTTTGTTTGTCACGAAAATCAGGCACCACAGGAGAAGACTGGTTACTGGTTTGCTGCCTAAAAGCAAAGAAAAACAAAATATGTACTTTAAATATTGTAATTTCTTCATTCTTACAAAAGGTTTACTGGCATACACATTTTAGTTGCTTTTCCCTTTTCCCCCTCCCCCAATTTCTAAATATGCACTTACAATCAATTCAGAGAAAACACAGACCAGTCCCATTTCCTCTTATAAGGAAGTGCATGTTATTAAGCACAGTAACAGGCTATGAGCAATGAATTTGTCATTAAAATTTTGTGGATATGTGCATATGTGTCAAATGAGTTTATGAGGATTCTATGAAATTGAAGTTATGTATTAATATTAATTTGACCAGATTTTACACGAAACTTTTTTCCAGGGCTGTGAAAAAAGCTGTTTTCACAGAATCCAAACTTAGACACTCAAAATTTGACAGATGAGGAATAAGTGAACCACATGGCTTTGGGTTCTTCTAAAGCCATTTGGGCTAAGCACAGAGGAAGGAACAAGAGTTCTTAGATTCTTTGTCTATATCTGTTATTATTTTACCATCACATTATGTCACCATAAAAATATTAAAGGCCAACTCCTGCTCTCATTAATGCTAATTAAAGTATTATAAAAACCTTCTGCGGGCCCTGATCCTTGTTGGCAGGCCTTTGAAGTTAATGGATCTCTTCAATAGTAAAGTCCACCCAGACAGAACTTGCTCCAGAATCTCTAGATATGCAAAACCAAAAAAAGATGCTACCAATTTCATTTGATGGGTAAGAACCTGATGGTCACAGGTATTATTTGATATGCTCATGGTCCTAAAATTGGGATTAAAAGCAAGATTTTCTGATTGTCAAAACACTCCTCAGTCATTGCATCATTACTCTCCAACCCCCCAGAATCTTTCTGAAAATACAATTAATGGCATTTGTATTTCCACGTATAGATAAAAACATCTGAAATCTAAGTTTTAGTCACAGATTTGGATGTAGACATAGTTATCATAGCTTTTTTCACAGATAGGGAAAAGCTTTACCTGGTACTAAGTAGCTCTTTGCGTTTTGCACAGCTATTACAACTAAATACGTCAGTGCTTTCAGTGGCAGTGGGAGGCGTGAATATAAAGAAAAAAATTGCTTTACTGATTAAAAAATAGAACATACGTTATCCCAAATTTCCTTTTTTGTCAATACTTGTATTTCAGTCACCTACACTAGTTATAAATTACTTGTGTAACAATAGAACAACATGTTGGACTTTAGAAAATATGTCTGGCCTCATGTGCATTTTACCTTTGAAACACGCCTTTAAAATGTACCCTTTAAAAATACTTCAGATTAAAATAACATTAATGAAGGACTTGAAAGATTTTAGACTATTACGTATTGAATTTGATAGCTGTATATCACCAAGCATTTATATAAGATAAAACACTTATTCTGTGACATCCACAGAGGCTACGGAAGTATGTCAAGCCTTATTTGCAATAGGCTTTAGGTTTTCAGGTTAATTAATTTTGTCTGAATGTTGCTACCGCAGTTCAAGAGCATTGACTCGAATCCTTTCAAACTAATCACAAAAATGACGGCATCACAGTTGTCAAAAAGCTACCTCCGGATGTGGGAACAAAACGAAGCATTCACAAACATGATAAACATTCAGCTTTTCTGTAACATTGCAATTTTGTGAATGAAGTTTGGATTTGCTTGTCAGGTTTGGGGAATTTAAATTCCCCTTTGTTTTTTGACACTAAGAAAGAGAAGGAAAATATTCTGCCTAAACTGTAATTTGAATTTAAACCAGTGTTTTCCTTGGAGGAAATGGAGGCATTTATTTTAAAAATGCATTCTTATTTTGTACTGGCACGCTTCTTGTACAGGAAAGTATAAAATATGTCTAGGACTGTATTTCACATTGCATTTGTGCATGTACTATATTATCTGTAAAGTTCTTTATTACTATTTATCTTGTATATATATTCTTCAGATAACCACTTATTTAGTGGAATTAATTAGATAACTTGCCACTTTTCCCCCAAATTACTCAAGGATTTGTTGAAATGATTCATTCCCCCACCCTCCAATACTGCAGAAAATAAACCAAATATGAACTAAACCCCATGAATAATCCTCAAATATCATTGTGGTGGATGTCAAAATCAAAATCTGCTGTTGAATCAGTATGTTGCAAATGGCCTACAGTACCAAAACAGACTGAACCATCATCTAAATAAATAGTCAGATTTTGAGGTGGTTTGGATCTGGATCTAAGTCTACAGCTTGAACTAACCTCTACCTTCTACAAAAAAAAATTGTCTAAAATTTAGTATGGTTTTGACAGCACTGCAACTTTGCAAGGGCTAGGGCATTGTCTAAATGTTTAAAGCGTGAAAGAAAAATTCAGCAACTTGCCTTCTGTACAGCTTAAGCTAGCAAAAATCAGCCTCTGGAATTCTGAAACCTCCTTAGACCCCGACTCTCTGTCAAGATCCCAGCGATGTTGTGCTTCTGACTAGTAGAATCCTAAGTTGAGTTGTATTTGGCACAAGATACCCCATCCTTCCACAGAATGTACTGTTGCTGATATAAGTATATATTATATATATATGTATATATATTCATGATTACTGGTTTTTACTCAAGCTTTTTGTGGTATTTTTCTCACCCTGTCCTGTTGAGATGGGGGAGTGACAGAGCGGCTTGGTGGGCACCTGGTGGCCAGCCAAGGGCAACCCACTACAATGTCAAACTGGCAGGGAANATATATATATGTATATATATTCATGATTACTGGTTTTTACTCAAGCTTTTTGTGGTATTTTTCTCACCCTGTCCTGTTGAGATGGGGGAGTGACAGAGCGGCTTGGTGGGCACCTGGTGGCCAGCCAAGGGCAACCCACTACAATGTCAAACTGGCAGGGAACACTGCTGAAAACACGCTGAGCACCCTGAAATCAGTCTCTGAGCTATTCTGAAAATTTGGCTCGTATGCAATATGAAAAATGCAATAGCAGCAGGAGGGCAGCTCAGCAGTAGTTCCTATGAGCCAATCGGTGATGATAGCTAACATTTTCAAATGTGGCACCTGAGGCTCATTTTGAGGTGCGGGTATTTTCAGGTATCTTTGAAGAAACTGCTTGTCCTACTGTTTCCAAAAATTTTTGGTTTTCACATTTGCAGGAAAGTAGTTTTTGGGTCAGAGAGATGAGAGCCAGTCAGCACACTTACCTAGGAAGGATGCAAGACATACATGCCTGGTTTCACTCAGGCAGTACAAGAATTTGCTGCTGAATGTTCAGCTACTGAACTATAATAGGGCTCAGTCTTCACATATGGACTGTCTATAAATCATTCAATTAGCAAGAAACATTGACAAAAAGAGAAACATTGATTCTTAGGGCCTGTCTACCCACCTGTATAGCGTAAAGCCATACTATTCTTACCACTGAAAGCAGTCAAATGATAGCAGCATAAATCTAGTAGTGCAGACTTATGCTGGGTGAAAATAGCTAGTTTTGGAGTTATTCTGGCCATTGTGAGTGTGGACTTTCATCGTTTAAATGCTTTTGAAAATGTTAGAAACACTCTTAGATATTCCAATAGAAAGAATACAGCTCATTTTGCAAAAATAATGTATGCCTGAACAAATGTAATACTTCCAGCATGGGTAGATGAAAAATTTGAAAGGGATTGGGAGGAGGAAAAATGAAGAGATGACACTGAAAAATTGTGCCCAAATTTCCATTTACACCTTTATAAATCATGAATAACTATTTGAACTCACGAATTGTAAAGTAATTAGAAGCTCACATGATAGCAGAATCAGGCCCAAAGGGTTCCACTGCATGCCACAGGAATTGCAGACCTCCTATTGCCATCACAAACAATAACCTTTATGTTCGCTATGATTACAAATAGGAAAGTGAAGCAATTAAAGGAAAGCAGAATGTACAGCTTTCACTGTAGAAAGAAATGAAAATTCATATTCAAAGGATGACATACAAGAAATCACAGTGTGGTTGTGACAGAAACTGAAATTATCCAAGGAGGAAATTATGGAGCAATGTGGGAAAGTTGTAAGCAGTAAATCACCAGACCTGATGGCAATCATCTGAAGGTTCTGAAAAAAAATTGGCTTAAAACGTGGACATATGACCCTTTCAAGCAGTTATCCATGAAAAACAGAAGTACACGAAAGTACTGATTTTTTAAAATTTTCCTTTTAATCAAAAGAATCCAAGGAAGGTTTTGTTATTGACTGACTGAGTGAACCTCACTTTAGTGAGAGGCAAGCTGCAGATCAAGTCAAAGAAAGCATAGCAGAAGATAGAAGAGTTTTTATACAGAACAGTTTAATTCACATCAAGCCAGTTTCTGAAGTGATCTGTGCTCACGTGACTGAAATCCTGTTTATTCTCTACTCTCGGTGATACACAAGATATTCATCATGCTTATCTGCTAAGCCACCAGTGTCCATGTAGGTGAACCCACATCACACACTATTTCAGCGGGCCTCCAACTGCTGCAGAACATTCATGAATGAACATTGTTCATTTTTCAGGCACAGAACAACACTGTTTCAAGTTAACCTGACCCAAGGAGAATTTCTCTAGAACAATTTTTATACTTAGTCCCTACACTGATGGAGCAATGGCTGCTGGCACTAAGATGCTACAAAAGTGTCTGACTTGCAATGCGAAACGCACTGGCACAGAGATTTTACATTTCAAGAAGTCACTTTGTATTTATAAATCATAAAAAGAACCTTAGCAAATCATCTAAGCCATCCCCATTTCCAGAGAAAAATCAGCTGCACCTACTCCTTTTTTTGGTCATAAATTTCTCTAAGCTGATTTTTGAAACGTACAGTGATGGAGATGTCAAAACTTCCTAAGGTAATCTACACAGGGTTGAACTCAGCTTACCATCAGTGAGCTTTTCTTGATGCCTAACCTATCTCTCCTATGCTACGGTGCAAGCCCATTATTTGTTGCCTGATTCTCAATGGAGAACAGTTTGTTCCTTTCCTCTTCACATCAGCATTTCATGATTGGAGAAATGTACCACATTGTACCCTCAGTTTTCCATCTCCCTTAGAGATCTCCCCTTATCATGCAATCATTTTTGTTGCTGAGGAACTTGCTAGTTTTCTTCAAGCGTAGTGTCTAATATACCAATGGAGGTCTTGACAGCGATGGGATAATGCTAGGATTCGCATGTGAGGTAGTACGTAACCTCACTGCTACTACCCAATCTGAACTTTGGAGCAGGGTGCCATTACTGACTGACCTTCATTTTGTGGTTCATTACAGTCCCCATACCTCTGCTTCCAACTCTAATCCTGCCCTCTTAAACCCTTGTAACCATCACTCACTCAGTACTGATACAAACTTCGTAAATCAGATTCTGCTTCATCACTCAAGATATTAATGAGTAGAAATAGACCCATTTCTGGAACTTGATTTTCAGACGCATACTTCCTGTAAGACACAGAAATACTGACAATTATTCTCTGTCTGTAACTTTCCAAACACCTAAGTTGGTATGTCTGCATAGTTTTGTTCAGGCTTTGTTATCCAATCTTGAGTACCTAAGTCTCATGTGAATGTCAAGAGTTTTACTAAAATGAATGTTTCTGAGAACCTGTGCTGACCAAAGTGTGAACATGATACCAACTAGCTAAAAAAAGAAAAATCACAATGAATTTGACTCAAGAGTGTAAAATGCTGTTAATGTCAGATATCTTTCTATTCTATGAATTTAGATTGTGATATTTAACAGTCAGTGAGCTAGAATAAAAAAAAGAACAATACAAGAAGTATTTTCCAGGGTAAGTATTAGGTCAGTATTATTTAACACAATTTTCATTTGGGAGTGAAATGGACAGGAAGACGATGGAACATGCAAATTACAGATGCCTTGATGAGATTCTAAAGGGATTTAAAGATATTTGAGGATCACAGCCCTGCCTGAACAAGAACATGAACAACGTAGTGTAGATTAAGGTCCTTAGTCACTGAATTGTAGATTATCCTGCTAAGAACAAGAACCTGTATGAAAAATGTATTCACTAGAGATCTGTCAGTCTAACAAGTTAAAAATCACAGAACGTTTTAGAAAACTACTTCTCCCTTCTTCACAGATTATTCCTATTCAGCTCAAGACGTTCCTAATATTAACTAGAAATTGTAGCTATGCAAAAATGCAGCATCTTTCATTTCATGTGATGACCAATTGTGAAACGGAGGAGGACATGAGGCGAGGCTGGTGTCCGTGCTGGCCTCATGAGAGGGGAGACCCTGTCACACTCCTCCCTTCTCTGCTGCCTGTTCGGCTCTCTGTAGAAAGGTAAATCTGCTATTCAGCAGGGTTGTAAAAACAGCTCCGAAAGTTTTTCACTTTCCTTATTTGAATTTAGTCTTGACCAGACTCTTTAAAATAACTCCACCGTTTTAAAGTTTTGAATGAGCTAATCTGGGAAAGGGTTTGATTGTGATTCAGTTCCTTCATGCCGTGCAGGTCTGCAGGTTCCTCTCAGTGGCTGATGATGTCAAGAAAAGGCTTGACAAGTGTCGCATACACAGACGGGGTTTTGGGGGGGTGGAATCCAGACTTAGTGTCAGTCTACCAGGTGTACAATTAATCCCATGACCCTTTTTGAGTAGAAATGGTCACAGTCAACTCCACAGCTCTGTGAAACTGAATGGAAAACTTTTTTTTCAATGAGACGAAGCCACTTCCCTGTTACCGTTGACGTTATTTTCCTACATCTATTTCTATTCCTGTCAGAGATATTTGGCAATACCCAGATGTGTCTTTAGTTACTTGTGACATCAGTTTCATACAGGAAAGATTTTTGCATTTGAACACAGTTAATACTGGCTTTCAAGTCAAGCACATAAAGGCAGGAAACATTTAACATGCAATGTTAAACACAGAATCCCAGAATGGTTTTGGTTGGAAGAGACCTTAAGGATCATCTAGTTCCAATCTCCCCGCCATGGGCAGGGACACACTCCACTAGACCAGGTTGCCCAAAGCCCCATCCAACCTGGCCTTGAACTCTTCCAGGGATGAACTACTGTGTGAATTTAATTAGCATCCTATGTCATTTATTAGCTTGAGTTTGCCTATGTTCTGCATTCACTGACTGAAGAGCGTGACTAGGTGTAGAGATTCAATTTCTTTGAAGGAATTAAATTTTTTTTTTAAAGTGCTCATTTCTTCTAACACTTTGAAATTCATTCCATAGTAAAACTGAGTGCTTTACACATAATACTGTAACTTCTTTTTTTAACATCTTTGAAAAAGCAGCAGGTTGTCATACATTTAAATGTATAGTTCTATTCCTGTGCATACAACAGAACGGAACCGTATATAATTTTACCTTCTGATCCTGTGTACCTTTAAAGTAATTTTTCATCTTCCAAAACTACCGGTTAGGAAAAAAAAAAAAAAAAAGAAAAGAAACAAAAATAAAATAAATGAAAGGAAATGAAGAGAAAATAATATTTTATTATTCTATACTTTAGTTCCACGGTATGTGAAGCCACAGTGAGTCTGTCTTCTCTAGGGACAGATTACCAGCTACTGTGTTAAACATCTGCACTGTTATTCAGCAGCCTTCCTGTTTCCTACAAGTTTCCTGTATGACTGAACAGCCATATGCTTGAAACACAACAGCCTAGTAACAGCTACGTGTAGAAGTGAGGCTTGATTTATGGGAAGTTATCAGATTTAGTCCTAAGATTCTGAACACCACCCGTGAAATGCTGACCATTTTCAAGTCTCACTGAAATCACTGGAATCTGAGGCTGTTGCTGAGAAATTTGTAGGATTAGGCAAACAATGTGCAATATATGTTGGGGATAAACTTGAGAAGTGCCAGCAGTAATGGCAGTTTAACAACTCCAGCCAAAAGAAGGTATGAATTTATTTATCTGTCTGACTGTGCCTAGTAATAAGGACTAGGTGAAAGACCTGAATGGCCATTGTATTTTACATGGACACCTTCAGGCCAGATATCTAAAGGCATTTAGACATTGACTTCAATGTAAGTTTGGTGGCTGAATATCTTTAAAAGTCTGCACGGAGCCCAAATTCACCTCAACAATTACTGAACCATAAAATCTTTGTGAGCCTCAAGGGATGTACAATTAAGCAAGCTGTATCTAATCCAGAAAACAAACATTTTTTTTTGAGAGTAACAAGGAATTCCAGAAATAGTCTAATGCAAAAAGGGAAGAAAACCATTCCTGGCTAACTACACATAAAACAGATGAAGGAAAAAGTTTAAAGAGGCTGTGTGCCTCCAAAAAAGTCCAGGTGAACGCTCCAGATCATGAAAAAGAAAAAAAAGGTCTGTTTACATTGTAAATAATTATAATTTGGGATACCAAAGAAAACTGATAATAGACAGCTTATTAGCTCTTGCTTTTAACCATTAGTGCAGACTGGAGAACAAATGACCATGTGATCATCAATAGTTCTAAAGAGATCACAATATACACACCCTTTAATTACTTCAGAGACAGAAGGAGCTGTATGCACATGAAGCACATCATAAATTAGGAGACTCATTGCCCCAGTGAGCAATGAGGCAACCCAAAGACAGAGGTATGATGGTAAATGGCAGTGGGCTCATTCCTTTCCCTGAAAATCATTACCAAAACCATTTAGTTAGTTAATTAGTCCTTATCCGATGGCCTGAACCTTTTTCTTGCTGAAAACAGAATACTGCAAGGCAGGGATTCTAGAGCACTATAACTTACAAGAACGCAGGTGGTTATACCTGAACAAATTCCTACAGTAATGCACCAGAGCATGTAGCAGACATTATTCAATCTAAATCAACTAAAGTTAGCATGAAAGTTAACACAACTCAATGTTATGAGCATACAATTTTGGAGACATTAACAGTCTGAGGTTTTTTTTAAATCAACCTTCTTAATGGAATAACAGCATCTAGTTACAGTCAAGCAAGTTGTTGATTTCCTCAGAGAACTCTTAAGAGGTGCAACAGAACTTGCATTTATAAGCTATATAGGAAGCATACAAAATAACAGAAATAAGAACTGGAAGAAGTACTGAGATGTCCTCATGTCCATGCCACAGCAGTAGAGATCTCTTAAGTCTTAGTCACTGAAACTTGCTAATCAAAGGGATTAATCCAGCAAATGCAGCCATCTCTCCTAGAACACTGTTAGAGACACAGACTTTGACAACAGCTAAAGACATAACAGATCCCTCTTGCCTCTCATACCCAAGGAAGTGTCAGTGGGAGTGACTCCATTGGTAAGTAAGGCGAAAATACCCTTCCTCTACAAAGAGGAGGGCACCACTAGTACGGTTTACACTATTCCTAGGGTTTCTGTCAGGGACATCTGCTTTTCACAGCTCTTTTCCCTATCTTATTGCTGATCTGCATGGAATCTTACAGACACAGAAGGGTAACTTTCTACTCTTGAGTATTTAATAACATGCACGGCAGTCATTTCTGAAATGCTGAGCACCTGCAATCCTGTCTGCAATTTATGGTATTCTGGATACTTTGGAGAAGTTCACAGAAATAGGACAGAAACTCAGGACAAACAGAACCACAAATAAATCTAACTTCGCTAACTGGGAGAATACTGAGATGTCTAAGCTGGTGAGGGGACTGGCTAATCTACAGGTGCTCCCCCTCAGAAAAAGGCAGATTCCCTAAAAGCTGCCTGAATCATGATGATACGCCTGCTCCATTCAGATCGCACTGTGTGGAAAATGACTTCTGTTAGATAATAGACAGCAGAGGATTCAACTTACCAGTGTTCTTCACAGTCAAAATCAGAAGTAGAGCAGCTGCTCACAAGCTGAGGATCTGCTACACAGCCAGCACTGTTTTTCAATCTTGTGTGGTTCTTACGAACAATATATCCCCTGAAAGCTAAAAAACATAGTTATAATCAGAGAAAAATTCTGCAGAGCCTGAAATGCAGAATGGTACCTGGCTCTGCACAGTGCAGAGCTGAATGCCTTCATATTTTACTGAACCAGTGGACAGAAAGAACACTTAGCACCTTGCAGGGGTGGCTCCAAAGTCTGCAATGTTAACAACAGCTGGAAATTATACAGGGCATTACACTCACTGTTATAGTGACCACTTGGCACAGCCCAGACAAGGAAAACAGGCCTTGAAATCAGAATACGTCTAATTTAAACAGGAATCCAGCTTAGAATGTATTAAAATACACAGTAGAAAATCATTCCCAAAACACCTTTAATCACAACTCTGAAGATCTGAGCTAGTGAGAATTTTACAGAATCAGAAGTTTTACCTGCTTTTATTGTGGGGTAGGGGTGGGAGGAGCCAGGGACAAATATATTCAATTAAAACTAGAAAAATTAATAATGTCTTCTGTTTTTCAATTAACTGTAACCACAATAAAACATTTAAAATACTTCTCATACAAATAATCAGGAAAAAATCCTACAGATATTGGAATTTATACCATTCATTAAAAAAGAGGAGACTAAAACAATCACTGGAAATACTAAATGAAGTAGCAAGCATGCAGTGAAATGAAATGGCAAAGAAAATGGCAACGAATAACATTTTGAAGATATCTGTATTCTTTACTTCAGTGGACTCTCTCTGGGCTTAGGTACCTAAATAACTTCATTACTTCTGTAGTTTAATCTGACATGAAATTGAATTCTTGACACTTGTAAGCAGTGAGTAATAAAGCTCCAGCACAAAACACAGATAGTGATACACACTGCACTTAGGACAAAAGGCTAAAAAGTATTGTAATGTACACTTACAAGTTTTTTTTTTTTGGCAGGGTTTATTTCAAGCATTATTTTAAGTAGAAATGCTTTGATAAAAGGGGAGAAATGGCTGAATAATGAAGGGAGTACAGTATCAATGTCATAGCTGAAATGTTTGTTAGTCTAGCAGGACTGCAACGGAAAAAGTGAGACAATATGTATAAGAAAATTTGAGCTAAGATCAGGAAATATGATTTTGAGTAAAAAAAAAAAATCCTTCTTGACCAGGAAGAGCTTTTCAGCATACTAAACATGTGCAGAAGCAGAGTCAGTCTGGGGACTAATTACCCAAAGGGGGAGGAGAAGAGCCCTTTCATTTGGGTTTCTAGAGTCCAGGGTTAAATGTTACAATGGGATGTAGGATAGGCACAGACATGGGGTCCAGGGCAACCTCATGTAGGATCAGGGTCAAGATAACATTGTAGATTACAAAAAGAAATCAGGAGGTAGAATAAATATAGAATATAGAATAAATTGAGAACAGAGAAGATGATCAGAAGATTAACAAGTTTTCTCTGTATCTCACGTCTCTGATTACATCAAAACACTAGAAATAGGCATTACCTACACAACAGAGAATAAATTTGCAATCCCTCAATTATTACCAAATTATGAGATAATTGATTGATTTCCCCTTTCTTCCATTTAAATACTGTTACAAATTTAGCTCCCCCTTCATGGTTTTTTTTTTTGTGTAATGAAAAGATGGTCAAGGAAACAAAATAAAGCTACCTCGACTGCATCTGCTGTTTCCCTTAGGAAAAGACTGTAACTAATCCCTTCTTTTCTATTTTACTTCCTGTACAGTCTTAATGGTCTTCTTTTCAGCCACCCACCTCCACAAAATTGCATGGCGTTGCACTTATTTGTGCAATACAAGAAAATTATAACCATCTGAACAGTTCAATCTGTGGTATGCAACGACTGTTATTGCACCATAAAAATCTAAGCATTTCAGTGCTATTGAGGTTTCCAGGGTAAGAAGCAGCAAAAATTGCCCTTTAATGGGAGCTTACTGAAACAAATAAGCATTCGCTTTACAGAAGGCATGACAGAAGCTGGGCCTGCTGAGGTGTTGTACCAAATACAGAGCTCAGGTATCGTGAGGCTGAGGAACTTTCCGCCCTTAATAATCAGACTGGAAAAGTCTGCCTGTCTGGCAGAGATGAGGCAAGCATTCACTTGCCCCACGCGATCAGGCTTCCAATCCTTAACCATCCCCTACTGACCAGACAAGGAGCCTACTCTGATATTGGCAGCAGAGGCAGCTGGCCAGCAGCCACCTCTCTGCAGCTGAAACATGCTGAGTATCAGTCAGTCAGCGGACTACTATAAAGATAAAGCAACACTGAAACAAATGAATAAGATAAACTTCAGTTTTATCCTTAGTAATTCTCAACTTGTAGTAGTTCTTTGCATGAGTGTGCATCTAGAAAATCAACTCTGATACCTACTGTGATTCTATTTTTTAAAATTCTTTTTCCCAGAGACTCTTATTAATGTCAGTATAACCATTTTGGTCTTTCCCTCATTCACTACATAAACCCTGCTATATCTGATTTAATAAACATAGTTTTTACTCTGTCTTTTGTTTTCATACATATTTTCAAAATCAACTCCTCTTCAACTTAACCTTTCCACAAGCTGATTTCTAACTTTATTCAAGAATACCTTGAAGCTGACAGGTAAACGGCTGTATTTTTCCTACTTTCCCTTTGACTCATGGGATAACTGAAGGAGCAGGATAAACAATCTTGTCTCTCTCTCAAAAGCTTCCTCGAGCGTTAGTAGGACTGTATCTTTTCAACATTTATTAACTGGATCTAGAATGTTTCAGAAGAAATGCATATGCAGAGAATTCTACTGGGGGAGTCTAAGAGGCTGGGAAGCTGCTCCATCACAGCAATTTGCATTACTGACTGGTGCTGGTTTTGACACTAAGCACTTGGCTCAAAGAGTGTGAAATTAGCAGACTCATGTTGCTACTGCTCCATGAACAATCACTGCATCATTGAAGAAGAATGATTACCAGCTGTCACCTCATTTTCACCTTATCCAGTCTATATTCCAAACTTTCCAGCAACAGTATCCTTAATCCTGATCTTTACATAGCCAAAGATGACAGGATCTAAAAAGCAACATAGGAACTGAACTTAATTTTAGCACTTCTATTAGCAACCCGGTGTTAAATGTTTTATGCGCCACAATTTAGGACATGAATTTTTACTTTTTGTATTGATCAATTCTCACACAAAGCACGTTTTCTGTCAGCGCCAGTGCCTAGCAAACCAAGAGTCTATTTACCTAGGCAGGCTGAAATTTGGTGTCTTGCAGTTAAAACTTTAATTTTAAGGTCTAAGTATCAAGGCATATACATTCCACACAATGCTGCACAATTCCAGATAGGAAAAGTCCAGGCATTTTCCCTCTGATTCCCATAGGAGATATATAGTTACAGAGCAAATTGTGAAGCACAGTGTTTAAAGATCAAAGCTAAACAATCACAGGTCTATACAAGTAGTATAAAGAAAGGAGATGGAGTAGTATTTTGAACAGCAGAAGGATTCATTCTCAGTCGTAACAAAACAGGTTAAGCGGATATTTTCTACACAGACTATAATATCACCTAAAATAGTGTATAACAGCAACTTGGAAATGAAAGCTGATGCTTGCTGAAGAGAAGGTATCATGGTAGTTTGTAATCAGAAGTTGATTTGCTACAAACAGCATATCACCTTCTTAATTGGCCTAGTTAAACGAGCATTCAGCAACTTAACTAACAACATCTGAGAGGATTTGGAGCCCATGAATCTGATTCTTCACTCCATGACAAATTAATTCCAACGAACAGTAAAAGAGAAGGACAGTCACATCCCTTGCTGGGCCCCACGAATACCTTCCCTCTTTCACCCCTCACTCTGGATGGATACTGGGTGATGCCTGTTCAATAACAGAAAATAACAATTCTTGTCTTAAGTTCTCTGGCAGAAGCACTACGAGAAAGCAAGTCATGAGTTCTCTCTCACATAGAAGCAGTAACTATTGGTAACAAGCAGTGACTATTAGGAAGACTCACCAAGGCTGGCATCAGGACTGGTGTCACTGATGAACATCACCACTTGGACATACGGTTTTTAATTACCATGCATTACAGTCTCTGATCTTGAGACTTGGTCAAAGAAAAAAATAAATGAAGATGACTGTGAAACTCTTGGTCAATATCAGCAAAGGAAAGGAACAGGTTTTCCAACGTATTGTTGGAAAATGTACGTTGTTGTGTCTTCCTGATTTTAGCAAGGGCATGAAATCTGGTAAGAATGGTCTCCTTTTCATCTCCTCAAAAGCAGGAAAGAAAACCAAAAGGAAATGCAGATGTATTCACATCAACAGAGCTTAGCTCAGAGATGGGGAATAGAATATAAGACCTCATTCTTCAAAATCATAAGGCAGCCTCACTTTTCTTAACATATTTCCTGCACACGAGGAGCTGGCTTTTGATAGTTACTAGAGATAGATACTAAAAGTGAAGAATTACTGGACACCCTACTACAGAGCGCAAAGAAATGGAACAGTAAAGTTAACCAAAGCTGCGCAGCCTGTACAAACCCATCTGGTTTACCCTGAATGTGAAATCAAGGTAATACAATGAGTCAGTTCAGCTCCCATTAAAAGAAACACATCTCTTCAAAGGTTCTTACACTAACAACGTAGTTAAAAGGAAGAAAATGAATGATATAAAAAACTAAAACTGGATCTGCTACTTCAGGGTTATTTTCAGGAAAATAAATAAAAAATATTATTTAGATATATTTATAAAGTGTTTGGAAGTTTTTGGAACATTTTACTCATGTAATTCTTAGATTTACACCGCAGTATTAGCCAAATACATGCACACACACATGTACATAGTGATATAAATAGATACATGTTTTCAAGAAATACTTGTCTTATTGAACCCAACATTAAATCTTTTCTGTTGAAAATCCCAAAGGTAACACTTTTATTAAAAGCTTAAAATTATTATAAATGCAAAGTAGTAAATTGCAGCTGTTCTCAGGTCCTCTTTTTTATTATAATGGAGTAAATTTTGCCAGAAGCACATGTTAGAGATACGTAAATAGTGAGCAACACTGCATGAGCAGAAGTTACAGAAAGCAAGCAATTTGCAAAGGGATGCTTCATCTGGTTTCCTTCTCAACATCCATCACATTTATTTAAAAAAAAAAAAAAAAAAGAGCCCAAATCTTGAGTTCTTGATAAAGAATTTTCCAATACAATGTGACATATGGTGAGTGTGTGAGCACGTGTTGGAGGAGGAGATGGTGGCTCAATGGATTAGTCATTTGCCTTTCACCTCTGGAAGCATAGTTAAACTCAGTTCTGACCAGAGCTGCACAGTATATTCCAGATGGCTAAAGTGGGCCTAATTAAAATGAATTCAGTGATGTCACCTCGGATCTAAGTGAATCGCATGCACCACTCATTTGGCATTTTGGCAATGTCAGCCCACAAATGAAATAACCAGATTAAAATCCTCCCTTAAGTCTTTCAGGACAACAGTCAAACTACATGGAAATATATGCTATCATAACTAGAAAACATACTTTTATAATTGTATTATCTGTTATTTTAAATTCTAATTAATGCATTATTCTAATACAAAGAAACATTAAATGAGACTTGCATGTGAGGCAAATCAGTGCAACAACATTTCAGTCCTATGATTCAGTGGATATACACTGATTTAAACCAGCTGTGAATCTGGCAATATAATTTAAAAGAATTCTTTATTTTAACAAAATATTTTTCCTTTAACCCTAAATCAAAACAATACAAATTCTAGTTACAAAGAAATACTCAGAAGTGCAAAGTATTGCTAACTCAAACAAATAATTCTTTACAGTTTGTCTCTAAGTTTAAAATTAGCATTTTCTAGCTTTCATAGTTTGGGAAAGTGTGACTGGAAGAAGTAGGAAAGACCTTGTGCACCCTGTGTACCAGTCTAATAACGTCTGTGTATTCTGAGAACCTGTGATGTAGATATGCTGAAGTAGGTGGGGTAGCTTTTTCTTCCCCACCTAATTTAAATTCACAAGTACTTTGTTTCCTAGCAAAGGTGTTTTTCCCCATCTGAAATAATGACTTTTTTTGTGTGTACTATAATACACTCAGGAATTGTATCCTCATGTATATTGTGAAGGTTGTTTTTTTTCTAAGTTTGTTTTTTCTTCCAACATTTCTTCAATGGATAGTGAACTGCTGGGCCCACAGAGATCTCCAGACCACCAGCTCATGTATTTGAAAGGCATCTGTTTATTTTTAAAATGCAAATGCAGCCTACCTCAAAGACTGACTTGCAAGAAATGAACAATCTGAACAAGTCAAGAGGTTTCCAATCAAGAGCTGTGTTCCTCCTTTATATCAGGCTATGATCACTTGCTGTCAAAACCACTTAAACAATATCCTGGAATCTGAATGAAGTCCCCCCACAATTAAAATGAGCAGGATAATCCTGCAAGAATTATTCAGGCAAATCATTTTTCACACAGTTTAAAGTAATGATAAGGTCATTTACAAAAGAAATCAGCGCCTTTGAAATGCTGACTTGTAGACAGAGGACTGCCTGGAGGAGGGCCATAGATAACAGTGAAGACTGGCCTCCTAACACTACCCTCGCAGTCTTTGGAACTGATTCTGATGAAGGGAAGGCCCAATAAGGTTAATACCCCTACTTTGATCTCTGTCAAAGCGTACCAGCAAGAATTAATTTACATTTCAGATGAAAAAGGTTGACAGCATGAAAAGGCATCTTGTTTCTGGTATGTGAATGTGCTGTAATAGATCGGGAATTCTGAAAGGAAGTTCTGAGGAAGCTAAAGGGATAAGCCGAGCGGCTGCTTTTATTGGGAAAGAGATGAAAGGAAAACAAATTTCAATATGCGCTGTTCTGTAGAAACATGTAAGCCAAATGCTTCCTAAATTTCAAGGCCTGCTTCAGCTGGGAGGGGGAGGGAAAGGAGAAGGAAGTACATATATTTTAATTATATGGTTTTGCTAATGTCTGGATGACAAACGCAAACAATCTATCTCACTGCCTGAAATGGCTCATTTAAAACAAAACAAAACAAAACAACAAAAAAAAAAAAAAAAGAAAAAAGAAAGGTGATCATACTCCATTTTACAGAAAAGCTGCACACTCTACATTATAAGATGTGCAGCGAAGGAAGAGATTTGGAGTTGCTTTTGTCTCCATGTCACTAGGCACTTGGACAGTGTAATGTAAACAACAGAAAGACTGTCAGTGTATTTTAAAATCTGGAAAATGGCCATCATTAGCAAGCATGAGCTTTGATTTGAAACAGAATAATTAGCATGTAGAGAAGAGAAAATGTGCACAAGAAGAATTTTCAAATAAGAAGTCCTAGATATAGGTTTCCAAAGGCAGACAGAAATGTGTTGAGGATTATTATTATTATTACTATTATTATTCCCCTTTGAATGCAGCACCAAAGATAGGAGGAGCAGACAGCCTAATTAATACAAAGGTGCACTGTGTCACTTAACCCTATAGCTCTAATGCTTATTCACTCAGACTGATTACTGAAACTGTCAAGTGCCAGGTTACAAAGGAAGACAGCGTGCATGTTGGTGGGAAGAGTGCTAACAGCATTCCTCCAGCGTTTGATCCAGAGGGCTCAGCAGAAGTGTCCAAATTCAAGGGTACGCGTCCACTTCCCAGTGCCTCTGCTCTGCCATGTTCAACACAGCGCGTTAAGATATGCCAGGAAGGAACCCAGCTCTGAATCTCTGCCATGTGTGCAAACAGCAGAACAGATAAGTTGCTTTCTCTAAAGAGCTAGTAATGAGCATGCATCTCTTAACATGCCTAAGAAACCTGGCTGGACAAAACTGAGGCAGAATGTCCCCTGCAGTCTCCAAGTGATACTGCTACACACCAGCTTCCTGCTGAACCTGAGATAACTCTCACCTTAAGGAACTGGCAGTAGTGGGACAGCGGTGGGTCAACTGCTTCACTTTCCTTTTTACAGCAAAAAGTCAGGAAAACCAAAGTCCAGGCCTACGGTAAATGTAGCAAATACTTCAGAAAAAATTTGCAGGGGGTACTTTAAGATCTACTCTCTGTGCTGTCATAAAAACAATAGAAAATGCAACACAAGGGAGAGGAAGAAGGGGAGAGAGTGCTTCTGCAGTCCTTCAGTGCTTGTTGTAATGGGAGAAAAAAATTTCTCCTTAACAGTTTTACATTTAAGAGAATATTCCTCATCTGACCCTAGAGCTATAGTTCATCATTCTACATAACAGTATGTATGCAAAGCTATAAATTATTCATTTATCCTAATGATACTATGTTCCCTTCTGTAGCTGGACAAGTATTCTGTTTTCTGCACACAGTCACAGTGATGTTTAATCTCAGAGTAGTGAACTTAGACAAAAGAAAAACAAATAAATTTACTGGAAATGGCTTGAGAACAAAGCAAAAGAATATTTAGAACAAATTTTTCACAGATTCACTTCAGACTACATGAAACAGAACAGAGAGGTAACAAAGCTTAAGGAAGTATAGCACAGGCAGCTGGTAGAATACAGGTGGTACCTTGGTTTATCGGTAAGCACATTGGCTACAACTCATTTTTGATCAGCTACAGTCTTTCAACCTGGGGTTGGACAGGGAAGGTGTATTACACTGCATCATATGGAGGCAGCCTCATATTGGCAGCATCTGAAAACACCATTGAGTTCATGGTGCTGGTTCTCAGATTTCTGTGCCATATGGTACCCTGCTCTCTACTAGAGACCTACACAGCCCTATGGGCCTGTTCCTCCAATAATCTCTTTAAAGTTTATTCAAATTCATATTGATATGGCTGCATAGGAGTCTGGCGGAGACTCAAAAGATTGGCCAAAGCTGGCAAACCCAGCAAGCAGTCAAAACAAAAACCTGGCAACCTGCCAAGATCAGGGCTCCACACAAAGACAGAGAAATGCATGTCCAGTGCCTCCCTTCCACACTTTTAGCCAAATCAGTCCAGTGCTTCATACCAGCTCTACATACAGTTGAATCATACCGACTGTGCTCAGAAGAACCTTAAAGAATTAACTTAACAGGTTTTAATCAGTATGTTTGCTTCCAGAGCAGTACTTACAAAAAGGCCAAAGTCACTGATGTCACTTGATAGTCACCCAGCAAATGTGACACCTATCATAGTGTCACCTGTCATTGATGTCATTTGATAGTGAAGAACAAATGATCAGAAGTAATGTTTTGATAGCTTTTGTTTGCACTGTATGTATTTCTCTTGGCTATAAACACCGATATGAAATCAACCACAGCAAAATAGCTGTTGGCAATTGAAATAATGTTTTAATTACCTGCTTGAATATGTATAGCAGCATCAGTTCTTCTGTTCCTTATTTCCTTGTACTTCCTGCGAGCTTCATATCCTCTCCAGGCTAAAAATACAAAACCATGTGCTGGAAATTACATTTATTTAAGGAACTGCTACAGAGTCTACAGTCAGAGATGTGCTGAAACTTTCATCCCTCTTGCCACAACCACTCCAGCCCCCACCCCCAATATCTCTTCCCCACCCACCCACATGTTGAACTCTGGGTTCACAACTGCACTTCACATCCCCACAACTTCAAACACCGCTTCACTCGTCCAAATTTTAATTGTCACCATGTGCTCACTGATGTCCTAACCCAAAAGGCAAAGGTGCATGATCATGTCAGCACAAGAACTCCTCTCCTCACACAGCTCCCCAAACTAAATACAAGGAAGCCTGCTAAATTACTGACAATCAGCCTCTCGGGCTCAACCCATGACGTACATTACCTGGAATTCTGGAATAAATGGCTGGGGGCGGAGGCATGCTACTGCATTTCATTTATCTGCTGCATGCTAGTGTAGACATACCTAACAATATTTTCATCTTGTGCACAGGTAAAGCATTGAAACTACTAAAATATTTACATAAAAACATTACCAAATACTAAAGTGACACCTTAGAAGTAAATCAATAATATTTGCATCAATTAGCTGGAGAGAAAGGCACCTCCGGTTATTTTGATTTCATAACAAACTATTACGAAGGAATAAATAATGTACATGCAATTTAAGAGTTTGAAATGCAAAGACACTTAATGAAATAGGGAATGTGAATATCTACCTGACTGTATGGTAACCGCACTATTTTCTCTTTTCTCTTTGACCTTCTTGTACCTCCTTGCTCCAAGCCATCCCTTGATATAGGCTTGCATGACCACCACCCTCCCGATAACTTCTCGCAGGAACAAATTTAACTGCTCTATATGGTAATACTTCAGAAAAACCTGAAATGGAAAAAAAATAATATTACATGTAATACAAGTAACATAGAATCATTAAGGTTGGAAGAGACCTCAAGGATCATCCAGTCCAATCGACCCCCCCCACCTATTAACCGCTAAACGTACCGCTTCTAACCTTTCCTTAAACACACCCAGGGACGGATAACCTCTTGTATTCTGCCTTTTCATTAGTCTTAGGCTAGCCTATTTTAGGGCACCATTGCTGAGAAAACTGGTAAAATACTGGTTGCCCCATTGCAAAATAAACCACATATTTACCCCTTTTACAAAGTAAATTGGCCAGGGGGATATTTTCAGGTATCAACAATATTGAAATACAGCCTTTCTTGAAAGTGGGAAGAGAAATCCTGGGCTGAATTTGTTTTTAGACATAATATTGTCTAACAGCATTCTGCTTCAGGACGCAAATCTATAGGTGCTTACATATACTTTTTCTGGGTCTTGAGCAGGGGAATTTTTCTTGTTTTCCTTTGGGCACTATAAAACAACTCAAGATGCTCTATAACATCCTTTTTACAGAACTCATCCACTCTGATTTAAACCATGAACAAAGGCTCTTGACCCAGCCAGAAGGATCTCAAGTGAAACTCTGCTAATGTATAATGTAATAACCAGGCTCACAGGATGGGCCAGAGTGGGAAGTTTCAGTCATGCCATGATTAAGAGCAGGAGGAACTTCAGGGAGGCACTAACGCAGCAGGCACTGACAGATGTACTGTCCTTATGAAGGCAGTCACATGCACAATGTGGTTTGGGGAGGTACTCAATGCACCCCTCCTCTTGCAGCACTAACTCAGTTGGCTTGGGAGGGCACCTCCATAACCTGGGAGCCTAACTGGAGCAAACTCCTTGCTCTTTTGTTCATTGATGCAGTACCTTTCAAACCACTATTAGACATGTTTTACTAAAAGGATACTATCCTTGAGAAAATGTTAGCACCCTCTACCTTGGTTTTCCCAAGAATCCAGTTGTCTAGTTTAGATTTCTCCAAAATGGCAAGACAGTTTTCTCTGTTACCAAGGGGAGCCTCATGTGCCTTGAATGCAAGGTAATAATACCTGCAAAACCAAATGACAAAGAAAGAATTGATGTGACAATCAATATGTACTTTTACTGCTCTTCTCCAGCTCAGAGCTGCATCTCTAGAACTCATAGGCCAAATTCTCCCTTATACTCAGTTCTCTTCATAAATCAGGACGCAGCTGTCATGAACAATTATTTGAGCATATACACGACACAGGAAAATGAGTGGTACCATAGTGGTGATAAGAATCTGCTGCATTCTGGAAATCCCCAGTTGATGTAATCATCCATAAAGGTCTTTCACAAAACAGTGCAACTTGGGAAACAACCAAAGTTGCTCTGAATTCTTCAGGTGAATGAGTGAATGAATGACAGGGAGAAGAAGAAAAAATGCTAGAAACCACAGTAAGAGACAGCAAAGCAAAAATAAAACCTTTTTGATAACCTGTGTAAAATAAGTACACCATCTACAGAGCTGCATAACATACTTTGGCACAGTTCCATCTCACTGCAAGTCTGCAAGATCTGTTGAATAAGCAGGTGCTCCCAGAGATGTTCAATGGACCTTTACAGATTTCTGACCGGAAGAAAAGTCAAATACTAGCACCAAAGAAAGAGAAAAGCAGAAAAAGTAAGTTATTCATGACCTGATGTCTGTTTCTTATGAGAAATGCCAAAAAAGGCATTTCAGAGTCTGTCAATATTTTAGTTACTGGTATCAGTCATTTTTCACAAATAAATATAAATGACCTTGACATTCTTTGGGAACCATAAATCCACACAAGAAGGCGAAGGCTCTTGAGCTTCTAACAAGATCACTCCCATCAATGGAACTCCAGGGAGCTCCCCATTTTCAGTATGCCTAATAGAAAGACTGAGGATTCTCACTGGTGAAGGTAAAGGTCAGCACCAGGAGGTGCTGGTAGTACAATGACACAGTGATACTGACTGATTATTGAGGCTGAAAGGCTGTCACTGTGTATGAAAAATAAAGATTAGCTTAGAGTAAAACCACCTCTCATATCAATCTTAATTTATAGACAGCAAGATGCTCAGACTGCATGAATACTCGCCTGTGCTTCACACCTCCAGAAGAGTTCATATATACACATAATGAAAACAATTGGCATTGCTATCATATCGGCAAGCATTTTATCGGTGCTGATGGTTAAACTAGAGCTATTTTAAAAAAAAACCAAGCGAACTACTCATATGAATGCAATAATTTTCTTTACTCACAAGGATTTCTGTGGTTATGATTAGGTTCCTAAGTCATTAGGCATGACGCCTTTTTTCTGTTTGACTGGGACAAACTTTTAATTGGAACAATTATGATAACTTTTAGTGTCTTTTGGAGCAGGCCCATACTAAGCAACACTGACTTTTCTTTTGTCCACATTCCCTTTCACAATTGTGTGAAATAACGCTATGTGCAAAAAGTTAATGAAAAAGGGATGCAAACATGTTTGAACTGAATTAAGAATGAAACGACCAATCCCTACCTGTAAAGACACCATGCACTGAATGGAGAAGAATGGTTTTATAGTATTTAAGTAACACCAAGAACATATGCCAGTTAGTTTAGAAATTTAAGGTTATTTTAGCACAAGTACACTGTTAGATGGTAGCAATTCCCACCTCAGTTCTCTTTTATGAACCCCCATGTGTTGTCTTGGTCTTTATTAAGTCATACTTCTACCGTAGCTACTCTACTTACATTGTGTTTGAAAGGAACCGGCAGGTTCAGCAAACCAT
Organism: Psophia crepitans; assembly: GCA_013399095.1. NCBI lineage: Eukaryota > Metazoa > Chordata > Aves > Gruiformes > Psophiidae > Psophia > Psophia crepitans. The sequence goes on along the minus strand of VWZZ01005221.1, from coordinate 180,801 downwards.
TCTCCTAATTATTAACATGGGGAAGAGCCATCAGATGTTCTTCAAAACATAAAGAGAAGAATCCAAACAGTGAACCTCAAAGACAGATTCCTCTGTAGCCACACAGAGGCAAGATATCCCACCTCTCACACTGAAGAAAATATGTGGAAGCAATTAGAAAGAACGGAATAGCACAAGCATGGTGGGTTTAGTTTTGTTTTTAATCAGGAGAATATGATTTTCAAATATTCACTCCAGTTAATCTCTAGATATTAGCTCCAGTTGTCAGAGGAAAAAAAAAACCATTAAAATGGTCAATAAAGATCAGAAGGGAACAAAATCACGTTTGAAGGCAAAAGCACTAGAATGAGTCCTGGACCAGACAGATATTCACCAGGTAGAGATATTGCCCACTCTGAATAATGATAGGAGATTATGTATTATTGAGCTATTTTTAATGCAGTGACTTTCTCAAGAAGATGATCTTGCAAGTGTTTCAAAACACCATTGTTTTTTAGTACGCTTGCCATTTAGTACGCATAGAGAAACACAGTGTATTTAAAAGAAAAAAGCACCTTTCCTCCACCTGAGGAGGAGCACCTTTCCTCCACTGAACTTAATGATGCCAGTTTCACAAGACATTGTGAAATTATGAGTTGCACTAATAAAATTCAGATTTAAAATACACATATCACAAACAATTTGTGATAGCATGCAATTTCACCACATACTTGACAGATGCATCAAGGAAGTTGCACTAACAGTAAATTGCTGTTTGCTTCAAAACCTAGTTCAGATAACTCTGTTATTTTTACATGTATGTAACTTAAGCAGTTCCTTTCCTTAAAAAGAAGGAAGGATTCAACTGAGTGATAATATCAGGTTTCTGGTTGTTCATACATCTTTTAAGACATGTTATAGTCAGAAATTTTAAAGCCACAGAACAGTTTTTAGATAGCACTGATACAATAAAATAGTCAAAGGGGATCTCATAATTTTTTAATCTTACTATATTATCAATGACATTCTAATTACTGAGAAGTTGACCTCTTATTTGTGACAAACACCTAAGAAGTATTTTTGAGCTATGCAATTTACACGCTGGACTATACCATTTTGCTTATGACAAACTTCAATACCTTGAAACTGTAGTACTCTCTCCATCAGCTCTCTTTCATGATCTAGAATGTAGTTGCTTTTGGTATTCAGAAAAAAAAATGACAAAACCCACATAAAAAAATCAATGCCCATTTTTCTTACCAAATCCTATTTTAACAGATGTTTTTACAAATTTGTATTTATCTGTCTTCTAGGAAAGCAAGCCATTCAGAATGACAGTAAGTTTAGAACCCATGGGAATAACTTCAGTTTCTGTATGTAAACACATCGTCTCCCAATGTTTCATAAAAGCTTCCTCTAAATGGTGTTTTCCCAAATGTTTTCATTGTTTCAACCACTGCACAGAAGACTCCAGTAACTGGTTAAACATACTGGGATATGAGATTTTCAGCATCAGGTCCTCCTGTTCCTTTTCAGTTATGTCATCAAACATTAGGCAGAAATTACTCTAGTCATCAGAAATAGGGAAGATCTAGCAATATGAAACCAGCATTTTCTTTTTGATTATTTCTCCTCTAGAACTACTTTTGGAGTTTGCACTTTGCACAGTAAAGGGTCTCTAGATCAGTGTTCCAAAGCTCAAATCCATCTTTTTTTTTTACGCAAACACTTTGTTTTCTATCTGCTACCTGTTTTCATGTCTGAATCGGGTAATTACAAATGCACAAGCAGTTTGACTTGGTGTGCTCAGGATGTATGGCAGCACAGCACATAGGGTCATCCAGTTATTTTACCTAATCTAAAATCTTTGTGCAGCAATGGACCACAGGGAATATTTTGGAGGAATTTAAAATGTTTCACCTTAATGTATCTGGTGAAAGTGTGCAAATATTGTACCTAGTGAAATGGTAAAGAAAACGACTGAGCACGCACCCAAAACTTTGAGGTATATGCAAAACTACAACTGTTTATTTTCATTTATTGGTCTAATTTAATCTCTATCATACTTAGGTAAATCCACTGTACAGAGAGCACAGAGGGACCTCTATTTACAACATTTCACCAAGAGAAGAAAACAGAGACTGAATTTCAGAAAAGTAGAGAAAGAAATCACATTTGCTTCCAGATGAGATGAAAAATTCCCACCTCTACTTTTTTATTTCTATACTTGCATTTGTTATTCCAGCAGAAAATGCAGTAGTCTGGAATACTTCAGTGCTCTTCTATAATAAGCTAGTACTTTTATTTCTATTTTTAAAGTAATTTTTGTAGTCCTTCATGTGTTATTTCACAAACATGCATATATTTGTGCAAAAATACTTTATTTTCTTAGGTTATACATCCCGCTTGAAAATTCCTTCCACGTGATATATTTACATATTTCCTAGAAGTACTTGACTAATCACATTCTCTGTCACAGTAAGAATAAGTAAGAGAAAAGCAATTTCCCCTCAGAAGAACTAATTTCTCAGAGCTGATGAAACTCTGGAATTACGTATTTCTTCACCACTGGTTCTTAAACTGTATTACAAACTATCCTTTATAGACATGAACAAGTATTCCAGGAAAAAAAAAAATACATTAAAATGGGATTAACTGTACTTAATAGTCATTAGGCATAAATCAACTTTTTTTAAAAGTTTAATTTATCCCCAGATCAAAAGTTTCAAAGCTAGGACATGCAGAATTAAGGTTAAAAGGTAAAGATATCCGAGTATGCTAAGATACTTCAGAATGATATTATGCATTAACTATCTGATTATGGCCAAGGCATTTTAGTATTGGTGGGTTCAGATTAGAAAAACTGATTATAAACCAATTGTTCAGTTACTTTCCTCTCCTTAAAGGGTGAACCACGGAACTGTTCAATAAACAGCATTTAAACAGCACCATTAACTACCATATCAGTGTCTCTTACTAAAGTTCCCTTCATGTTCCAGACTTAAAGGCTGCATCAGTTCTACACAATTAACTCACCAAAGCAATGATTAACTCTTTTTCTCTTTAAAACAAATCTTTGTGCTAAAATACACTGGCCTGAGGTGGAGAGTGGACAATGATATGTGAAAAGCATGAGGTGCAAGAGGACAAAATCACTTTCTAGCCAGACCCCCAACAATAGTAGGGAGATTCTCAACATTCCAAAATACAGTTGTTCCTTCTCAGTGCTGGAGTTGGAAAGTTAAAAAAACCCCATGGATTTTAGCACCAAAACAGGCATTAAATAACTTTCAAAAATTCCTAACTTCTATAGGTTGCTGTCTTTCAGAAACTTTCACATCTGAATTAATAAAATTAATTACATTTGACTCTATATTGAGAGTATGAATTAAAAAATGTAAATTAAAAATGAAAAAACATCTAAGACATTCTTGAAATTCAGCAAAAGATACCTAACACTTATGCTGTAAATCATAAGATAAACAGAATCTCAGAAATACTCTCAGAAAGGCATCACTTGGTCCATTCTGCATATACGATTCATAAGGGGTTATCTGACTTTTCACCCCAAAAGGTTTTGTGTCTTCTCCATCCTGCAACTGTTTACCAGTGTTCTGTGAATGACAAGAGTCTAGAAAGTACATGTGGAAAGTACAGTAGTTTACCATATTTACTATGTACAGGAATGTTATACAGGTCTGGTGAAATCTTAAAGCCACTGAGACAGATAACAAACAATTTCATGGATAATAGTAAAATCAAAATACAGGGGATGTTACAATTTTGTTTCCAGAAATCACTTAGGAACTTTGGTACAGTGCAGACTCAGTGTTAAAAGTAACTTTGCACTAAAAATGCATCATGTTAAAAGCAAGCATTTCTCTTCTCCATAGCAAGCCTGTTGACTTCTAATTTAATTCAATGCTTCCCTGATTCTGAATAATTAGCAAGCCTATCACCAATGAATTTTTAGGGTTAGAAGAAAGCATGTACCGAGGTAACACGTTTTACAGGATTTTGCAGTATTTGACCAGTTTTTATTTCTGGCTCCACTCAACGCAGAATGTGACTTATTAAGGGCAATAAGGTTTTATACGGTCATGAGAAATGCAACACCGATGATTTAGAGACTGTGTGTACCAGGCATACTGCCAGTGATTTTAAGCAAATTTGCATCGTAAGACTGAAAAACCAGAACCAACCTCACTGGGATCACTGTTACAGTAACAGCACTGGTATTGCCATAAGCGTATCACCTAAGTATCATCATCTGGCTGCTGTGGAGTAGGCAGTGCTTATAGGAAAAGTGTATCCTGCATCCGAATGCAGTACAAAGAATGTTAAGGCAGAACAGAAATGGGCAGAGAGGAAGAAAAAGACAATCCTCACATGAAACTTGTAAAAAATTTCTCAACACATTCCTATGTATTTATGAGGTACTTCAAGCCTAACAGCATTTAGCACCATTAGACTCTCAAGTCCCTTATCTTTCAACGCATGGTACAGTACATGCCACATTACAGCAAAGGTGTATACAGCTGGGGGATACGTGGTGAGGACACACCTGCACACCACATCACGTCATGTGAAGTTCCAGGGGCCCGGGTACTTGGATATAGCAAGGAACATCCCATGTGGTAAGACTTCCAGTGCAGGTCCCCGCTAGGAAGCACACCTCCCCTAGCAGCTGTGCGTGGGCGCTGTGCGGCCCCCCGAGCCGGGCCCACCTGGTTGCCTGATCAGGTTACTAACCTGTGCCTCAAACCTGGGATTCCAGCCTGAGAAAGGGGCTGTGCTGCTCCACAGCAAACACGTAAGCGACACGTGATGGCATGGAGTGCGAGACAAGGCCAGTGGATTCAAAGTGCCTACGACTTGACAGGTCTACAGCGTTTACAGGGGCTGCAGATTACATTTTCCTACTTTAAGTAAAAGAATACGTATATTTATATACATAAAACAGATCGTTGTATACTTGGCTGAAGAAACATTGTGTGAATGAGTTACAATTAAGTCCTCTCCTCACCATCTGTTTTTTAACCCCATAACTAACTTCCAGGTTTGCAACACTGAAATAAATCTGTTCTGCATGAAAACAGAAGACAATAAAGAGTAACACTAGACAGAGTTTTATCTTTTGTTTACCTCCCACCTGATAAACCCTGAATGGTTCTGTTCCCTGCCTTTGATTGTTTTGTCCTCATATTTCCTGCTAAGAGTTTACAAAACAGCATTATTGAACAGGCAGATAAGAAGCACACCTATTTGTTTAATAACATCAAGGGAGAAAAAGTGCTGGCTCATCCATTTTGTTGTTAAGTTGCTCAAAAGGATCAAAATACCAATTAACTTGCTGGCTTAGAAAATCTTTGATATCCTCACATTTACTGACATCTTGAAACTCTTGTTCATACTTGCCTAATGTCTTTTTGATTATGAACAAAGACGTGCCAATCTGTTTAGCATTTGACCTGTTTTCTCAAACATTTTTATGTATTCAACTACTTAGTTCCTAAAAACACTTGAGTAGTCACGGCTGTAAGTTGAAGAAAAATGTTTCTTGTTCCATTGATAGCTTTTTCAGCATTGTTCTTTTCTTTTTATAATTTTTTTAAAGAGCAGAACAGAATAGAATTTGTTTAAAAATAAAGCATGAACTGAACAAAGGAGCAAGAACATCCTCTCTCCTGCCCCCCTGTTTTTATTCTGAACTCAGGAAGTCTTCTGTGCTGTTGGGCAAACTCCTACATCTCCCCCCTCCCCTTCACTTGTTGTGTTGACTTTCTTTCCTCAGTGAATTATATCAAGTTGGACTAAAAACTTGGGGAGTATCTGGCAAGATGTTAAAACACAACTTTCCCCTATCTGCAGAAATGGAAAGCTACCGTCAGTGCTGCTTTTATTACCATTACTTTTCAAGATTATACTCAAATTCAAAGTGCACTTTTGAATGAAAATAATCTACTGATAAGAGGAGCCCTACCTTCCTCTCAATTTACACTAATTTCAGTGGAGTTAATCTTAGTTCACTTATGTGTAAACTGGATAAAAGTTAAGGTTAATAATTCTGCCTTCAGCCTCTTCAGGATGTTGCAAAGATGTGTTAGTGATCACAAAAATTAATCTCCTTGTTAAACCTGCTTTAGAATGGTGTGGCCTTACTAAATTTAGTCACGTAACACAAAAAAAAGGTGGGGGAAAATCATGTTTGAAAATTCAATTGCTTTGATGGACAAATGAACACATTAGTTACCCTTCCTGGGATATATCGCTAGTGTTTTCCTATTACATATTCATTTGGCATACTAGTATATCACAAATAAGAAAATTTCATCATTTTTAGAACTGATTAAGCTACGGTTTATCGTTCAACATCTCTCAATGTAAGGACCACAGATTTCCAAGTCCAAATGGCTGACTTACACGCATATAAATTTACCTGATCTTTGGGTTTTAGAAAGGCCTGTGAACCTGTTTACATCTCTTCTTTCTCAAAAACATAATCAGCTCCTTCTCTGTAGCATCATGTGAATGACTTGCTTTCAGTAGATTCATGAATTCTATATTGTCTGGATGAACAACCTCCAGTTCAGAAAATATCACTACATGCTTGATTTAGCCATTCACTATTTGTTCCTAGTGTTGAGTAGTTGATTGCTTAACAATACTGCTTCTGCTCCATTACTGAATTATCAATCCTGCAGACCAGAAAACTGTCAATACTACACAAAAAACTTATTTTAGGCCTAGAGGAAACCATAATGATCATATAAACTTCTTGTTGCCATAAAGACAACAGCATTTCCTGAATCAAATATATAACTTTTTGAGATCAAGAACAGTATTAATGTTAGTAATAGTAGCCATGACAAGGGTTCAGGTGAACAGAGGTCTGGTTATGATTCATGATACCTCCAAGATAAATGACTATGAGGCTATGAAGCTATGATGAGAAATATTTCTAAATCTAAAGCTTTTATATCAGATAATTCTTCTGCGTGTGCACATTTTTCATATGATGGCTGATGGTCACTGACCTTCCAAATCTTTGTATTGTCTGAGCATTATGCATAATTTCCACTTGTTCCCTCTACCAAGGGAACCATTGGGACAGGTTTGCTACTGAATACTAAGTGCTCACTGCTGGTCTCACACTGACTTTTCTCCATTAGAGCTCAGAGATCTCTTGTAGTCTTTATCTCTGATAGTCACTGGTCTCATTAGACAATCAGACCATACACATCTGTAGAACTTTCTGTACTTAAACACAGAATATATTTTATTGAACGGAGTTTTTAAACAACAGCCACATTATAGAAGTCTTACCTTTTCACAAACTCTTCAAAGAGGATGCGATGAGAATACCCTTTTTGACGTATTTTGACAGTTTCCAGAATTCCAGTGTATCGTAGCTGCAGTAGAACTCTCTCATGAGAAAATGTCAGTGCTTCTCGATCATCGTTAGGTTTAATGCAGCGGATAAAGTGAGGCTGTCCAACAACCATTTTGGATAAAAGATCCATGAGGGAATACTAGTGAGGAAAATAAAAAAGATGCACACACTTGACAAAAAAACTGCAACAAAACTACTTAAGCAGGAGATACGTATTCGCAAATAATATGTAATGCGTCATTATATTTTACTCTGCAATGTTAATCTGCATTAATATTTTATTAATTTTTAGGCTTTTGAATAAAATTGTAAAAAAATTTATTATTCTAGTTCTTATTTCTTACAAGTTTCTATGTCTCTCCTCATACCGCATTTCTGTAGCTGAAGAAGGCCCATATTTAAAAAATAAATAATTGAAAAATGTCCTAACTATAATTCTACTGTAGGCACATTCGATCAATCAAATATCCCCAACAGAAGGACAAGCTTTACTGTGAAACAATCACAGACATTTGTAGAAAATCACGGGGAAAGGGTTGCAAGATGTCACCAGTTCAGTTCTCTGCCCAAAGTGAACACTAGATGTATCCGTAGCATTTCAGGCACATCTCTTTCTAACCCTTTTTTGAGAATCACTGAGGATATAGACCGCACAATCTCCCTGGACAATCTACTGAAGTGCTACATTATCATGACTATTCATAACGTTCTTAACATCTAACCTAAATCTTTCTGCTGAAACGTAGGCCCATTACTTTTTTTTTTCCTATCCGCCCTCGACATGGAAAACAATTTATTCCATTGCATTTTACAAAAATGCAAAAATTGTGATCAGATCATATATATCTGCTTTTCCAATGTCTCCTCTGACATTTCTGCTCCATCCTCACCTCATTAACCTACTGTATCATAAGTATTTGTTGCAAACACACTCAACCTCAAAACCACATACAATTCCAAGCTGATTGTGTCACTTTGCCATAGGCTGCATCCATTTTATGGTGTACTTTCACACTGACAGCCCCAGCTCCACCGTTTTGTTTCTTTTTTTACAGTTCCCACACAGTTGACATCTGCATAGTTCTTTGTAAGAGCACTCTAAATCCACACTTGTATTACTAGACTAGTCTGGGCATGTGTCCCTGTACCCTCCACAGTGGGACAAGATCTCAGTATACATCAGCTTCCTCTATGCCTTTCCTTACACCATTTTGCATGAGAAAGAGACCAGGTATTCCTACAGGGCATGAAGCTTTGACCCACGCTGGCTAGCACGCAGCACTGTGAACTTCCCCATTCTCAATGGTACAAGTGCAGCGCAAGGACCAACTGCTCACACTTTTCCACTCTGCAATGACTGCAAGACAAAAACATCAACCAACAGCCCTGGATTGGCATGTGGGTTTCCTGACTCCTAACCTTCCAATTCCAGTGTTCTCAATGCCTTTTCTTTACCTGTTTGATTTAAACACACATGCAAAATATACATTATCCCAGACAGGATTACTACTGATAAAAAGGCAATCCATATGATTTATAACAGTACTTCCAAAAGACAGATTGTTTTTACTTATTAGCACAGATAATAAATCTTAATCTTTAAAAATAGGTATGCCTGAGCTTGTGAAAAAATACGAAGGCTTTAGTAATGACAGCTATTTCAGTCGCACAAAATCAGTTTTCTGTTCATAATGGGGCCTGTTCTAGACCTCCAGCATTTTAGATGGAAATAGTCTAGACTCTAGATTCTGTTATCAATGTAGCTGGTGAAATTATAAAAGTACAAGTATGAGGAAACAAAAAGAAAAGGAGCAAAAGAAAATTTATGAGTCTAAAAAGGCCTCACAACAGAATAAAAAAAAATTCTTATTATTATCTTCGATCTCACAATCCCAAAAATATTTTAGATGTATATATTGTTCTTATCACCAAAATCCTTGTTTACAATTTAACTTTTGTACCCTAAAATAGGAAGCCATAGTTTGCCGCTTCATGTTAGTTGTTTCCTCAGGGTGTCGCATAACCTCCATCGTGTCCACCTGGAAGACAAAACTCAGATGTTGAAGCTGTTCCAGAAACACTGCAGACTCACCCCACCTCGCCTGGGCTCAGTTTTTGTTATGGTCGTTCCGTCAGGTGTGAGTACTTCAGAGTATTTTATCGGAGGTAGGAAGGCCAGCTTCTAACAGATGCAGGACACACACTGATTTCAGAGCGAGCTCTAAGTGTTCTGAATCATTTCACACTTCTGTTATGATAGTATAACACTAAGCCAGTGAAGCAGCTGTCAAGATGCAATACCTTGTGAAGTGATTTCTAAAAAACATTCCTCTTACCACCACTACAGTGGACTCCCATCAGGTCTTCTTTTCTCTACAGAAGAGTTATGATTTTTGTAATGACCAGGAAGTAACTTGAGCTGCCTCATTTTGTTCACGTAAGGAAAAAATGTTGTTGGATAACAAGTGGCAAACAAAGTAGGTAATCTCAGAATGTGTAAGTCTCTTCCTTTCTGCTGTTATGGTTACTATTAATCACTTTAATTTGCCATTTTGATGCCAAGAATTTCAGCAATCTTACTCTGCTGAACTGCCACAGCTTCCAATACCGCTTTTTCAGCATTTCAGAAGAGTTATTTTTAGAGGGCGTACATGGACAGCAAACATATTGCTCCTTGTATATTTTAGTTATATTGTCAGTACAGCTGTTCTTATCAAAACAAAACCAGAATTTATGAATTAGTATAACCATGGTTACCAATCACAAGCAGATTGTGTTGCTGTATTACAGCTCAACAAAATTAAAGAAAATCAACCAGCATCCTGTTTGCATGGAGCATTAACAACACTTTAGCATTCACTTGCTTTGTGGCAGTTTACCATCTGCTCTGACCAGGTGGCATTTGTAAAAACCAGATAATGCTGTTGTCAGCACCTGTGCTACACTTCCTGGACTTCGCTCCATACAATCATTTCCAACACTCACTGACTTAAGACCTCTCTTCTGAACACTAAAAGTAATTGCTGAAAGATTACAGTTCTCAATAAAGTAACTGTGTCTCTTACCTTCAGGAGATATTTAGGAGACTGCATGCAAAATATAAAGGAAATAAAGGACTAAGTAGTAATAGATCAAGAATATGGATTTTGCATTGGGGAAGAAATCAACAGAAAACTTGTGAAGACAAGATTCAGGATATAGATGGTGCAAAGGGAGACAGATTTCCATAAGGGTGACCATAAAAATTTCAGTTTGTTTTCGTAACCTGTGATGTTCTAGTCCACAGTCATATACATGCATTAGTACCCATCTCAAGCTAACACAAGAGGAGAAAAAAAAAAAAAAAAGATGCAGTTTGATTTCAGTTTTGAGGATGTCAACAGAAAACTCAGTAACATATCCCAGGGAAAATGCCTTATCAGCAACAGATAACATCAAACATCTTTAGAGGGCACCTGACAAAGTAAACATCAATGACCTAATCAGAACAGCAGGCATGTTCATGGGGAAGGATATGGGAATGTTTCAAAACTATCTTGGCAAGACAACTGCTTTTTGAGAACTGATATCTAAATCTCCAGTAGAGGTCAGGTTGAAGACAGAAGCCATACCAGTGTATAATGACAGTAAGTTCAGAATAACTGGTAACATTTAATGTTAAAAGACAGTCAATTTAATCATAAAGAACACCAAATTAAGAGGAAAAGCAAACAGTTTAAGGACGGCACTGAAGCCCAAATGCCATTGAATTTGAGCTTCTAAACTAGATTCTTGTCTGTCCAGAAAAGCAGAGAGTCTTAGTGATGTTGTTGTTGGAGGTTCAGCACTCACAATCTCTGTCATATCTGGAATATCTGCTAGCCAATAAAGGCTGAGATTATGCTCTACATTTTAGGCGGTAGGGTACTGTAAGCATCTCCTTTTCACAGCTGCTTATTTTCACCAAACTTGTAGAATCTTATGATCTTTGAGACTGACACTCTGTCAAATACGGTTTACTACGGCCTGCTGGGTTCAAAAGGGTTTTGTTTTGTTTTGGGTTTTTTTTTGAGGGAAGGGAGTGAACACACAGAAAGACAGATGGTCAAAAACACTTACAGAGGAGATGTGATACACTTTTTCACAGACAATCAAGGTAAAACCAGTATTGTGAGATTCTTTTCTCTATGGATGGAGTTGTAAATTCAGTTCTGTGCAATGTGTAAGGACCAGGATCAATTTCCAAATCTTTTTGACAAGAAATATTTGAAGTTTACACTAGAAAACATCTGTTAGTCCCTGAAGCTAGGGAGATTTTCCTGTAAGAACTTTTACAAGTTTTGTCTCTGGTTAATTTATAACATTGCATGTCTATGAAGCCATGCAGTTTAATGGTAGGGCAATAATCACATATACAGCAGGCAATAGGCTTTATCACAACTGGCTTGTCAGAAAATGATAGAACATAATAAGAATGTCATGATATAATCTTGTTTTTTAAATCACTAGCTACTCTTTTAAATGAAAATGAAGAATATTTCAACTGCTAAGTCACATTTGTACATGACAGTAGTAGTGACGTACAATATACATTTATACGATTATAGCTGAAATGGAAAATGCTTGACCTAGAAAAGATGAACTGTTCCATCACTAAAAAAAATTGCTTATAATAGTTTTGAAACAATATTAAAAGAATGATTTATGACATCATGTCACCTTATGAAGTCACTGGAAATTATTACTTTCCCATATTGACCGCACCTGCTGCTGGCATGGTATGAAATACTGCAAACCCAAAAAATATGTTAAGCAAAATGCTCATAAATTAAATAATAAATTGAATTTTCCAAACTTCCAACCAAAATTATCATGTTTGGAATTTTTTAAAACAAATTGTAAAATAGTAATTTAAATTCTTTTTTCCTGAAGTTGTTTGAATTAGAAATTTCATGAAATTATAAGGAAGCAGTTTTTTCAGTTAAAACTATTTCAGTTAACATTTTCTGAATAGTGCTGCACTTATGCATGTCTTTCAGCTCCTTTAAAAATTTGAAGGGTGAGTAAAAACGACTTAAACGCTACTTAGTATAACTGACAGTGTTTATTAAAGCTCTAAAAGAGAACTGCTCTATTCCATTCCAGCTGTATCAGTAAAATATATGCTTAAAAAGTTTATGCTGAATTTAGCTGGATGTGAAAGACAACGTGTCTATAACACAAGAAAATTAGAAAGGCCATTATCTGTCCTTCAGCACTGCAAGTGTTTATACTGGAGAGGACATAAATCTCTGAAATCCACATCTGTATTTGCAGGTACAGTGAAGGATATAGATGTCTAGGTGACATGAATTACTGTATCAACCTTTGAGCGTGAGCTCCTAATAACAGGAGAGACTGAAAAGAAACAGAAAACCCAGAACATAAAATTCTGTAGCCTTTTGAACAGTTCCTGTTACCACATTTGTTTTTAAAAAATTATTACTGTTTCCTTTGGAGGCAACCCCCCCACCCCTTTAACCCTTAACTAAGCTAACTCTAACAGTAGGTATTACTTAGGAAGCAGGGAGGGGACGTACATGCTTTCAGCTTGAGGGACAAGAGTTTTCCTCAGAAATTAAGTGTACTCAGTTAGCGGCATATCCTATTAACTGCATAAAATTATCCCATCTTTTTGCAATTATGCCACATGTTTTCATGGCAAAATCCACCAGCATTTAAATTCTACAGTTTTTCTTTTTAAAGAATAATGGTTTTGCCGAGTTGTTCTTTTCTGGTCATCTAGCAGTCACAAATGTCCCCCGCTTTTTCACTTGCAAGCTGAATAAAAAAAGGAATGGATGAATTTTATTTTTTTTTTTGCCTTTCATCCTGTTAAATACACTATTCAAATTTTACCTAATTAAATATTTTTCTAGGCCAAGATTGCCAGAGGAAAACCTTGACCCCCATTGAAATCAAGAGGAACATGGCTATCAATATCAATGTAACTGAGATTTCACTCCAAAAGTTTAATGATTAATCAGTAGTAAATTGATTCTTCACTGGAATCTACAATAGGGTCCTCACTAAAACTGTAAACAGTGCCCCTGGCTGAGGTGCATGTTTTCTGATATTAAGGCAGACTCTCATTTGGCAAGAACCCCACTATACACCCACATCAGCTAAGCATTGTGTCCATAGCCTCATAACATTTTATGAACGATGGACTATTTTCAAAGGGAACACTACTGACCTTGATACGCCCAGCACTAAGCTGTGGAGGCAAAGACCTAGATGCTGCTGTCACTCTGGCTCTTGCCTGTGCCAAGTTACCTGTTCAAAAAGAAAAGAAAAACATACTGCAAAAGCCATTCAAGAAGCTTAGCAGGGAAAAATTTATATGGTGGAAAACCAGCTTGTACAATAGTACTAAAAATAGCAGGCACCACCACACTTCTTCCACACCCTGCTCATTACCAATTGTGCCTGCAGAGTATTCAGCACGGGCATGACAGAGTGCAATGTTGATTTAAAAGGGAGGAAAAAGTCAGTGATAAGGTGGTATGTCACTGACCTTAGCTACTGAGCTGATGAAAACAAGGACAGCACAAAGGCATACAGCTCAATCACTAGTAATCAATTTCTCTGTGACTCATTGAGAGATTTAAAATAGAAAAAGACAGCAGAAACAGTCTTGTTCCTATGAAATCATGTGGATCCTGAAGTGTTTAGACAGCATCTTAAGCACATGAACTAATGAAAGAGACGAGAAAATGATAAGTCAGTATCTTTTTTTGACCTTTTGACATACAGGCCTGCTTAATCCCCAATCTTATTGTCCCTTGGGGTTTTTAAAGACTGACTCAATCCCTCAGGCCAAAACATACTGTGGTGTCAACCGAAAGACGAGTGCCTTCTTTTAAATGTACAGTATGACGTGTTCAAAACTTTTTCCTCTGTACTTGTAGAAAGCCAAAGTCATCACAAAATAGCTTTTCAAAATAACGGCTCAGAGAAGAGGAAGTGATACAGGACTGTGCATATGCAAGACACTCTGTATATTTCAAAGTTTTAGCAAGTCTAGCACAAGATGTCCAAATGTTTTCTCTGGCTATATCTTCAGAGGCTAAACTGTGATTAATAGCATTGAAAGAACCCTTTGAAGCAGGATTGGTGACATCAAAGCCCTAATCCATGGGTGGCAGGATTTTTATAATGAGTGGGAAGCATTTTAACACATTTCAAAGGATTTACAGCATGAATAAACAATAGGCCTCTGCAGATGTACCACACACCTTTCAGAACCAGAACACATAAATAAGTGTCCACTTTAATTTAAATGTAAATAAAGTGTTAACACTTCTTTCAGATGCTAAGTGCCTTGTTTGCATCAACTCCAGTGTTTAGCTGTTTGCTTTACAGAAAGCCAGTAACTCTGAACAGTTTCCAGAGTTTTGCTGAACTATATATTACATAACCAGTAAGGAGGCAGCATGGGAAAAACAAAAACCAAGAAGGCTGAATTGCTGGTAATTATTCCATAAGAGCAGACCAAACTCAGTGTCCACATAACACTGGAAGAACTTTTGCTCTTCCTTTCCTCCCAATAAAAAAAGCCAGCAGTCCCCTGAAAACAATCTGGTGACCAGCACTCAAACACAGCAATGACATTCCTTGGAGCAATTCAAACATTCTGCATTCATTTAAAAAATATTTCTCTTTTAAGCTGCTGGTATTGGGATTGACACAACGCTGCAAAACTGGCATGTCATTTCCAGATCTAACAGCGTCTGTTACCTGACAGTCTAAATCACAGCCCAGAACACAAGGTATGTCCACGATTTCAGAAAATGCTTTAGGCTATAATGTGTGACTTAATGAGAACTGCAACTCGGTTTTGAAAGTCTTGTCTATCTGTATACACACATGGTACATATAGTACATACATCTATCTCTCTAAGGTTAAAATGCAAACTTTAATGAGCAAGTAGTTGGTGACTTTATTTTTCTCTTAGCTGTAATTTTGAATTATTTCTATGTTAGAAATTACTCTTTTGTGCCTTTTTGGCTAAAGTGGACAACCTGGAAAGGTGTTTCTTTAATTTTTGCTAGGCTTCAGCTTAACAAATCTAAAGCTTGAAAGCCTTGCACTGAAGAACTGATGATACAACACGGGATGAAACAGGGAAGTTAGGAGAAGAAACAAATTTTAATTGGACTGTTTAAAATTAATAAAATTTTGTTGTATTTTATAACAAGTTACAAAACTCTTACAACCAAGTAAAACTTAGAGATAAGTAAAATTATAAGAGAGTTGCTCAAGGTTCACCGCACTCGCTGCTGGCATTAAGTTTCTAGGGTTCATAATTAATATCCCTGAGCTCTTCCTTAGTTCCTCACGCAAAACTAACACTAAACTTAACGTTTCTGATCTGGCAAGCCAAGCAAATAAACAAACTTTTTTATTAATCAAAAATCTTTATGAGTTCACAAACCAAAGGAACCCTAAAAGTAGTCAGTTCCTACTTAAAACCAGAAAAATTTTACATTGTGTGATTTTGTTCCTTAGTTACTTCCTTCTATAAATGGATTCTTATCAGTGCTCATTTCATGTGTCAAGTAATTACTAACTACTGAATTGTAGTATCAGATGAAATCAATAGAAGAAAATGTTATTAGAATTTTCTTTTCCAGATCAAACACAAAACGATGCTTCAAGAAAAGTTTGTGAATTACTCACCCCAAGTAGTTTATGTTCAGGAAAATAACTACCCATCTCTAACATGTCTAAGTCATTAAAACTAATAAACAGAACAAATGTTGTTTGAAAATTAGTCTACATAATAAGAAATGTTTCACCCGGAGTTAGCATGGTGTTTATAGTCAGTAAACATTTGGTACCTGTCCCTGCATTCGATTTTCATTTACAAGGTCATTTATTACTTTGCACACCAAAAATAATTAAATGTTACTCCACTCTGTGAAGAACATAAATATTTGAAGAACAAACGGTTTTAGATAATAACATAGCCAGTTAAAACTGCCATGGGTTCCTTGAAAGGTTAAACTGGTTAAAGGTTAAAAGACTGCACTGTGCCTTTCAGAAATCTAGCTTCACACCTATTACACGGTCAACACTCTAGAGAAAATACAAGTGACATCCATGTAGACTAAAATAAAATCCTACCTACATTGAATCCAACTCCACCCAATGGAGCCATTAAGCAATTTAAAACCCTCTCAAATTTTTCTTAGGTTTTTTTTTTGGAGAAGACATTCATGAGGGAGGGGAGAGAAGTTGAATGTTAAAATTAGGATCAATCTTTTAAACATGTACATGTTCAATTTTATTCACATGCATTTCCTTTACAGTTCAATGAGACTGGTCATCTGAAAAATTAAGGCTCCTACCTATGTGTCTGCCACATTAGAGACTAAGGTCTCTGGGATTCATTTCTGTCAGTGGGGGAGTCAGCCCCAATGTTTCTTTTTTTTCCCCCCTCTGTTTAATAAAGTTAGGAACGTCATTAATGCTTTGAGAAGTTTCAGTCATTAAAGTCTGTGAAATACTCTCAGAGCTTCCAACAGGCAGAGAAGTAGCAGCATGAAAATCTATGCATCCTCCGGCTAAGCAAACTGTGGCAATGCTCAGCAAAACTCCTTTTGTCTTGAAGCTGTATAGGAGATCTCACATCTCCACACACATATTCTTCCCCGATACCGCATTTCAGCTAGGTGAGAAAGACCACGCTGCCAAAGTATCCTATCTCTTCTATTATGCAAAGCCAAGCAGGAGAAGTTTTGAAAGTATTTCAAGTATTTACACAGCACAGGAAAAAAAATAAATGGGTTGTCTTTATTCAGGTTGGACTTTGGAAACACTCTCTAGCTTTCAGGAAGGACTAGTCAACATTCCTGGCTTCTCACTTGCATCCCTGGCACTGGCTTACCATGTGATCTGGCCGAACTAATGATTTGTCTAGCCATTGACTTTCCATACTAATTAGGAAAAGTACACTCTCTGGCTGGATTTTCTGATATTACTTACTTTGTCAGTGCTTTGTTATTCTTACATGATGGGTTCTATGAGTAGTATCAAGCAAATACTAGCAGTATTAGCACTGTATTTATAACCTCATTTTGGTTATGGTCGCAATAGATCACTCCTCCCAAAGTAGAGCATGCCAGGTAAGAATTATATTAAGCTTTGATACAACATTTAGTTTGTGAAGTGCAAATGACTTACAGAGAAAGAGCCCAATGGCAATGTCACCTTACTGTGCAAGCTGTACCAGAGATATTACTATTGTACAGAGAGCACAGTACAAGCTCTTGCCTTATCCTCGCGTATTTTATTAATTTCTTTCATGCTTCTGGTTCAGATAAAGAGGGGTTACTTGACACACCATGTAGATACAGCATGGTCAGAAATACTACAACGCATTCATATTTCATTGGCACTACTTCTAATCGCAGCTAAGCACTTGCACTCCAGAAGAGGTACAGAGTCAGACAACGTCTACACAGATTCTTCTCCGTCTTTCCTTTCAGTACATTTTATCTAGCTTAAAGAAGTTGACTGCTTATCTCCATAATGCATTTTCATCTTCTGCTACTGTAAGACTAAGCTTTTCTTAGCTCGACTATAAATGAATGCATGTACTTTTTTATTGGGTACTAATTTGAATCTGGTCACTGACTACCAAAACTCTATTTTAAGCTAACCTTGTGCAATAAAAAGCTAAGAATCCAATTTTCTCATTAACTACACATTTTATACAAGAATATATTTATAAAAATACTGCCTGTAGAACACAACTATTAATATAGACACACTTCCACTGTTGCTTATTCTGAAAACAGAATCGCTTTACTTCCCGTTCAGAATAAGTAAATAAAAAATGAGAAATAGCATTTCCAAAATCAGATGCATATTACAAAACAGAACCCGATAACCATGAAAATTTAGTAACAGTGTGGCGCACTTGGGAATAACCTATTTATGACTAATTGCTCCAGGAGCAAAAAAGATGCACGTTTTGGCCTAGATTATTTGAAATTAAAAATCCATACCATAGTCAATTGACAAATTCTGATCCTGATTCTCAGTTAGACTACAGGTTTCTTTAGTCTTACTAGTGTGAAGTAGACAGAGATCATATTTAAAAACACTTAAAAGCTTTACATTGCTAGACTGGGATTTGAGAACCTGAGCGTAAATTCAGCACTGCTATGCTTAAGAGGGAATGGGTTTAAACTAAAAGAGGGGAGATTTAAATTAGATATTAGGAAGAAATTCTTTACTGTGAGGGTGGTGAGGCACTGGAACAGGTTGCCCAGAAGAGTTGTGGATGCCCCACCCCTGGAAGTGTTCAAGGCCAGGTTGGATGGGGCTTTGGGCAACCGGGTCTAGCAGAGGGTGTCCCTGCCCATGGCGAGGGGTTGGAACTAGATGATCTTTGAGGTGCCTTACAACTCAAACCAGTCTATGATTCTATTCTATGCTTTCTACTGCATACATCGCAGACATTTCAGTGGTCACTTCCCATATTAGTAAGGCACACACTGGCAAACACACAGCATGATGTTTACAGCAACAAATGAAACCTTGCTTGTAAGCATCATCCCTGCTATGTTTAAATATTGTTTTAACACAGTAGGTTAGTAGGTTTCTTGTAGAATGCAAGGGAAGAATGATACTGACAGCAGCTGAAACAAAACGAAGGTCAAACTGCCTACTATATTCTGAGATATGTAAATGTATAATCTCAGTAAGAATGGTTTTAACTTTTACCCCTACCTAGTAAAGAAGAACAGGTTATGGTATATAATTAGTTAGTGGCAGTGCACAAGGTATTTTTGAAACATAACCTTGAGTATTAATGGCTGCTTTAAGCAGCCTGATTTTCCAGGCATGTGTAGCCATCTACTCAACTGGGAGTGTATTCACTGAAATGCAGATGTTTCCTGAAATATCACAGGCACATATGTGATCACAGGATACACCAGCAAACCTCATGTGATTTGCAGAACAGCATAGTCTCATGAGACGACCAAACTCACAGACAGCAGGCAAAGCACATATGCTATAGCTGGATCACCTGACAGTCAGGTTCCCAGGCGCAGGAGAAGGGAGCTTCACGTGGTTCTGGAAAAGAGGGTGGCAGGGGGGAGAGGATTGCCTGCTGGACAAACTTTATCTGGTCACAGCCAGGTGGGCATAGGTTGGGCACCTCAGTCCAAACACAGGAGTCATGATAGGAGTGCTACACTACGTACAGCTGAGAGCTAACTATCTGAAGTTGCATCTAGACAAAAAAAGAAAAAAAAATTATTCAAAAAAAGCAATGAGAAGTTACAGTGTAAATAATGCTGGAATTTTCTACTGCTTGATGCCCAGTATTTTATCTAGTCAGGTCTGTAGCCTGACTAGCTGGCGACCTGATGAACTGGCTGGAGACTGACTGAAGGGCTGGCCACAGCCTTATCTGACCATCCTCTCAGCTGCTGCATTACAGAACAAAGTGGCTCAGCTTTATATGATTTATACATTGTGAGAAGACACAGGCCATTTCTTTCAGATATGGTCTTTAGCAGCTTCCATCCACATTTTTGGTAGTGTACAATTTCATGCTGTTGTATATAATCTACTCAGGAAAACAAACCTTGAAATCTCTGGGGAACAGGAGACAGTACAGAACGCTGCAGTCTGCAGCCTTGGCAAAGTATCTCACCATCAACACGAGTTTTTTCTGTTGCCCCAGCAGATTGCTCTGGTTCCTGTACCACATCTGTAACTGAGATTAGAAGAAAACTATGGAGGTGTATTTTCTGTAAAGACTTCACTGTTGAAGAATTCTCCAATTGATTTTCAGCATTAGCCACAACCTTCTTATTCTAATCACCTCTATTCAGGACAGACAAGAATTTTATTTCTTCTTCCAGAGGTATGTGGAAGAACGCTTTTAAAAAACATATACAGGTTGAAAATATGGTTACCAGACATGCTGATTCAGCTCTGGTCACCCTCATTGTTTTATGTAATTAACATTCTTTCTCTTACATGTTATGTAAGATTTCCCCTCAATAAAATATGCTTTATCTAGGAAAGTAAAAGTTTAATTATGAAGAACATCGTAGTTATCTCTGTATTTTATCTGTGCTGCCTCACCAACATGAACCAACCACAAGCATTCTGGTAGCCCACACCTCGGTATCTTGTCTCTGATGATCTCTGGACTGCCCTCAAACACTAACTAAGCTTCACAGGACTCAGTTTGACCTGAGGCCAAAATAATTTTCTACAAGAACAGTGAATAAACAGAAAACCCAGAAGAAGTCAAGAACTGTGATTTCCAACCCACTGTTTGTATTTCCAGAGTACGTTCCCCCTCTATACAGCATATAAAACATTTTGCGATATATATTCCTTCACTTAGGACCTGCTGCTGACACTCCTAGTGTCGTACATACCTAGTGTGATCAAAATCCTATTAAGGGCAGTGAAGATTCCCAGTAAATTCAGTGGTAAAAATTCAGGTGTAAAGATGTCACTGAAAGCACATGGAATAATCCAGCACAGAGCCACAAAGATGATCAAGGAAGTGGAACATCTCCCTTATGAGGAAAGGCTGAGGGAGCTGGGTCTCTTTAGCTTGGAGAAGAGGAGGCTGAGGGGTGACCTCATCAATGTTTATAAATACGTAAAGGGTGAGCGTCGGGAAGATGGAGCCAGGCTCTTCTCGATGTCATGCAGTGATAGGACAAGGGGCAACGGGTGCAAGCTGGAGCAAAGGAGGTTCCATGTTAATATAAGGAAAAACTTTTTCACCGTGAGAGTGACAGAGCACTGGAACAGGCTGCCCAGAGAGGTTGTGGAGTCTCCTTCTCTGGAGACATTCAAAACCCGACTGGACACGTTCCTGTGTGATGTACTCTAGGTGGTCCTGCCCTGGCAGGGTGGTTGGACTAGATGATGTTTCAAGGTCCCTTCCAACTTCTAATATTCTGTGACTCTGTAGATAATACAGAGGAACATTTTTGCTGACCTCACTACTCTCAGTCTTCTCAGTGGTTAAGACCCTAAGCTAGACAGGATAAAAATGGTGTCATAACCAGGTTTTGACATTTCTCTCAAGAGAAGAACCATCTTTTAAAAGTCTTCTGGTTACAGAACTTCATGAAAGTCTCAGGCCTCCCCATTTTTCAAATTTAGGCAGTAATGATGTTGACTACTAGTTTAATCAAGTCTCAAAGACTTCTCAACTGAACGTTTGCTTCTCTGGATCTCAGCACTTCCATATGTTATCACAGACGGCACAAAATCAGTTATTTTTGTGGAAAATCAAAACATTATTCTCATTTCTATTTGCACCTTGACACTTAATTAAACAAATACCCATTCATACAAACACCCACAAATGCATTTTCTGTCTTTAACACACACTGTGATCTGCTGTCCAGGCAGTTCAGTTGTAAGTTCTCCTATGTCAAGTCAGGTTGGAATAAGTAAGACAAAGTCAAATAATAAAAGAAAAAGACAATGCTGGTTTAGTAAAGTACTGACCTTTACAGTCTGTTGTAGGGTGAAGGAATAAAGAAAATGGGTAAAAGTACGAAATCACAGTAAGACAGCACACTCAGAGTATGAAATACTCTGAAACAAATACACAAAATCCAGCAGAGACTCAGAGGTTTGTTTTCCACCAACCACATTCATCTCTTAGATACATTAACCCCTAATTTAATTATTTTGAAAGAGTGAGAAATATAAGCATGTAAAGGAAACACCAAAAAACATTATGGATACTCAAACCAGCAAGGTTATCTGAATATTCAACAAATTTATCTGCTCTACAAACTCACTAGCAAATTTTAAAATAATTGCTCTTCTAGGATTTGATCTTGAGAGCTACTGAATGCTTCCAATGATGTATTGAGCATCTTTGACACAATTTGACCTCACAGCATAGTGCTTGTAGAAACTGCCTACTAAAGTACTCATTTAAACAACTACTGTATAATGTTCTCTGAATATTTCTCTATTTAAATTCTGTATATGCTGCACAGTGAGATCCCACAGTCTACTACTTAATATTAAACCCAGTAACATCTTACTAATACATCTTTTGCTTCCCTGATATCAACACATATTGAATTTAATTAGTATACAATGAAACACTAAGATTAGTTATTGTTTACTACTGTGAGATATTGTTCTTTATAGAACTGAGAAGTTAGGCTAGAAACATGAACATTGAAAACATATCTCCTCTCTTCTGAGAGAAAGGTAAAGAAAAATTATTCTCAAGATTTGTTCTACAGAGAATGTCCTATTATGAATTAAATCAGTAAGCTCATCAAGATCTGTTCTTAAACTTATCCACTTGTACTTTTTTTAGGGTTCAATTTGCAAACACTCGGAGGCATAAAAAAAAATTTAAAAATCTATGCCCTTTGCCCATTTTCAGTACAATGTAATCTGTGAAGTCACATGTTAAAAACAGTGGACTTCTGCTTGGGCAGCACCCTTTACCAAACATAAACATGGTAAATTTAGCTTGACTCTTCTCAGCTGTTGTGCTTACTGACATGTGCAATTTCAGAAATTCAAAGACACTCTTTATTTGTAGGGAGTTATTCTCAACAGTAAATAATTGTTATGTCTAATATAAAGCTTTAGCAGGATGGAGACCATAACTTTGATCTCATAGATGGTTGTGTTTCTAAATGAGTTCCATTTTTAGGGCTATTTTAGGGCATGTTTGGGATCTTACTACTAGCAAGTCTTGTGAGTATTTGTGTACTGCATTTGTCCTATGACACAAAACTTAAGATGTGAAGAAAAAGAAACACAGAATTGTAAAATGCTCAACTGAAAAACTAAATAAAAAGTAATCCAACACTTTACCTCTCAAACTCAGTTAAGCTACATTTAACTCAGTTTACTGATGTCCCACATCTGCAACCCAGTAAAGTTCACAATTGTTACGTTGCACAGCTGTGGTTTAAAGCCTCTCTTTGCACACAGCACACTGGCAGCAAAGCAAAACCAATTAACTTTTATATACTTTTAACATATGGACCAGTTAGAAGTAGGAAAGCCTTTGTGTCCTGAGTGAAAACATATACCTCCCATTAACTTGACCCAAATCCTTACAAAATACAAATTCTGAATCATCTTTAAGTAGAGAGATTACAATTACAATGGCTTTGTTTCCGATTCATTTGACTTACAGTGCCAACTGTGATTTCTTAGAGGTGAAAATACTAACACAAAAGTACCATCATAAAAACATTTTATTGTAGGATAAATTAGTAAAATTAAGATGTATTTGAGTCTTCTGCTCTATTGTGCTGTGTGGAATTAAGAGAAAAAAATCCGCTAAGCCCAAATGGGAACACGCTGCATTTCAGTGCATAAGTGTGACACACACCAAGCCACTACTTATTGCTAGAGGAAGGACTTCTACTCAGTAGGAGTGCAGAGTGACGAACATGACAGGTCAGATTAGGGTTCCACTGAAAACAACAGCAAAGTGCCTACAATTCTACCTGGCCAAGATTTCACTCTGCCCAGTAGTATTTGTTCAAGGGACTGAAATGCAAGAAAATCCATTTTTTTCCCTCAGTTTCTGACTCTTTATAAGGAATCAGTTGCTATTAAAGTTACAGACAAATTAATATTGAGATTGTACTCTTGTCATCAAGGAGTGGTAAAGTGATTTTGCAAAAGGCCCTAGTTCTTCTGTTCTTTAGCATACAAAAAGAAAGCCTGAAATACCTTTTTTCACCGTCTTAGTTAGTTGTTTGTATACATTTTTTAATATGATGCATACTTTTTTTATAATTACTTTTTGTCTGAGGGCTATAAGCGGGGTGGCAACTCAAAGTCACAAAGAACACAGACTAAAAATCAATACTGAGGAAGAGAAATGACCTTTAGGCAGACTAATTATAATAAGTTTGTTTTTGAAAAAAATATATTTTCCTCCTATTTTGGACAAAAAAAAATAAATCCCTCGTTAAAGCATCAATATCCTAACTCTATAGTGAAAATTGTGAAAACTTTCATCCCAGTTCTTTTGAGAGATCATGCTCAGATATCTAGGTACTGTGAACAAGGAGTGTGGTGGGAAGACTGGAGAATTTCCCCTCCCTCCAGGTGGCAACTCTCCCCCCTCTCTCCAGCAAGGACCTAAGGCAGAGCAGAGCAACCCTGACAAAAAACTCTAAAAGTCTGCGAGTCCCAGGCAGGGAAAAAATCTGCAGAGATTGTGTTTCAAGAATAAAGAACCACGCTGTGCTGCAGGTTTCTTGAGATGAAGGCCCTCTGCCATACCTCCCTAGCCCACCAGCATGATCTGGTCAGCTGGGGAACATAAAGTGAGAGAGAGCTGCAGTCTCCAAAAGCCCCAGTGGTGCTCTGCCCAAGCAGTCTGATCGTACCACCACATAAAGGTGATGCTGTAAAAATTCTTCAGTATCAGGACAGTGAGGCTAACGGTCTGACTCCTCACTGATACCACTAGTGAATGTACCAAGGCTGGCAATTTTTCCAATTGAAGCCCTCTTCTCTTACAAGGTGACTCTATTTTCTAGATCACAAAATTCCTCTTATTCATGACGCTTTAGCTGCAACAGTGATAAACCAAAACCAGAGACAAACAGGAATGTATTATATCTGAATGGGAACATGCATATTCAACTGGAGTGGTAGCAACCTTTTTTTGCTAAAAAACACACTACTTCTCTCTTGTAATTGGAGTAAATTCTATTTTAACTCCAGAACATACAAAATTCTCAGCACAAGAAGCTGTGTCTGTAGAAAAAAGTGACAAATATGGAAGCAATTGGCAGAATTGGTAGGTTAAACCAGAATATGTTCGTTCAGTTTTGAGGTTAAAGGTCCCCAGAAAGTGCAAACAGATTCCAAAACATGCCAAACGTGTCTAAGTTTCCACTGAAAGCTGACAAAATACGCTGTACACACTCCCAAATTAGTGCCAGAATGTCTAAGTTCTGGTGTCTCATATCAGTAATTGGGCACTCTCTTAAACATAAATTACTATTACAAATGCATATTTAAAGTCCTGCTGTTAATTTCTGGCCCTTTAAACTACACAGTCTGCTACTGTGAAATAGAAGCATTTGTTAAGAGGGGATCAGTATATTTGATAAATTACAGGGATTAACACGATCTTAAATTAGTAAAAGAATTTAGTCTTTAATATTTATTTTCTTGCTGCTGCTCAGCTTTTGACAGCGGAAGACATGACAGTTATATAAATATACTTCAAACAGAGGATCTTCTCAGGGTGGGAAAAGCATCTTTTTGTTCTTACTGGTATTTAAGAACTACATTTTCAGTAATTGTCAGACTCTCGTTACCAGTCTCAAATTCCCTCTTGCTTCTGGGATAGCACCACCTAGTGACTATTTCACATATTAGAGATCGCTGCTTGGCAAAAACCACTTATGCTGCAAATTCCAGAGCTAGTTGCAAGCAGATGTGAGAATGTGCTGTCACTCATCTTCAAACAAAACACCAGAGATACTGGCAGAAGGCTCATTTCAAGTCAGGGTTACCTGGAGAGATGCAATATGGCTTCCATGTAAATTATTAACTTTCGCATCAGTCAGTAATCTACAAAAAGCTGGAGAAAATTCTATCAAGATTATGAATCTTAATCTGTATTTTTTCTGGTTTGCTTTAGGAATGAAACACAAGTTGAGGGGAGGCAAGAGGACTAAGAGGCAAGGACAGAGTATGATGGGACGTTTACACAGTCATTGTTCTTTGTTTACAAAAGCCTCTTTATAGAAAGTTAAGAGAATAGCATTATCTTTCTTCGCTGAGCAGAGATGAAGCAGCATTGCCAGCAATACCTTCTGTTCTCAGCCAAACCTTTCATTTATCTTGCAAGCTGCCAAAACTAAACCTGGCAACAATCTGATTTTAGAACACAGAGGCCCCAACACAGGATGTGAGTGCCAATTATATTAGACAGCTGGAAAAAATAGAGCAAAATCACAAAGACTTTTTAAAGATAAAAATGACATAAGGGTTTTAAGCTATTCTTATAACACCATGCACAGAAGCATATGAATAATAATTTTTTTAACAGGATGTCCTGTACCAACTTGACAGAAATACAGACAATACTCAACTTGCTGTATGCTCCTCACGAAAAGGTAAATGTTTTATAACAGGAGGCAGAAAGCCACAATTCATGTAAATAGGAAACAAGGAATGTAAGACACAAAACAAAAAAGTGGAAATACACCAACATGGCAACTACACATTACCGCAATGAGAAGTATCTTCTTACTGAACCTAAAATGCATAAAAACGCATTTTGGGCAAAATACCGAAGTTCAGTGCTGCTGCCACTGAAAATATCTCTAAAAAGCCAGAGGAAGATGAGTTTGTGTGAAAGCATCAGTATTCTGATCTAAAATCGAAATAAAATCAAGAGTATAATATTTTAAAAAATTGGGACTGATAAGTGGGACAAAGCACCTAATCTGTTTCATTCTGACAGCAGCTCCAAGGTATAAAATGGCTTGTACAGGCAGGTGTGCAGACACATCTGACCAGATGTGAACTTTCTTTTTTGCTTTGCTTGATCCATCCAGCATGAGTAAAAGAACATGGACTCCAATGTCAGAGGTAGACACAAAGATTCTTTGTTCCCCACTTGGGCACAAACCAATCCTACTCCATCTTAAACTATATCCCCCTCCATCTAAGCTTGTCATAGCTGAAAGGAGAAGCGGATTCCTCATTGGATTCTCACCTTTCCAGGACCTTGAAATGCATAATTTGAAAAGGGAGTAATCCCGAGCCTTCTAATTATAGGAAAAGAACAGAGATGTTGTAACAGGAATCTGTTCTATGTAGACTATAAACATGTATTTTGCTATCAGTGTTACACATGCAAAGAAGGCTCCAATATGTTTTTCTCCAGATGTTCTTTTTCTATATAGAAATCTCAACAGAGGTTAAAGGCATCACCAGAGGCTGTGACTGGGCTACTGAGGTTCCAGACATCCCAGACAGAGGTGCTGCACAGGTACAGAACTGCATCTACAGCTGATGTACAATACGCCTACACAGCACTACCTAATAATGCACGTACACTTATTTCTACCTCAAAACACAGCAACCTAATTTGCACATGTTGTATCAGATCACGAGAATTTTGCAATCTAACACAATCTATCATATTTAGATTATTCCTTAGTATTACATCTTTTGTTTACCTATTATGAAAAAGATACTTTAAAATATAGAAAGTATTGAGTGATGTGTACATTTGTTGGCTTGTTTGCATGTATACTGCAGAACTACCATTTGTATAGGTTACTGGTATTCTGGCATCTATCCATGGAGTAATCAAACGTTCATCTTGCTGTTTTATTCAGCTATAGATCTGTGCATTTTCATGTAAGACAGTGTCAGCAAGCTTTAAATCATCGGAATTAATTAATTCTAGCAGATTAGTGTGTGTTTTTAATAATTTGTAAGAAACTTTGTGTATTGCATCAATGCATAGAAATAGATGGATATTACCTCCAAAACAACTTGATTTACATTACATGATTTATGAACTGTAAGACACAGCACATAAGAATCTATCATCTGAGAACTGATCTTAGTAAAGGACTAAGAATCAAGAAACTCCCATATTCTCATCCTGCTCTGAGAATGACTTCTTGCTTTACACATCAGATAATCTCACTTTCTCTGGAGCAAGGGATGAATCTTGCTGTCTGGGTTTTTTAGAAGAATTCATGTCCACTTATTTTAAAAACAGGATCATAACATTTTAGATATCTAGGAAACATTAAACAGCAGAGATAAACAAGAATTAAAAAAAATTGTGCAGAAACAAGTAGAGTTCTAGAGGAGTGGGTAGCTGAAGAGGTTGCAATGTCAGCAAAGCTGTGCGCAAAGTACCTGTTTTTGTTAATGGGCTAGAGAATAGCTGCTGAAGAAGTTTGTTCTCTGAAGTTCGCAACACCACTACTACATCAGCAGGAAGAGTGTCTCTGTTCTTCTCAAGGAATGCACAGGCATCATATAATACCTAGCATGGGAAACAGAATCAGAAACATCGCCAAAACGGATTACCCAAAACCTACTATGTTCTTCAAAATGTGAACAGTCAAGATGACCAAGTAGACTAGTTCATTTGGCTCTGACAAGCCAATGAATTATCTGCAAAGGATTTGAAAATGTACAGCTACAGCAGTGTCTTCAGAAAGTGAGCCAGCTCTAAACAGCACCTATATTCATAGCATGTCACTGCACATCAAATTGGGTTAAATGGCTTAACTCATGTTGTATTATGTTTTGTCAGGTCAAACTTTGGTATTTGCGTAATGCAGTATAACAGAGATACCTTGTTAAAGTTTAAGCTGGCAGTTTACGTGAAAAATAAGAGAGAGTTCTCAGGGGGTCATCTATTTGCTGTCTGCACCAAGCTTGTGATCTATAACTAGACCTGTTGGAGGAACAGGAGTAAGTTGCACATCTACGTACATTAAAATAGGCTTTACACTGCTTTGAAAACAATAGTAGGAAAACAAAACATTCATATTTTTCCATTATTTTAATTGTTTTTATTATAAATTAATACCCGGCTATTTGTATTCATATAAGAATCGGTTAATTTTCTAAACTTTTTGTTTTAATTGCAGTAATTTTTTATACCTGTTTTATTATCATTAGCAATATTCCTCTCTAGCCTAATTCCACTGGAGTCCATTAGTTTACACAGAAACTGAATGTTCTTCTGCCATAAAGAACTGGCCATTAGTGTTTTTTATGACTTGGCCACTTGGGTACAAAGAATTTACTAAACTTGTGTGAAATTTTAGTTATTCTTAACGAGCCAGAAAGCTGGACAAATTTTACTAGAACATATCTTAAAATTGTGGAGTCATCTAATGAGCTTCATTGATAACTATATAAAGCATGGCTATTTCATTTTGATTTTGTTTATAAACAAAGATTTGGACTTGAAATCACAAGCAAGCTCATGTTACGTGAAACAACTGGACTGTCATACCCCATATAAAAGTAATAGGTGAACTGCTGAGAACAACAGAAGTTAGGTGCTGCAGAGTAGAAGAAAATATCTGTGCTCACTAGCTCCAGTCTTTCCAATGCTCTCTATAGGATTTAAAATTCTATTACAGACACTGTTTCACATTGCATTTTATCTGTATACTCACATACACTCACACACAGAACTACTGTGGCTTTCACACGATGTTAATCGCGTAGCCTGCTCTGGCTCCAGAGAGTTGCTCCTTTGAAATGGCTGTGGTTATGGTGTTTCTGGTGCCAGATTTCTTTCAGAATAAAAGGTAGTTAGTATCTACACAATTTGTGAAACAGCCCTAAGGATACGTTCTAAAACGAACTACTACACATGAAAATTTTATTGTAGATTCAAGGTTTCCGTAAACTTTATCATTTTCTCTTAAAATGAGGAAAAAAATAATCATAAAGCAGAAACCTTGGATAAAACAAATAATGATCATATCACTGTTATTTGAACTAAATAAAAATCACATGACCTTACCTTTCCAGCATAGTGCTGAATACCAAATGACAGTTCTACTCCTTTTGGTCTCCAAAAGTATTTACATCGCAAGTTATCTTCAAATTTATCTAGACATTGAGAAGAGACACTGATACAAGTGACTTACAGTGACTAATGAAAATTTTCATCCTAAGCAGGGACACTTCGCTGCTCGAGAAGCCAGAACTACTGTAAAAACACATGTTATCAGGTTGCTCAGAAATAGCTGTGTGCCATCTTCTCTGTGTTTTCTTCCAAGGTGCCACTTCTGAATGGAACTACTCATTCTAAACGAGCTTGCTAAGACTGTCTTTCAAATCCCACTGTTTGTGGACAGTTTTGTGCAAGGAAAACTATCACATAAGAGGTGTGGTGACTTCTCATATTTTGCTATGAATTTTCTTATATTATATATAGGGTTTAGGGTGGGTTTATTTCAACTATGTGCATTCAAAACTGTTTATATATCTCACTTGCTTAAATGCCTATTATTTGTATTTTCCCTATCTTCCTTTCCCCCTTTATTTAGCTTTGTGCATCATGTTTAAGTATATGTTGTCTTCAGGCTGGGACCATCTCTCATTTACCTTTGGAATTCTACAGAGAAAGAGGCTTCTATCTAAAACCCCTCTGAAAGAGGCTTTCTGTTTCCCACGACTATCTCTAAAGAGCTGACAGAAAAAGAAACACCACTTTCTAAGAAAAATGGATTTTATGCCCTGTAATATTTTGTATGCCCTTTCATATTTTGTAATGCAATTAGTGCTGATATTGTAAAACTTGCTATGATACTTCTTTATCTGAACAAGCAACTAGAGACCTGAGGCCAGAATCAATTGATAAAATTCTCTGTCATGTTTTGCAGGTCAGAAAATATTACCAAAATGTTTTTTCTAATGTTAGAATCCACAATATTTTGTGTTAGGTTTTTGTTTCTATTAATGTTTAATCAAGCTTGTATTTAAAGCAAAAAGAACTAAGTCTGGAATTTTGGAGGGGCCGGGGGAAGGGTGGTGAAATTAATGATTGTCTGGCACATCTGGAGAGGGCAAAATAT
This sequence comes from Psophia crepitans, assembly GCA_013399095.1. NCBI lineage: Eukaryota > Metazoa > Chordata > Aves > Gruiformes > Psophiidae > Psophia > Psophia crepitans. Next base: position 149,816 of record VWZZ01005221.1, on the reverse strand, counting down.
CCCACTTTGCTGTCTCCCTGGGGGATCGTGCTGTACCGTGTACAGACCAGCAATAAGACTGATCGGCACTGGACCAAGGAAAGCACCTCTGTGAAAGTGTAAGCTCAATACTCAGTATTAACTGATTTATGGGACCCATAGGGAGGCACATGGCCTTAGTACACAAATGAGGACTGGAATGAAACCATAATATTCGTTCTATCTAGGACATAAATTCAAGTTTCAACTCAACCTAGCACAAGTGAAAAACCTTGTACCTATATTGTGTCATTTAACAGGCTGCTCTTTTTCTCTGACTAACAGTTTGTCTCTGCTGCACATTCCATTGAAGGAACCAGAACTTGCTGTTTCGTATGTCAGGAAAAATTGTAGCTCTAGTAAATAAACATGAGACAACAGTTTTAAACATGGCATGCGCTGCATGTTTCAAAGTTGGCACCAAGATTTGTTAAAATATATGTAAAACATGCATGAAGGAAGGGAAATATTCAGCCAGATGGCACACAAGAAATAACACACACTTTCTATTTATGATGAGATAATCTGGAGTGAAGCAGTATTTTCTAATTGGATAAACATGGGCCTAGGAGCCTGGGAGATCTAAATTTTACTCTCATCGCTAATGTTGCTTGCAGGGTGGTCCCAGACACAATATTCTACTATGTCTCAGTCTTCGGTACATGGGGATAAACGCTGCTCGATGTATCTCACATACAGGAACAAGACACAGGAAATTTCCTTGTAACACTGGATAGACAATAAGCCCTTGAAACCTGATAGGTAAGATAATTTTGCAATATAAAAAGAACAGAAAACATGTAACCAGATAAAAATGATGAAGCACAATGAAAAATATATTTACAATGTCAAATGAAATGGCACAGCCTCAGCAGGACAACCAGGCTAGTAAAAATTGAGTAAAGATGTCATTCCGCCCTCTCAAAGTATATTTCTTATTTCCCAGAATTTTTATTTGTACATACCAACTAAAGTTAGGTCTGTTGCCTGAGGAAATTGACTTTCTTCATCTAGCAGAGACAGGAGACCCATGGGTTTCTGGAGGAACATATCTAGCAGTGGACGGTTGTCCTCATACTCCACTGTAGTAGCATCAATTCCCTCACTCTGATATTCCATCTACAAAGTCACCAGCACAGTTTTAATATTGAACCAGTAAAATCAGCATCACCATTAGGATATTTATGATGCACAGCAACATCCTATTGGCCGCAACAACATTATTAACAAAACTTAAAGATGTCATTACCTTGCATTTAAATCGCATACCCATTTTATAGTTTATAATATACTTGTGAATATCATCTACGGTTCAGGACAGCTGATTCAACCAGACATCATCAGAGTTCAACTTACCTGCTCAAGTGCAAAGATATGTTGATTGAAATAAAACTGGATCTGTTCATTAGCAATATTTATGCACAGCTGTTCAAAGGAATTTCTTGCGAAGTTCTCAAATCCAAATATGTCTAGTATCCCAACATTCATCCCATTTTCAGCATTGCTGCATGTGAAAAGACAAACAAAATGCATCATAGGCAACACCGAGTTAAAATAAAAAGAAACACGGTAACTAAGATTGCATAACTGATTCAATCTGCTGCAAAAAGATAGGAGAAAAAGTGTGTTTGAATCCAAGACAACTTGTGCATTTGTTCAGCATCATTAACAATTTTGTTTTCCACTTCTTGCACATTTCCACGAAGAAGGCAGGAGAATCATAGGTACACAGTAACAGACATTTAGCAGTCATATTAAAACAAGTTTCAACAGGCAGATCCCAAATAACGTTTATTGTCTGCTCCTCCAGGCAAGACAACAGGGATCAAGAGTTAATATATGCTTTTGCTATACTCAGGTAGAAGGGTAAGTCTGCTGCTGCTACAAGCCAGATTGTGAAAAGACCATGTGTTAGCTCAGGGATACTCACACCACAGCCACCACTAGAACTGCAGCTATAGAGGAGGACATGCCTATATGATACAGTGAAGTGTCAATAGAGATCTCAGATCAGAGGCGCTTTCACATCACCTAAAGGGTTCTCTTGTTTCTGAAAATCTCTACAGCTGCTTGAAAAGGCTAAAGCAGCCAGATCAGTACCTGGCAATGACATAAATGTGAACATTTCTATAATTATGAAAAATAAAAAATCATCACTTACATATCAAGCAGCAGTGCAATAATAATCTGTGATCTGTATTTATTACTGGCTTGCAAAAGCAGAAAGACTGTAAGGCCTGTGAATACATACTAAAGTTTTCAGTGTACTCCAATTATTTACTATTTTCCTTTGCTATGATTTTAATGTTTACTACATAGGAAGCATCTAAAGAATTGTACAGTATTTTAACCACCCAATTTCCATTGACTTCAGTAGCTAGATTCCACTCAGCTCTTTGAAAATGTTGGGGTTAATGTCCTGGAAACAGAATTCAGTATCACAGCATGAAAGCCATTTTGAAGCCTTAGCAAAAACAAACACAGCACCCTTTCTGCAAAATCAAAAATATACAAATGGATGAACCCATCGAAGACATATGCACAGTAAATACACATGATTCAGTGATGGGTAACTTGCCATATATTTTTATCTGGCTGAAGCAACGTATTAATACGATTTACAATCCAGCTGAAGAGCCGGCCATAAAGTGCTTTCGACATGGCATCTCGCACGTCAGCTGCTTTGTCCACGGTGTTTGTTCGGATAATAGTCTCCCCTCGTGTTACAACACAGTGGGAGGTTAGGGCCTCTTGAAGTTCTTCTGACCCAATACTTAGTAGTGCAGCAGCTAAAAGACAGTGCAAAAAAGATACACAACTGTAATTATGCAGTGGAAATCACCAGCATTGCCCAATTGTTATGATGAGTTAGAGGTTCTCGCAAATACAGTCAAATTGCATTTACAGAACTGACAATGTTAAAATGTCTTTACCGTTATCTAAGGCTTCCGGGTTGGGAACTTCACTTTTATCAGTTTGGTGTTGTGATGAAATGGCAGCAAACTCAATATTTCCAGTATTTAAGATTCCAGTCAGAATTCTGTACACTGAGTATACTTCCTGTAAAAGATGACAAGAAGCATTTTTAAGGAATCCAAAGACATACAGATCATTTTAGGCTATGAAAGAAGAAGTTCATTTCTCCCACAAGAGAGGTGCTGTTGCACAGGTGTGTAAGAACAAACCCAAATGGCAGCCTGCGCACAGGCAGCACTGGAGGTGGTTTTTATAAATAAGTTCAACAACAGTTTAGCAACTGGAGCTCTTACCTCATCAGTGAATCCTATAATTCTAAAGCAATGCTGAATCGCTTCAAATTGCCTTCCATAGGAATCTTTAGTAACAATATCATGCATTACTCTTCCAGTTTCATTATCAATATATCTAAATAGAGTGGAAGAAAGCACCATAGTAGCAGATATGCCAGTACAACCTCCAGTGACTTCAATGCAAGTACCTCAGTAACTAGAAAGAACATTTGTTTCAATATTTTCCATTACATACTTTGGTGCTAATTCATAAGAAGTTTTTGTTTCTTTCACACTAATTTTTGCTTAATCTTTGTTAACATCTATTATAGCGTTACCAACGTCCCACACATCCCCTCACCCAATACAGATCAGATGTACCCAAAGTACACATACCAATTAAAAATCACAATTCCAATGCATATTCTGCGTTCTTACTGGAGCATTACAGTAAAAAAATCATAAAGTGGTTGTCCTGATTTGAAAGTGTGGCAGAATACCTACATGATACTAAGCTTGATTATTTCTCCGTCTCTGTAAATAGTTCAAGTTCTCAAACAAATACAAATAATGTAATGCCTTATTGTCCATCCTCTTCTTTGCTTGGGAGGATTAAATAAGATCCTTAAAGGATGGAGAAGGATTAAGAGTGACTTTAAGGCATCATACTGAAAGCAAGAGCTGATCAATAGCTAATTATAATGAGCAGTTAAAACAAGTGGGTGGTAGTTACCTAGGAGGCTTTTTATCAGGAAGTCTATATTCAGAAAGTTTCTTTTGATGATAAAGGCCAGCATAAATATAATAAAATATATGGAAATTTTTCTCGCCCCTGGAAAAAAAAAAGTATCCTTTTAAAGCACATATGTTTATTCTTGTGGCATCTTGTACAATGTAAACGTAGAAGTTGTTATGATGAGCTCACTGAAGCAGGTGGCAAATCCCCCACTTCTTTTAATGGTGTGAGATCAGCAACTGTGAGACACAAACCCCAGCCAAGCACCATATTTCTCCAAAGAACAGAGCTGCTCTGGCTTCCACTCCTAAAAGAACCTGACTAGTCTTGTCATCACAGCACTGTACAAAGGATTACTGCTTTAGCAGAAGACATGAAAGCATTTCAAATAAAGAATTTTTGAGAATTAAACAGAATCCACACATTATGAAAGTGAAAGGACAGACAATTAATATACCTACACAGCCTGTTTAATGACCCTTGACTTTTCAAGTAGATATTCAGAAATCTTTGCCCCCATTACAGCTCCTGTGGGTGTAAACATCATTTCCAGGTATTTTCCAAAGCGACTTGAGTTGTCATTGATGGCAGTGCAGGCATTCCCAAATGCTTCAAGGAGAGGATTCACTTGAAGAATTTTCTCACGCAAAGCACGGTTATTGGCCTGGACCGAACAGATACAGATCAGAAGGATCATTAAAAGAATATATTGCTCACCTGCAATCCAGTTCTTGCTTCAGAAGCATAGCATCCCTTTCTCATGCTTGTATGGACTTAGGACACTGCATTAACCTTTCTACTTAGACAGCAACAGAGCAAATAAATTGATGAGGAAGTCTCCCACAGGTAGGAAGAAACCAGATTCTTCTTTTCCTGCAACTTTTCTGCCCCTGAGGTGTCATATAATTAGTTAAGAGTACCAAAACCATCAAAAACTACACACATCTACTTAAGGTTAACCTTACACACTTGATTTTCCCATCATTTTGCACTAATACTTTTAAATGTATAAAAGCTTCTAAGATTAGAGCCATAGCAATATCTGTCATTCTTTACTGCATAAATGAACAGTGGTATATGTGATAAACCCTGTAGATAACTACAGGCACTAAACACTCAGGAGCTGGCACCTTCTCTTAAAAAAAATATTGAATGGTTTGGTGTAGGTCATACTCCAGTATCTTAATTTAATAGTCTTAGATGCATGACTACTCTGTTCCTGACCCAAGTGGGACATCTCACATGAACAGCTTTAAGTACTAAAGATAAAATAAAGTGGAAATTGGGGGCGGGGTTGGGAGGATTTGTGATTTGTTCATAGTTTTATATGATTGGCTAAGAAATACCTTTCCCAAGAAGGTCAGATGTTGGACGATCAGATGGGCACTTTCTGTCTTTCCAGCACCACTTTCCCCACTGATGATAATACACTGAACACACAAAACAAAACAGTTAAGTGCACGGCTTACCACATGGTTGATTTCAGCTATTACTGCTCCTATCTGTTATTTAATGTTTAGTACCAAGACTACAAAGTACTTTAAGAGTCAACTCCCTCAACTGCCTTCTGAAAGGAAAGATCAGCAGAGGCTCTAGGTTACTAGAAATGCATCTTGCAATGCCTGATAGCAATGTGCATGCGTGCGAAGCAGTGACTGAATTCTAAGGGCTAAGACACATAAATGAGTAACTACGTCTACAGGCTAACACATTCTATGCACATATGTGGTTTGTTTCAAACGCTTAAAACTCAGAAAACTGTCACAGCTCAGTCAATGGGACATAATTCAACAGTGCATCTGAGCTCACTCCACTGACTTCATATGAACTAACATGAAACAGAGGATAGAGCTGTATTTAATACACTGACCAAAAGTCTGCTCCTGGCTTTAAAAATAATCTTAAATAATTGCTGCTGCGTAGACAGATTATTCCGTAGATGATATTCAAGCTGATATTCAAGCTAAACCAGCAAACTAGCACACAAACATTTCAGAAAAACATGCACTGTTCATTGAATGATTCTGGAAGAACGTATCTATCTTCCTGAGTCAGCAGTCCCTAACACATGGTATTTTATAGGCTCTCCAAATGGCTTCCAGGCTCAGAGATTAGCTAGAATGGTCTAAATCACTTGGTATCATCCTCTCTGCTGTTATGCTTCATAGACGAGATGGAACTAGAAGGCCAGTGTACCCTGAAGGCCAGTTCACACCTGAACACTGAAGCATGAAGTAAGAATTGGAACAGCTTTTATTATTTTCCCATTTCTTCATGTGTTCTACAGATCACCAGTACAAATATTAGTCTACTTCAGATACAGTATCAACTGACATATAATTAAAATGTTAACACTGAGCAGTTGCATAGATTCATGCGGTTTTATGCAAGCACCTGAAAATTATTTGCACCACACTGTGAACATACGAGGTCCTAAAATACTTGATGGAGTGACATTTCACAAAGAACTGAGCTTTGTGCAAAGGTTTGAAAGGCGCAGCAGTTCTCTGGTGGTGTCTTGTGGTGTCTGACAGCAGGTGCAGGGATTGACTCTAAATAATGTGTGCAATGTGACATTTGCAGCTTTTTTTTTTTTGCTTCTTGATGGTATTTTTGGTTTTCTTTGAAACAAATAACCCAATGATAGATTTACAGGGTTATGATACTTAAATGTTTTTGCGTGACTGGAGAAGTCAGTTGAAGTCCATGAGTTCTTGTAGGACTCACAAAACTCTTTTAAAATTGGCCAGAACTTGACTTTAGCCTCAGGAGAAATATTAGATACAGAGTAATTTTTCAGGCTTCACAGGAAAATACAAAGGAAACCTCAATGGATAAAACAAACAGAATCAATACTTTTTTGATCTGATTATCTAATGCATCTTTACCTGAAGAACCAACATAACACTGGCCACGTAATGGGAGTAAACATGCTCCTGTAATCCTTTGCAAACACAAAATAGGAAACTGACTGAAACCTAAATGCAAATTACTTCATAAATGGGTATGAAACATGTAATATTCAAGATGTGCAAAGTTAGCCTGGCGGGCTGATGTCAAAACTATTTTTTTCCACAGACAACAAGTTCCCACAAAAGTTACTCTACATGAGTACTTGTTTTCTTTAATGCCTCCATCAAAGAGCATATAAGCCATTAAAGAAGTTCTAGCCATCTCTAGGTCTATGTGCTTCCACGTACTTAGTAGAACTTTTTTCTTCATCTTTCATGTCCCTTTTACTTGTCATCTTTGCTTGGTATTTTCTGACTGCAAAGCTTTTATTATTCTATTCTTTCATGATCATTTACTATGAATTATTGTGTGATGTGCAGGGTAAAATCAGGAGGATTTTATAAATAAAAATAATTATTAGCCCTCGATATTCATACAGCACATCAAATTAGAAAGAGTACAAAGTTACAAACTTAAGAATGTAATAAAAAGAAATCTAGCTTCTACAGCATGGTATTCCATTCTCACTGTTATATAAACAGATTTCTGTCCTTATTACACTTATATTAGACCTATCCTTCATATATTTTACTAAACAAAATAATTGTTTCCTATTTTTTGTGACTCGTAGTTAAAGAAATTGATTATCCATTGCTTAATAGTGTCTTTATGCAATAGAAAACTTGTTTGAACTCTGTTAATCTGCTATGGCATTGAGACCCTCCTATTTTACACAGGTGTAAATTATTACAATACCTCCTGCAAGACAGTCTAGAATCACAATGTGCAGCAACACTCTGCAGCTGATGTCAACTGCCAGGACTTCATGAGTGTCCAGGAAACGATATCAAACAGGTAACCCTACCATCTTCCCATACGTTCCTGTGCAACGTGCTCTAGGTAATCCTGCTCTAGCAGGGAGGTTGGACTAGATGATCTCCAGAGGTCCTTCCAACTCCTGCACATCAGTGAATCTTATTTGACATTGTCTCTTTTACGCCACTGTCCTCTCTTCAGAATTCCCAAACCTGACTGGATTTCCACTCTGTTTTTCCTGATGTAGGAATAAAAGGCTTAAAAAAAAAAATTCCCAAAGTACAACGTAACAGACATAGCCATGTAGCCTAGCAGCAATATGATTAATATGAAATCTAAACTGAAATGAACAGATCCTTACCTGATCTTTGTTGAATGTAACCATACTTTGGTAGGCAGCATCAGCAGAGGCAAATATGTGGGGGGGATTTGACGAACGCTTCACACCATGGTAAAGCTTGGAGAACTAAATTTTAAGAACATATGATAGTCAAAATATGCAACTTAGCTACATAATTAAGAAGTGAAAAGAGAATAGTGACCACCTTCTGCCCGTTCAACAGAAGGCTGTCACCTGTTTTACCATGGAATTTCCACTGAATCACCTGGAAGAGGAATGGTAATTCTTGGCACTGCCCAACTTCCAGAGTACAAATTACAACACCTAAAACGCACTCCAATGTTTCCCACACAAGACAGTGAAGAGAACTGTATCACTACGAACAGAAGCATTAAACCAAGGAAATGCCTAACCCATACAAAAGAAACTTCAAAGATAACAGTGAATCTGAAATCTGGCTCCTCTACCTGCAACCCTGATTTATGCACCCATGGAGACTAAGATTTATGGCTCCACCTCTCTTCATATTTGTAGGGAATTAATCTGCCTCTCTTTACAGCATTTGATTCATTTGTTTCTTTTAAGCAGCAGCTGATGGCACAGGACATGCAATAACCCGGAAGTCAGAGCAATTCTTCAGGAAGCAACAGTCTCAGCATGAGGAAGTTCATATAACCATCTCCTGTCTCCCAGAAGAAAGCCCTAAATGCCAGACAAGAGGCACAGCTGTGGCTGGGGTAATCTTCACCCCTTCTGTGCAATTTGTGCCACCAAGCAGAAAGGAATGAAATAAAATGAGACCAAATTTAAATAAAAAATTAATAATTTTTTTAAAAAATAAGTATTTCTACCTACATTTTTCTGAAAGAAGAAAAGGCTGGAGTTTAGTCTGTGCTCCTAGCTTCTAACATCACTTAAGTATTTTAGCCAGTGGTGTTAAAATAAAATGCAAAGTGAGTACTGTCCACAGCTTGGAGTCTCTCTTACCTGGGGAGAATAAATGCTGAGATTCTGGAAGGGGTTTAAGGCTATTAAAATGTCTCCAACATAAGTATAAATTTGTAAGTCAGCATAGCGTTTCTGCAGCTGATGGATAATTGTATCCTGAGAAGATTACAAAAAGTTTGATAGTTAAACAGTATTTTCCCAGTTAGGAAGATTTTTGTAAGTATACCCAGAACACTGATTAAGAAATACTTATTATTGTAAGTGTTACTAATTGTCACATGCCAACACCGCAAAACTGAACAAATATTTTCAAAATTCTTGCTAATGCCATAAAACTAAGTTAAATGGAAACTCCTATTTCCAGATTAGTACAAATTTTGTTATACGAGCCTGATAATTTTGTTATACCTTCTGAAGATAAAATGGCCATGTACATTAGTGCTGCACTTCATAGTACATTTCCATTTATTTTTTTATTTAACCATGAAACAAGGATGATAAAATTTAATCCTTGAAAAACTATTAAGTGGTAGTTCAAGACTGTTTTAAACAGGACACAAGCACAATTTAATATTATGTCTTTTTCTTGCTGGCATGCAATTTAAGGGTCATCAAAACAATCGATACTCTGCATATAGGTTATATATGCAGAGTATTAATCAAAAGGATCATCAAAAGGCTTGATACTGTGAGTATAGGTGATATAGTGAAATATTGTTTTACCACTTTCCCCCCAGAAGCTGTAGATACCATATTACTCTATGTAAAACCATTAATATTAGGAAAAAAAAAAAGACTTAAATCTAGACCTTCATGACTAAACTTCACATTTTAGGAAACTCACAAAATAATTTAAACTAGCATCACTCAATTAAATTCTTCCACATAATAGAATTCACTGCTACTTATTTTATGTCACTATATAGACTATTAATAAAGAGACGGTAGCAGATCAGTCACATGACAATTCTTTTTCCGTGCTGAGACAAAAGCTTGCAAGAAGCAACTCTTCTCATTCTGTTAAAAAAAGCCTAAAAAGCAGAAACAGGCAAAATGTGAGGCACCATTTTCAGAAACTGCTACTCAGACAGTACAGTACCTCATCTAGAACTTCTAGATTTACCAGATCATCATCTAGAGAGTACTTGTCAGCTCCATCCACATGGTAAGGTCTTCTAGTATGTATTCGTTCATGCCTGGAAGTTTGTTAGTAGAACACCAGTGTTATAAAACTGTATTGAAGACAGCAAACATTAAGAGGTATGTTCACACTCACATGGGCGACTGTTTTTGTCATGCAGAAATACAGACATGCTCTCTGAGATACACATTTTTGCTTGAAATATCCTTTTATAAAAGCAATGGTTCAGCTTGCTGTCCAGTATAATATCTGTTTTCTCTTTCACAATATATAAACCTATCTATTTATCAGTGCTCAGAGATGAATAATTATCCATAGGCTTACTACTCCCTGCTCACAAAGTAAAGTACAAAAAAACGCTCCCTCTCTTTTCCCTTCCCTTCTCAGTCTAAGTTACTAAACTACCACTTTGTTTAATTACATTTTCCTCCCACGTACCCGGCCTATAGTTTTGTTATCTAACAGAGTTACAAGAAGCGGTAAGTAGCACAAAATCCTTCTATTACCTTGGTGTATGCCAAAGCGCCTCCTCAGATGACCCTAGATCTGCCCCAAAACAACATTTTTGAACCACAGCTGCCATCAGACTCCAAACTGCATGGATGTTCATCAGTCAGCTTGTCCTCAGAGATTTAAGCCACACAATAAGCAGCAGAGACAAACTGTCGCATAACCCCTTGATAATCAGATTATGCTGAAGGAATCTTTGAAAATGCTGTGTATATGTTTTTAAACAACACATCTTGTTGAAACAGGGACAAATCAAGAGGTTGTAATGTGTCTTCCACAAAGGGGGTGAAATATGAATGCTGTAAGCACAACTATGCTTTTCTTTACAACAAACATAATCAAAGCATAGTAGGAGGACACCCACCGAGATACAGTCTGCATCCTGCTGGGTAACATTTAGCATTGATCCTCAATGACAGTCCCTGACAGGTTGTTTCTGCATTGGTTGCCATGTAGAAAGTAGGAATCATATGATCACACATCCTGAAACAACGCTAAATATTATATCAAGCACTAACAGAACAGTACTGTGACTTGGCAGTAAACACGGTTCATCTGAAATGTTGAAGGTTAATATGAAGATGTAGCATGTCTTTTTTTCTTTAACCATATCTTCATACACTCATGAAATCCTGTCTCAAAAATGAGCATTGAGGCTTTTGCTTTTTTCCCCTGTATGTACACTTCTACATTTGAACCTCGTCAGCTTTCATTAAGTAAATAGAATGTTTACATATCCAAGAGTTATTATATCATCAGAAGAATTATTGCATGGAAAGCCTCTAACAAAAAGGAAGGAGGAGAAGAGTGTTAGCTATGAGCACAGCTTCACTGATAATTGTGCATCACATTTAAAGATCCTAATTTTTCTATGTCTATTTTTATTAATTTTCCTTATTTACTTTTGGCTACTCTATGAGTTCTGGAAAACTATTCTGTAATGGTTTATTTGAATTGTAACTAAATACAACTGTGCAAACTGTTTTGTCAGCTAGGAAATAAAATAGCAGGAACACAGCAGGTTTTGCTGACAGTGCCACTTACATTTTACATCCTACATTCCCAGAGATGGCAGTTTGCTTGATGTTGCACATATGAATAAAGGAAAGAAGGAGAGCATAAATAAGAAGCTATGAAAGAAAAAAACATTACAATTTGTGTAATTTCTAGTGGGCAGCATCAAGATCCTGTGAATTTGTTCAAAGTTCCATTCGATTAAGTTTTCCATTTTCGGTTCTTTGATTAGCTGGCGGGGTGTGGGTTCTTTTGGGCTGCTGCTTTTTTTTTTTTCAGCAGTCATTATACCAAGAACTTTACACTTTGCTGACAAGCCAGATCCTCAAAGGAGTAGGAATGCATGTAAGTAGCCTAACGTACTACTGTTTTTTCTAACTGTTGTTTCCATTTCAAACCAGAATTCAACCGCTCACTTCACTGCAGATAAAATGCTGTTGTAAATAATGTAAATAATTTAGAGATGAGAGCACTCCTCAGTTTACAAATGAAGCAAATATTTTAACAGTTGCTTCACTTCATGGAAATGTAACTGATAAAGCGATGGCTAGATGTTATAGCTAACATAACTCATTTGTGAAGATCATCTTCCTGGAGCAAACCATCATAGCCACAATATTAAATTGCAACAAGCTGCAAGTACGGATGTATCTACCAGAGGTGCAGGGAGGAGGGGGAAGGAGGGCACATTCAAACGTAAGCATCTCTAATTGCAGAATGGCTTTGTTAACTAATCTGTTATCTGATTGTGTATTAAACTCCCGCTGTTTGTTCTCCTTAAGTGATAAACGAATCAATTTTTTTTTAATTGGAAAGGGTTTTTGTTAACACTATGTAAATAAGTAACTAAGGAAACTGGTCTTAGTCAAATATAAGTAAAACTTATATACCTTTGTGCATATATTTTATTGTGCTTAACTCATTTTCCTAAGTACATGATTAGGAAGAGGATATTAGGAGCATAACATCACATTAGCTTCAAATCTCCTGCTGGCCTCATCAGTTTTCTACTGACCCTATGTCCTACAGACACATTGACAGACTAGGGAGGAAGAATACAGACAATAACCTTTAATTATTTCCACAATTTTACATGAGAAATACAATCTGCTTTAAAAAATATTTTTAAAATTTTCTTAAAAGGCAGAAAAAACCACCCTTAATTGGGGAAATAATTGTCAGTATGTTTTTTGCATAAAAAGTATGCAGCCATTTTTTTCACTTGATCACAAACAAAATGTACAAATTCTAAGCAAAAGGAAAATCAAAGGTATTGAATTATTTGCCTTAAGGTTCCAGCAACGTTCTGATTCATTCCCTGGAGGATGCAGTCTCTTCATTGACAAAAGAAGTAGCATAAAGGGCCAGTCACTCAAGATACCTAACCTTATCAAACCTGAAGAGCAGCATTAGATCTATTACACAACTCTAGTGACGAGCACTACCTGTTGGAAAACTTTCTATCCTCCCAAGCACCTTCCCTTTGCCTTTTTATCAGGCAGGAACAGCTGGAAGGGACAGAGTTTTCTTGGATTTTGGAGGAGGAGCAAATGGTGAGAAGCATTTCTGCCTTGGGACAACAACTTCATGAAGAGGGTGGGAAGCATGCATTTGTTTGAGGAAGAGGTAGGTTGAAAGAAAATAACCTCTTTCAGTACTACTCACCAGCCATAGTAACAGAAATGAACTGTAAATAGCTATATGCTCATATGACCCCGCTATCAAGCTGATGATGGGGAAGGAAAAGCTAGACAGACCATACAGACTTCTAGATAGAAAAGGCCTCTTGCTGGCAGGTCCAACCTGAGGAATAAAGCAGCACAGACCAAGAATTTTTATGTCTGTTGGGAAGTTTCCTCTCTGATGTCTCTCCTCTCCACCCCTTTTTATGAGTGCTTTTATTTTGGCCTCTTGGTGCAGTTGAGCGTTTATGTTTACTGAAGTTTTTCCCTAGGACTCACATAGGAAAAACTGTTTCTGTACTTGTTCTTCTTCGCATTATTGCCAATTTTAAAATGAATTGCACCCAAACTGAGATTGACAAGACAAATACTCAACACAATGAGAAACAAAAAAAAGAGTGGAGAGTATGCTACTGCCACACAGAGAAACATAGCCTATTTCCTGTGCATTGCAAGGAGTGAATTTTACTCCTGTACATCAAGTTTCAGCCTGGAGTAATCTGTTGAAACAAGGTCATAATAGAAACACTGGTAGAGCCTTAATTACAATATAAATGCTGCAGCTACAACAAAAATCTGTGGAATCTCCAGTAAAAACACGCACACTTTAATCAGAACAAGGATCATTTTGGGGGTCACAGTAGCTTTGTGAATTTAAAAAAAGGAGAAAAAAAAGTTTTTAATTCATGTGCTTAATATTCATATAGATGAAGGCTAGAAGAATTGCATTAAATTACATTTTGTATAGCATCAGAGGACTATTTCTGGTTCTGTTTCTGTTATTATTGCTTAGTCCAAAGGAAATTACTGGCTGGATGCAATCAAGTTCCTTGTAGTTAATTGCTTTCAAAACTAAATGTGAGCTGGCAGACAAGCTAGATATCTGGTTGTAAGAATTACTTCCTTGGAGGGACTGCTGCTGTAATCCAGCTGGCTAGTAAGAAGGGGGAAGCTGCCAAGCCACCATAGTCTTACCCTAGTATCTGACAAAGTAGCCTGAACATACCTGCCCTTATCAAACTATGAGACGCTTAGATTTCTTTTAGCTTTTTCTTTTTCATTTTTTCTTTTTTTTTCCCCCCAGGCTTCTTCAAGTTTGATTCTTCCTGATGTATAGATTTGCATTTTATCCTTCAAAATACAAGGTTTCATAACTGTCTGTCCCACATTACAGAAACCAACTTCTAAATGGTGACCAGCAGTAGCACACTGTCCCAGCATGATCCAAAACAGTAAATTCTGAACTCTTTACTATCTACAGTAAACTTGTTTAAAACCTTATCCATGTAAATGCTGAAGTTTTTTCACTCTTTTAAAAACAAACTGCAGGTTGGTAGAAGCCCTTTCCTGGCTGATTCCTGTGAAGAAACCTATTTACAGATAGGAACATAAGCTTCCTAATCTATAGGAAAACGTCCGAGAGCAGAATGAGCCACATCTGGAGCTGGCCTCTTCAAAACTGCCACTTTGAACCATATAACAAAAACCATTTTATACTTGATCAACATTAACTCTCAAACATCAAATCCATTATAGAATTTTCAGGCCAGGAGTTATTAACCACTTGAGGAAATAGAGAATACCATGGTTTGGCTCAACAACAGCTACTGTGACATTTGATAGACAGGGCTAACAAAATAAATGTAAATGGTAATTGGTGATCACTAAATGTTCTTGTTACCTTAAAATTATTATAGACTTATCTACTGCATTTCATACAGCTGTCCCACACTAACTCCCCCCTAAAGAACAGCCAAATGCCACCTGGGGACCCACAGTGTTTAAAATTTTGGAAGGCAGCTTATAAGAATATTACCAAGGGCAACATTTTTTGAATGCTTTCTGCGAATACTCTCTTCCATGTTTTCAATCCTAAGCTTTTAATCATGGACCTTCTCCTTGATGTTCTGCTCCTCCACTACAGTCAAAAGGCAGTTAATAGATCTGCTACTACATTTTATTTTCTCTATGTCACATGCTGTTGTGAGTTTGCTCTTTTAAATTTTCTTCTGCGTGCTATACTGGATAGAGCAACCTGATTTTAAGATTGTTCAGAAACAGATAATTTCTTAATTGTTGTACATTCAAAGGGAAAAAAACTCAACAAACCAGAACATTTTCATTTCATTTGCTTTTGCTGATGGTAAGTACTTTTCATACCTTCAGTTAAACATTAAAAATCCTCCAATTTTCCACTACCTCTACTCACAAGCCATTATTTTTGGGTTTTTTATAGAATAAAATGGAAAGTTTACTTTCTCAAGGACGTCTTCCTAAAGGATGTAAGATTTCATCATCAAAGTTTATGCAAGGAAGGGCTGGGACAATAGACAGAATATTGGGGGTCCAAATTTGAGTTTCCCTTTTAAATGTCTCCATGACAAGCTCCATGGTATTTTGAAACATTATTTATGGAACTTGAGATACCACTGAGCTTAAAGGGCTTTGGAAGTTTTGACATATGTTTTTCAATTTTTTCAACACTGAACCAGCTGCCAACTTTGCCAGGTTTAGATTAAGTCCTGACAAGGACAAAAAACCAGGGATAATATTTGATGTTTATAAACAAACTGCAGAGAACATACCCACTTTTTGCAGTATATTTTGCCAATGTAGACAGCACGAGTCATTTAACATTTAGGAATATTAGGAAACAGACTAAATCCCTTCTGTTTTCTTCATTGAGCAGGCTGGCAATCAGCCTGGATGATGGAATCTCTTGTGTTACTAATCAAAAAAGCAACTGACCACACAAATCAGTTCAAGAGATCAAAAGGCATATTTGGAAAGTCAGCAGCTCTCTTATAATCTCCCTTAATGGATTATCAAACACATTCAAACACTGTTTAACAAAAATATAATCTACACAGAGCAAATGTTTACTGTTAAGTGAGAATGAACAATATCTATGATCTGTAACTTATCTCTGCCTAGAGTCTTCCTAGACCCTAGGGCAGAAAGAATGAAAGAAAAAATGGCTAGAGCTTCAGGCATTATGCACGTTTCTCTTCATTAATAGGTTTACAGTGACCAAAGGTACAGTATGGCTGTACAGAAAAAGACAAAGTTCTTGCCTCAGATAAACTGCTGTCTATTTTGTAGGTATAACCTATTAGGTAAATCTACTACTAGCCATGTCATAAGCGGAAGAACAGAGAAATATTGAGGGTAAGCGATATAACAGAGGTTACACAGTAATTCAGAGAGAGAATGTGGGCCTAAACAGCCTTGGTATTTTACTGACATGCAATCGCATGAATCTCTATCTTGAGGAACTTATCCATGAAATACAGCAAAATTACTATTGACTCGTGTAACCTTAGAATCATAGAATCACTAAGGTTGGAAAGGACCTCTGAGATCATCAAGTCCAACTTTACTTAGTCCTTCTTTACACAGAGGATACAGAATTAGCCACAAAATCTTTATCAACAGTCAGTTATTATTACTGTATCAAAAACATTTTTATAATTCTGCTTATTATTCCCAACCAATGTTTGCATGTTCTGTTGTCCACATCTTACTGCAACTTAGATTTCTAATTTTTTCCAGTTCTACAATTTAATGCTACATGAAGTACAGGTCTTTCGGTATTAATTACATTTCTTGCTCTCCCAATGTTATTATGCACAAGGATGCTATTTGAATAACCTGAAAGCATTTCACAGTCCTTGCATGAGAACAGGATTGGTAAAGTTAAAAAAAAAAACAAACAAAAAAACCACCAAAAAAACAACCAACCAAAACACACAAAAAAAACCCGAAACAAAAAAAAACCCTGAGCGAGAGCCTGTGACAGCATCCCCTCTGATTCTAAGAAATGCTTTCCTATACATTGATGGGAATAAGAGTGCTCTGGCTCCCAAGATGAACTACAAATCAGTATCCATGTGTTAAAAAGTAGTGATTTACTTTAGACGAGAAAGAAAAATTCAGCATTGCTGAAATGAATATATGTGAAGCAACATTCTGATGTACTAACCTCTATTTTTTAAGGATTAAAGAACTTCTATAAAAATAGAACTAATGGACTATTTAACATCAAATAAATTTCTTCAAATTAAACTTCATATAACTGCTTCTATGGCAAAGCTGTTAATGAAAAGTATATTCTTGTTAATTAGCATTTATGTCCTGGTATTGTTAGAAACCAGACAAAACGTACGCATAGTTAACTGATAGCTTAATAAAAGGGATATGGAAAAGAGATAAAGATAATACCCAGAGCTCATCCTTATGCAGCCCTGACATTGGACTGTCTCACAGAGTTTTTCCCCGTGAGAGTCTAAGAAACAGGCAATGCAGGAGTGGAGTGCTGCTGCTGAAATTTCAGCATCACTCAAGACCATAGAAAAATTGAAGGATATCAGTCTAAAAGATGCCAATGGATGAAAAAAACTAATCTTCTTCCTCATTACAAGTGCAGGAAAAAAACCAACAAACCCTGCCTGGGTTTTCTGAAACTGAAAACACCAATTTGCATAAGGACAGGAGATAGCTGCATCTCACTAATGAAAATAATTTAGGGAAAAATAAAGCTGGTGGAAAAGTTTCAAAGAGCATCTTTTTCAGTAAAAAAAAAGCAAGAGCAATTGTTAATGCAATTGTTTTAATTTTAAAAGTAAACTTTACTAGCAAAGCCCTTTTATTTTATTATTAATTTCTAACCTCAAGGAAATAATAAAGTAAAAAGCTCTCTAGTAAGTTATCTCTTGGCAAAGTGACAACAATAAGTTTGTCAGCAACAAACTGATGATACCAACAAATGTGTCTGTTAGTAGGCTCCTTTCAACTCAGCAAGGACGATGCAATGAAGTATTCTTGCAGTTCAGAGGTATGACGAGCTGTGCTGAAGTTAAGCCTAGCCATACTGCACACAAAGTTTATAAATGAAGAATGAAACTGAATCAAGGAGACTTGTCAGTCTGTAGTACCAGAGGTCAACACATATGATCCTGCCAAAAGGGAACAGCATGCTTTTTTCTACCCCTCTCCCCCTTATTCCTGCTCATGTGATGTATATTCCCTCCTTTACTTCAGCTTTAGCAGTTGAGGCACTCCTCTGCAATCACTGTGTTTCTGCTGGCTTAGGTTTTTTTCTCTCACTCTAGAAATTCTAGCTCAGGAGGCTTTGACAATCACTGGAGCTGCAATAAAAACAGCATCATTGTTCCTGGGAGCTGTGGGAAAATGACAGAAAGAAGCCAGTTCTCTCCTTTTCAGCAGCAGTGAACTGCTAGATCAGCTCTCTGTATCTCTCCATCATACCCTCTAAATCAGTAGCGCTGACTTTCTAGTCTACAGGTTCACTCTCAGGCACAGTGACCTTAAGTGATGTCCCAAAAAAGGCAAAACTGGCATGGCTCAACTGGAAAGGGAATCCTATTTAAAAAAAGACAGGGGCTGAGTCAGTAAAGAATCAAAAGATGCAAATGCAAAGCACTGATGCTGGAAGACTTTCAAATGAGACAAAACCCAGATACCTCCTGATAAGCTGTCATCACCAGTGACTCCCTGGGTTCCCTCACAGTAGACATGCTGTTAACACCAGCATCCTGATGACTTTCCAGTTTCTGGAAATGTTCAGCTCGTGCTCCGAGAACATTTCCTTTTACTTATCTTTTAAATGATTGATCTGTAGTGTTGCTTGTACTCCTAAAAAAATGGCATCTAATTTTCTTTATCAATGAACAACAGGGAATTAATGCACATTTCACTGTACATGTCATGGGCACATCAATGAACAGCAAAAGCGTGCACACCTATCCAATGGTATAATAGAAAGGTTTTACTGAACAGGGGTTTTAATTAAAACCTATTTAATTTGAAGTGGGGACTATACATTCAGATGACTTCTACAGATCACAACAAACTAATGCCAGTAATTTATTTTTTTTTACAGTACCATCTGGTCATGTATTCTTCTGCATGTCAGATTCTGTATTGAAAATTATTTTATAAACATATTACAGAATTTTTAAAGGCTTTAAATTGGTACCAATTTTCCTGGGGCTACTATCTCCCTATTACAGAGCCAAACTCTTCACTAATATAAAACTATGTTTATCCTCTGGGGAAAATTATAATTAGATGCTCCTGGTGCTCAGTTCTCTTGTAATAATCTTATGTTTGTAGTCCAGTATTAACTGTGTGGCCCACACACTTGATATTTTGCAGGGATGTGCTTTTGCAATCTCTTTAAAGTTTGTACCAATTTGATCAAGTTTCAAGTCTTTGGAAAATCAGCACCTCATCATTCTGAACAGTATGTTGTAGATTTCAAGGTAAATGATCACCAAATTTTTGTCCTGAGCATTCTCTCAGCCCTGATCAAAGTGGGCTAGTGCTTCAAAAAACAAGTAAGAATACCATAGTATAAAGCTACAATAATCAGAAAGACATTCTTTAGTAGCAGTTCGGCCTGCTGGCTTCAAAGTGAAGGTAAAGATGACTATTTCTCCAGCAGCCTAATCATATTTCTCCTCTTATTGTTCACTGGCAGAGGAAGAAGCCACCTAACTCAGAGACATGGCTAAAAGCAAACCAAGAGTCCAGGAAAGAACAAGATGGGTACAAAGGGTCTGCTGAGAGTAGAGCTTTAAGAATAGAAGAGAAACTATAACAGAGCTGAGAAAGGTGAATTCAATGATGAAAAAGAACAAGAGGGCTGCAAGCTACATTATCAGGTGAGGAGGAACATCAAGAACAAAGAAATGGCTGGAAAAATAGAAGAACCTGCACTAGGACTTGCTGAAGAAGGTAGAGATTAAAAACAGAAGCTATTGGAGTGGTTAGAGGAAGAAGACACAAGAAGCTGACTTTAACAGAAGAACAAAGCCTTACGGACAAACAGAATGAACAGTGAATGGAGACTAATGGGAAAGACGGGTCAGATAACAACATGAAACAGGGAACCTGGGACTAGTTGGCCAAGTAAATTTGGGGGCATCGGGGACAAGGATAGAACTTAGATTGGTAGTGGGGATAAGATTAGGTCTAAACCCATTGCAAGAGCCCCCTTCACCACTGCAATCTGCAGGTGCTGCTGCACACAAGTTGGAAATAATCACCCTTGGCAAACAAAATATTTAAGGTAAGTTAGGTGGTAACAGGATGGACAAGCAGTTCACCTCCCTTAGGTGAGCATTGGGGGTGCTGGAAAGCAAAATTCTTCCTACATTTCAGTCAGGCATAAGCACAGGGTGCAGAAGCTTGTCGGTGCCAGCACGCCCAGCTAATATATGGACAGGCTTGAGGAAAGAAATGCTGTCTTGGTCTCGATTCCTTCTCACTCCACATTATGGAGATATATTCCAGAAGAATGTGTTGGAATACCATGAGAAATCTATTTCAGAGCTCTTCTTAGCACAAGGATCATTTCACTCTGTCTGTATCCTCTACTTGGTCAACAGCCGGGAAAACTCTAATACCTTTTGGACTGGTCAACCCACAGCTGTAGGCAATCTGAACTGTAAGTTGTTACATGGGGCAGGTTTGCTTAGGAGGCTGGATAAAACAGAAACTTCTACTGTAACACTCACATAGCTCCCTTACCCACTGTAAGAAGTTTGTGGTATATTTGTCTAGAAAAGAAAAAACAAAACAAAACAAAACACAAACACACCCACAGAAGTCAAGTTCACCTTGAAACTACTTAACAGCTTTTACCATTTAAGCTACAAAGTCTTATGGTGTGCAAGTATATACATGTTTATAACTTATGAATCATGACATTTAGTTTTCTTCATCAACATCAGCAGGTATTTGTTTATAATAAGCCAGAGCTTATCTCACTCTAGACAAATTTCATATTACAGAATGAATGCTGAGCCTGGGAAGGTGTGTTCATTTGCATTTAATTCTCTTTTGAAACAGGGAAATTCTGCCACCTTCTGGACAACAACTAAACTAAGACATATTTATAATCGGCCTCAAAAATAAAAAATTCCACCGCTGCTGATAATCATTGCTTTTTAACCACATTTTAAAATTAATTACTGAGCTGAATGAAAAATAGCAGTTACTATTAAACTACAGGCAAAACAAGTACTTTAAGCACTGAATAGCTTTCTTACTCCTAGTATCTAATCAAACCACAAACTGTGTTCTGTTCTTAACCTCTTCTAGTAGTAACGTCATTGTTCACAGCTGTATTTTTAAAGATCTGCTACAAAAATACAATATAATTTTTCATCATGCCAACATGTATTTCCACAAACCAGAACATTCTGGAATTACCAGCATCTCTGTGACTGAGCTAAAAGCAAATACATATCGACTAGTGTTCAGTGGGAGAAAGAAGGCTAAGGAGAAGGTAGCCTTACGGCTGATAAAATTAGCTTTAAAAAGTATCAACGGGAAAACATGTCTCTCATTCACATGGCATGGAGCATGTACTGCTAATACGACTGCTAGTCAATGCATTAATATGATCGTTTGAAACAGTAAATGGCTGTGCATTCCAAGGTTCAATGTGTGCTTCCAGGATTACTGTGGGGAAGGAAGGTTACAGCATATATGTTGTACAGTACCTTGTTTTGGCTATGGAGCCTAGCTGCTGCTGTTCTTGGATGAGCTCAGCCAGTTGTTTTTGCAGAGACATATCTTTACCATGTACTTGTTTAATAAACGGATGCTCCAAAAGATGGGTGACCGAAGGGCGCTCTTCGAAATCCTTGATAAGACACCTGTGACAGAGAAATAGTGGTCTCAAGCAGTGATGTTATTTCATTACACCATGATTTGAGTCAGCTTACTGTGTGGCTGTTGTCAGACAGTACTTTCTTTTTTCACAAATTTGAGTTCCTCAGTATGTAACAAGACTCTTCCTCTACATTAGAATAAATTTGGCATAAAATACTGAACTAAATGAATTCACCCTACAAGTATACTAGTGTAAAGGCTATGAATTTGAGCTCTTTTCAACTGTTACCAGCTTACTACGAAAAAAAGGCATTGTAACTTGTAAGTACTGTACAGTTAATATACATTAAACATAACCTAAAATGAATAGACAATACATTCACTTTAATTTTCTACCTGTTCTCCAATGACAGTTTGACTAAGAACTGTAGCATATAGCCTATTAAAACCCACAAGTGAAACCTGTGATACAACACTAGTCAGAACAATTTGATACAGAGCTTTCGTCTTCAGCAAGATTTCTGTATTGTAGTAAGTGTTAGCATTACAATCACAGAAAAATTCTGCAAACCTACATAGTTCAAACTGGAGGAGAAATGAATGAGTTAGAATTAAATGCTAGCCAGGGTAACAAAGGATAGATCTGTGATAGGAACAGGTGATCTAGTAATGAGCAGAGATATAGCCTATTAAATTAGCATAAAATACAGTATCATGCTAATTTAGATAATCGAGATTTAAAATTGAGGAAGCCATCATTAAAGTTGAATTATTTTCTATACAATAAAGCTGAAATAATACAGCCCAAATGGAAGAATGATCTAACAGGATTAGACTGCTTGAAAGTACCCTCTAATTCTTTATATTAAAGTATTCTGTTTATCTTGCTTAAATAGTAACATTGACATTATTTGAGAGTGTGAAAAAGAAATGCTGCAATTCGCTATGTATCTCCCTTCTAGCACCGATCATTTCAGCGAATTATAGCCCAAGATGAGTTTATTTGATTAAATGCATTTGTATTACATACTTCACAATTACATCTCTATTTGCTGATATTGATACACTTAAAGTACTTCCTTAGTAGGACCAAGTATCACAAATAAAGACTATCTTTTTAGCCAGAAGTTTAATACCTTTTAGAATCACTTTTATTCTAGCAGTGTCGATAACAATTTGCAAAATCTAAATAAAGAATCATACACATTAACTAATTTCAAATACTGCCAAACACATCAGCAAATAATTAAAGTTTAGCCTCACCTCAAATACTTTACTGAAGCCTAAGTCAGGTCTTAAAGTGATCCTGAAATATCTTTGAACATAACTTTCATACTTTAGGTTGCTGAAAACATTCTCCCAATCTCTTCTTGGTACATCAAGTCCAGAAAAGACTGTCTGCAAAATGTGCTACCAGTTTTGTAACTATTTTGGTGAATTTTGCTATAGGCTAGAACTGTAGCCTCCTGACAGAAAGCCTAAAGAACAGAACGTCTGAGTGCAAGGCTATAAATACCAGTCCTTCCCCCCACAAAGAGATCCATCATTAGCCTTCAACAGGTTCCGACCCTCTCCTGTCCCCCCGCCCCTTTCCTTTTGTGATCCATGTTTTTTAAAAGTCAATACACCCACACAGACAATATGGTCCATGCCAATCCTGGTTAAATTTATGTTTCCTGAGAAAAAGAAAAAAAGCATTTGAAAAGAAAGATAACATTAAACAGGAAGGCAGAGGAAAAACAATCAAAATGACAAAAACACTATGAGGTATACAAAATCACAGATTGATAGCAAGTATCTGAAGTGGAGATTTCAGTCTGAAAAGCTCATGCACTTGTGATTTCTACTGTTCTAACAATAATTACACCACCCTCATTGTAAAAATTTCTTCCTTATATCTAGTCTGAACTTACCCTTTTTAATACAAAAGCATTATCCCTTGTCCTATTCCAGCAAGCCCTAATGTCATGGCAGTTGCTTTTCAGATAACAACATTAGAGTTTAAACGTATTCTCTTCAAGAAATTACACAGTTCCAGGCAGAGTATCTTGTGTTTACCAAAATCGTGAAGAATATACAAATCTTTGACCTGATGGTATGCATTTATTCATATGAACTTTACTCTGAGCTCCGGAACAATGCACCTCCAATGACACTCTATGGACAAGACCCAGAAGTTGCAAAAGAGGAATTTTTCCATACAGATGGCTCCTAGGTGAAACATCCGAATGTCCAGGATACTGCATTCATTAAGGACACCCAACAAGAAGAGATGAAAGGAAAAAATTTTAGGGAAAAAAAGAGTTCTTAGCTTCTCTGTTACGTGCCTGAAATGCTAGCCCTTTAGATCTGGCAGGTGTTTTAATGAGCAGAGGTAAATTCTGCCAGGGAGATGATCTTGAAGACTACTTTAGGATTACCTTTGCTTCTGTTGCCTACTCCTGCCAATCCCTCACTGACTTTGCATCCACGCTACTCTTCTGCATTGGAACTATTGAAACTTATATGTTGTTTCATCGATACGCAGCCTTCATGCTCTGGTAGTAGGATATTTTTGCAGTCTGTGGTCATTCAGGATTTCACTTGAAACACAAATAAAACTTCATGAATTCAGAAGATGACCAAGCTCATGACACAAGACACATCCACATGATTCTGTGATCAAAGTCTCTGTTCCAAGCTCAGACAGAGCACACCTACTATTGCGCCAAGTTTGTGCCTATATCAGAACAACAGAGCCCTTTCAGATGTAGCAAGATGCTACAACCAAGCAGAGAGCTAGTAACTAACAGCTGTGCAAGGGTGAAGGACAACTGGTTAAATTCACATCTGTAACTTCTTGTGTGAGTATTTCTACTCCAGCTCAGGGAAAAGACTGACAGGAGAACATACACCTCCACTGAAGTTGGTTTAATCCATCAAGTTAAATGGTAAGTTCATAGCATATTAGGAACGCAGCAGCTGAAGGACAAGGCAAGCCATGGGGAATTGAAGTGTGTATGGAATATATTTTCTCCTTTTGCTCTGAAACAGGAGAAGTGTTGACACGGTCACTTCTAGAAATTACTCATTATTATGTTTCGAGTGACAGTAACCAGCTCACAGCTTAGTCACGGTAGGTACTGTGGTATTCAGTGCCAGTTTGGTGTATCACCAGGCCTGCTGTGATGGAGTTCAGGATGGAGAGTTGTCATGTGACACTGAAAAGATAGTCCTTCTATTTCTCCTCTTGGTGTATATTCCTTTGTCCTAATTCCTCTCTATTTAGACAGATAATGTTCTGTTAATATTCTGAGATATATTTATATGCTCTGCTTCTACACACTGTCATTTCAATTGTGTTGCTTTTAGTGCCACACTGAATACATGCTGCTGCTGGTTTTAGTTAACATTAACCATAAAATAACAATTCTTGGGCCACCACCCACGTGCTAGTGAAAAATGATGCATCAGACTGCCAGTGTCACTGCAGGTGTTCAGTTAGGTATCATTTCCTACACCAGAAGCGGTATTGATGCTTTACTGCTCTTCAGAAAAAAAAATAAATTCATACAGAACATAGACTCTTGCGATGCTAAAGCCTGTATGAAGGTGAGCATTATCACAGTATTTTCTACTGACCTGCACCATGAAATAGAACTATAGTGTGTGAAAAAGTTAATCATATGGGTTGCTGAGTCCAAAGTTGCCAGTACATTCAGTCAGGAGATGTATTCCATGTAAAGCCCAGAAAAAAGGAAATCAAGAAGTAATACAGAACCATCCAGCAATATTAACATTTGAAAGAGGAAGAGTACAGTAACAAAACAGCTTTTATAATATCACTTATCAGAAAATATTCCTGTTCAATGCAGCCAACAGAAATCAATGTGTGCACTGTGCAAGTAAAAACAATATTAAGAACTAATATCACTGAAGGATTTGCTTCCAAGGAAAGGAGAGAACTAAAGTATCTTCAGGGGCTTATCTGAGCATTCGTTGAAGACCAGTTTGGACAGTTATCTTAGGCACTATCAAACATCAGCCATGCTGCAGTTACATATCACACCAACAAACGTGCTGCACCTGCAAATTAAGCCAATTGGCCCATGGAAATCATAAATAATAAAAAAAAAAGTGGTGAAACTGCCCTGCATTGAGCAAATTGACTAGCAAATCTACTACAAGATGGGTTTTGTATAAGGTACGATGAAAATATGATCATATTTGGTCTGCTATTTTTTGGATCTAAAGTAATAGGAAGGCTAAGTAAGAAGATATTGAAATGGAAACAAACATTGTACATGTTTGCCTTGACGAAAGTCAATCCATTACCTAATTTGAAATTCTAGTATATTCCATCATGCTTTCTTAGCTGAAAATTAATTCTCAGAATTCATTAGTGTCACTACATTAAACATAGGTTGCAGCCATTCACTGCAATCTCACAGCCAGGCTCCTAAGCACCATTTCCATTCTGCCACAATTACAGGCAAAGCAGCAGCATTTGTTAGCAGGGGATAAGAGCAGACTCCCATACGCACAGGCCTGTCTGAGACAGCCTCTAAAAATTCACTGGCTGCTTGCACTTGGTCGATAACATTGTTGGAATTGCTATGCCTCAACAATGTAAACTGTCATTTTGCAAGTAGCAAATCAGATCACTGAAAAGGAAAGATATTTATCAGTATTCATGAGCTAATATTTACTAATGAATAAATGGAAAGAAATAGATTTCATAAGAACTGCCATGGTGCTCTAAGTCTCCTGTGTGTTCAGAAATAGAAAACAATTACTAACATCATTCACTATTGCAGTTAAACCTAAGTAGAGCAGCAGCAGTTCTTTCTTTCAGAAATTCTCTTTCATCAGATCTATTATGATCTATTTGGCCACAAGCACTTTCTTTCAAAATAAAGAGACCAAGCAGTTCCAACCCTTATAGCTTAGTTACATTGTGATTTATCTCCAGTATTTTGTTTTCTTCAATTATTATATTTTGTGAATGCTACATTTTCTGATGATTTCTCATCTGCTGGTAGTGGATTGCTGGAACTTATTTTGTTTCATAAATCAAATATCCAACCAGACACCCAGTCACTGTTTATAATCTACATGCACAGAAGATGCACAGGTTATTATTTGGAAATGATGACTGTGTATCAGACTGTATTAGAGCTGGGGAATCCACACGGTAGGCTCTGGGCGAGAGAGATATAAAGTCTCCAATCTTTTCAACAAATAGCTAGATAAAGTCCTCGTTGCCACTCCTCTGGTCCCCATCTTTCTGTCACTCCCTGGCCCATCAGGGTGCTCTTCCCATCATCTGCTCCTTGCACAACTCTAAACCATTCTCTCCTGCCCTCCAAGTACTTCACTGCTTGCAGAAGCACCTGCTGCCTACCAGTGAGGAATCTTTCCAGGACTCTCCTATTGGGATTGGAGAGCTTTCCAGGGTCTTGAATAGGACTTGAGGTCATCTTGAGGTAATGAGATTCTCTCCTCCCAATCCCAGAAAAAACATTTACCAGGTTGTCCCCAAAGGTAGATATGGTTCTGCTGGGGATCTTGAATGGATATTTCCCAGAGGGAGAGGAGAAAGAGGAAGGTCATACTCTCTTGATCCTCTCCCTAAGCAGGGAGAAGGAGGTTCCTAGGTTCTGAGATTTTTATTTTTTCTTCCCCATACTCTCCTGGCTACTTTCATCAGAAGGTTGTTTCATGGTAGAAGATAATTGAGATCAAGAGCATGACCGCAACTGGGTTGACCCCCCTGCTTAGAGAAATGGAAAGACACACACTGACAAGCAAGATCTTCTAGGCCAGGTACATTAGGCCAGAAACTTTCCATGTCAAGAAAGGAAAAATAACAATCTCTGAGATTGCTTTAACTGGTTAAAATTCTCTGTTCCTATCCGTCACTCTGACTGTTCCTCCTACCTCTGTACCACACATAGCTCTGGCAGACACTGGTCAGTCACATGCAGCGCAGAGGCGGAGAAGAAAAGACATTTAATGAATTATGTTTGTAATAATAATGCAGGGATGTGCCTGCTTCCCTGAAGCCTCTCTGCTTCCCATTCCCAGGCCTGCCCATCCCCCACTGCTGCAGGTCACTTGTTTGCAAAAATGAACTAAAAAACTGTGACAGTTTTGCCAACAGCATTTCTGTTTTCAGTCCTAATTCAACAGGACGTACAGGATACAAATAACCTTATCACCAGAACTATATATAGTTGCCCCTTTGGAAAAAGCAAACGCTGAGCACTGAGGGTATGTATATAGGTTAAACAAGTCTCCTGTCTTCAACCAGCATCCCATGAAAAATAACAAGGATTTTACTGTTCCTTCTGCTACAATCAGATAACAGAATTTATGACAAAGTACTCAATCATCACGTGCTTAATACAAATTCTGATGGTCAGAACACATTTATATCTTTATTGATCTGCCTTTTGGTAGCAAATGCTGTAAATTACTAATCTTCCCTAACAATGAGGGAAATAATGTAACACTGAAATGTCACCAGCACCCATTTTCTTAATAAATTTTCCTTCAGTTTGATTTTTAACATCAAGCACCATATAGTGTAATTTAGAGCGCACATCTGAAACCTCACAAAGGTTCACTGACAGTGACATTCTAAAAGTAGGTGTAGTAAATAACTTTACTTCTTTTAAAGCTTCAAAAATTACAACAGATTTCTCAGCCTCTTTGGGCTGAATAGACACAATTTATTCTGGTTCACATACATGGTTTAGAGAACAAACAACAGAAACTCTATGGAGTGGCACCTCTTGCAGCTCTTCGAATGGGTCAGACTTTGCTCATGTTGAAACCTTTAGAATTTTGCCAAAGACGACAGAAATTCAGCCAGAAAAAATCTCAGGATGATCTCAAAACCACTAAATACATTTATTTATTTATTGTATGTTGAAACTGGGGGGTTTCTAGCCTTTTATCAGGAATGTGTCTGCTCTATTTCTTTGGCCTGTCCTTGAAGACCCAGGAACACAAAGAGCCTTCTGAACATTTTACAACTGAAGCTTTTTACTGGAAACAGCATGTTCTGCATTTGTACCAAACATTTTCCCTTTGGTATCTATCGCCCTTTGACATTACAGCATGCAGCTGATTTGAGGCAGCCAGAGCACAGAGAAGGTAGGAGACAAGGAAAGCATAGTTTGATACTGACAGTTTCTTTCTTTTACGTCTTATGTCATTAAGTCATAGAATCGTTTAGGTTGGAGAAGATGAAGCTTTAAGATCAACCACTTTTCTGGGCAGCCTGTTTCAGTGCTTGACAACCCTTTTGGTGAGAAAATTTATCCTAATGGCGCAGCTTGAGGCCGTTTCCTCTTGTCCTATCACTTGTTACTTGGGAGAAGAGACCAAAACATACCTCACTGCAACCTGCTTTCAGGTAGTTGTAGAGAGCAGTAAAGTCTCCCCTCAGCCTCTGCATCTCCAGACTAAATAATCCCAGTTCCCTCAGCCGCTCCTCATAAGACCTGTTCTCTAGACCCTTCACCAGTTTTGTTGCCCTAAAGCTGGAAAGGCAGTTAAGGACAGAGATATTTTTCTCTCCTTTGGTGTTTAGTGCATTCTTTCCTATCTTCCAGTAAATAAGGACAGCCACTAAAAAGACAAGTGTAGATCCACTATGCAATGATCACAGAGCAGCCGGGAAAAGTTTCTCATTTACACACCATTAAGCTGACTGCCCGATGCCCTCTGCTGTTGAAACCCCAAATCGAGCCACACTATGACATATTCATTTGAAACAATTCACAAACACCTGGGCAGATGAGATCAGGTTAGTCCTACTAGTTGGGAGTCCACAGGCAGAAACAATTCTTCCGCTACTGTGTGCCAGACCTGACCTGTACCTCATGGCCCACACGAGGACAGCAGGGGCAGCTGTGCTTCCTGGAGCTTCCCTTAATCTAAAACTATGCTGGACCGCTTCATTCCCAGCCCTGCTGTTGGTTACTGCGTGACTTTGAGCAAGATGTCCTTCATCTCAGTTTCTTCAGTTGTAAAAGAAAGAATCTTGTCTCTATTCTGTAAGTACAGACGACTTGAAAACCTGCTGACAGGAATAAGGCATTACTACTCTCCTGTTGCTTTGTCAGTTCAATACAAAGGTATCAGGCAGAAATGGTTGGTTATTACTTGGTTTGTATTTTTCACAACTCCAACTTTTACTGCTTTCCTATTTCCGTACTTCTGCCTTTTATACCACCAAAAATGCTTTCCAAACAAACCTGGATCATCTAGAACACATCCTTTCTTTGAGAACTAGAATAATTTAACGGGAAGGAGTAAGTCCACCCCTAGGAACAAACTGCTACAAGATCAGTGCAGACATATTTCACTTAACTCCTGCCATCATCTTCCTTCCTTCCCACCCTGCATTTAGTGTTTGTGTCTACTACTCTGTCTTACTTTCCTCAGTCTTCTGACATACTCAGTCTTTACTTTCACCAAATATTACGGAAGTGGAAACCACATAATAACAGGTGGTAACATCCCGCCTTTCCATTTCCTTTCAAGTAAAGCAGAGAGATGGCGAGCATTAGCTATTACAAAAGCTTTCGTTTCAATAATTGGTAATAACATTAGAGCTCCAGAAGCATCTAAGCTTTAAATTTAGCTTACAAAGCAGCCCAGAGCAGCAGTCAGAGACTACTTGGGAAACTGAAAAACCGGCACTTAATGACAATAGTAGTTTGAAGAACTTTGTCTCATCAGACAATTACTTCACTAGCTCTCTCTGATACTATAATCTTCTATGTAACACAGTACTCCTAGAATTGCCAGTGCTTCCAAAACAGACATGTCACTCAACCATGGATATATATCTTTCTCTCTACACTATAATTACTACTGTTAGTGTTTACAGTTGAGAATAGCAAGCCAAAAAAACCCCACAAACCATAGGAACCAAGGAAAGAACGAATGCCTGTCACTGATGGTAAGGAACACAACCGTACACTTCACTGAGTGAAAGACCTTGATACTATGACATTTGTAAAATCTAGCACAACT
This sequence comes from Psophia crepitans, assembly GCA_013399095.1. Taxonomy (NCBI): domain Eukaryota; kingdom Metazoa; phylum Chordata; class Aves; order Gruiformes; family Psophiidae; genus Psophia; species Psophia crepitans. The sequence continues at coordinate 118,738 of VWZZ01005221.1, read as the reverse complement.
CCTTACAGGGTCAGGACTTCATCCCGCATGGAAGTTTCTCACATCTACCTAAAATTGCAGGTTTATAATACAACTGCTCATTAGAAAGCTGAAGAGAATTGTATCTGTTATATATGCCCACTCATCTGTATAAAAATGTCTCATGCAATACTCAAAAGTGGTGGAGATCTTCTGTCAGGTACTACAGTTCAGTATTTCAAGTTGGTCCGAGACAGATTCTTGGAGTCTACATCAATGAATAAAATGCAAAAACGTACAGATTTGGTGTTAACCTGACACATCGCAATTTGTATCTTTCTGACATTTGCAAACCTCAAGGGACCTGGGTGTCCTGGTGGACGGGGGGATGACCATGAGCCAGCAATGTGCTCTGCTGGCCAGGAAGGCCAATGGCATCCTGGGGTGCATTAGAAGGGCTGTGGTCAGTAGGACGAGGGAGGTCCTCCTCCCCCTCTATTCTGCATTGGTGAGGCCGCATCTGGAGTATTGCGTCCAGTTCTGGGCCCCTCAGCTTAAGAAGGATAGGGAACTGCTAGAGAGAGTCCAGCGCAGAGCCACTAAGATGATCAAGGGAGTGGAACGTCTCCCTTATGAGGAAAGGCTGAGGGAGCTGGGTCTCTTTAGCTTGGAGAAGAGGAGGCTGAGGGGTGACCTCATCAATGTTTATAAATATGTTAAGGGTGAGTGTCGGGAAGATGGAGCCAGGCTCTTCTCGGCCTCACTAAGCGATAGGACAAGGGGCAACGGGTCCAAGCTGGAGCATAGGAGGTTCCAGGTTAATGTAAGGAAAAACTTTTTCAACTGTGAGGGTGACAGAGCACTGGAACAGGCTGCCCAGAGAGGTTGTGGAGTCTCCTTCTCTGGAGACATTCAAAACCCGACTGGACGTGTTCCTGAGTGATGTGCTCTAGGTGGCCCTGCCTTGGCAAGGGGGGTTGGACTAGATGATCTTTCGAGGTCCCTTCCAACCCTTGTGATTCTGTGTTCTCAGACACGGTGAAATTAATGAGTTATGTCAAGTGCGTATCATGTTCTCAGTGACAGAAACAGTAAAATGTTCTTTATGTAATATGAACCGAATGTCACTAAACAATTGCTTAGATTGTAAAAAACTGATCTGCATTCAGAGAAGTTAAATCTAAGCGGAGCACTTAAAACCTATACAATATACATGATCTATTAATTGAATAACTCTGAATGTAGATTCATCAATATGAAATTCAGCTTGTGAGGCTGTGTTTAAATTGAGTACCAAAAATTAAGTTCATCAAGACTAGAAGTTATATTTGTATTGTATTTGCAATGTCATTGCTAAAATAAAAGTTATATTCTGATGATAAATGTGACCATAAATCCTGTAACTTCACGTTTTGACTTTAGTACTTCCTGAATTTCTTAATTCTTTAATTCCCTCCAGCTCAAGAATGACTAATTAATTCAAAGAACCATAAGAGCTAATCATTGGATAAATAAATTTAAAAGGAGAATGTCTGTCCCTGGAGATACCATTGCTCATTTTAATTAAAATTACCATTTTGTGATGTAATGTAAATAAAGGTTATTGTAGCCTTCTGCTTCAAGAACATATTAACTCCTCTATCTATCCTTAGAGATCAGTCAAGGTTTAAACTGCCAAGAAAATTACTTGCAGCATGTGAGATAATTGTAGTGAATAAGGGTTTTAAATTAATTTTGTTGTATAGCCTGTATTATTTTATGAAAAAATTCTGAAGCACTGTATGTCTAAAATGGTGGTGGACACAAACTGTTATCTTCAGAGAGCAATCATCTATGCTGCAGCTATCAAAAAAGAAAAAGGCTTCATAACCATCCATGAGCAATGAATATAGAGTGAACTCTTCAAAACCGATCTTTTATTTCAACATAGAAATAAACACAGGTAAAAGCACATTGTTTTCAGGAGCCAATCCTCCAACAACTGATCTGGTTGTTTACATGGCATTACAGAAATTGTAAGCCTTTTCAGTATGCAGATAAAAAACCCAGGTAATTAATTCTTCCTCACATTATGAGTGGAGCAGCCAAGTTCTTCACAGACAACTACATTAGTACAGATAAACAGGCATACATAGAATTTTACTGATCTCTTTCAAGTATGTACGTGCGGCATGTATCTCAGCAGATACCAAAGACAAAATTAGGCTGCTACCAGAGATGGCTTGGCTGGGATTGTGTCCTGTCTGTATTTTTTTTTAAAACAAAATATCTAACTCAGATTGGCTATCTCATTGTAAAAATCCTTATGAGGACAAAGTATTACAGTCTTCATCTCAAGTCAAGGTCAAAAATGCTGGGACTCTAAACTTAAATTCACTAAGCCAAGAACTATCTTAACTCTCCATTTAGATTTTGTTAATCTGATGTTAAACTGCTGCTGAAATCGTATCTCTTGGGGCAGTGGAATCATAGTTAAAAACACAGACTTCATTTCTGAAAAATATATCATTACTATTTTAACAGTTCGAAGAGTTACCTACAAAAATACATTGAAATTTCCAGCTCAGGCATGTTGTAAATCACTATAATACACGAGAGAACACTTGTAAACAAAAATGCCTCTCGAGACAGTGGCATTTCAAGAGATGAGAATGGGAAATTAAAAAAGCTACAGTGACCAGGTTTGGCAATCCTGGCATAAAGAAAACTATTGTGTAAACAGAATTGAAGTCAAAAGTACGCTTAGGAAAAGCTGCTTGCTCAGTTTTTGTCCGCACACAGGCCTGGCCCACAACTTGAACCAGATAAGCTTGTTATGCAAATGATGTTAGCCATCAGCAAGGAGGTAGATAATGAAATTATTCAAAAGCTAACCACTCATCACACGGGTGACAGAAACATCAGGCAAGGTCCTAACATATGGGTAAAAGGCAGTATGGAATTTATACAATCACTGCTTTTAATTTATCCTAACTAAGCTGTCACAAGGTGGGCATCAACAAATGCATAACTAATGCATATAAATGAGTCAATTATCAGTAATGGCTAAAAGCTTTGCAGTTGTATGATCCAATGTTTCATTATTTATTTTTTTCCAGAAAATTCACTAATGTAAATCCAAGCCTCCAAAATATATGTCGTAACCTCTGCATCATAACAACTTTACTAACAGATGCCAAAGTATGAAGCAATGTCACAGAGAATTCCATTTCAGTGTTCTCTTAAACGTAGTAACAACACCCAGCGTCTTTATCGTTGCATACTTCCTTACTTTGTTGTGCATGTTACTGTAAAAATGAAAAGCAAGATTTGAGAACCTGCAGATGTTGCTGGTGAGAGGAAGTAATTAAGCAAAAGTAATTAAAAATCAATGTGATTAAAAATATACAATCTGAAGATCTCAAAAACTCAAAGGACAAGATTAAAAACAAGTATAGCCATAAAGTACTAACGTCTGACTTTTTATGCATGCTGAACTAAAGGACTGAATAAATGGTACAAAATGTTAAACTTAGTTTTTTGTATTGTTCTCAAGCCCAGCAAGGACTTCTTAGAAGGAAGACACCGAGAAAGAAAAAACAGTATAACAATGCTGAAGCTTCATGCACAATGTTTCTGAGAAAGGACTGTAATCTTATTTACCAGGTGCACTGACCCTCTAAAGCACAAGTGGAATGTAACCCACCCATGCTAGGGTCCCCCAGAATATAGGCTACAGTCCATAAATACTGTAAAAACAATGTTTCTCTATAATATAATGGAATTCATCCACCACGCAACAACTTCTGTAATTAAACACTAGTTCCGCCATAGGTAGATCACAGCGTACACTGCTGTGTAAACAAGGACATGCATTATGGAGAAACAGAACCTGGGTCCATCTGCTCTAGAGGAATGTACTTCTAACTAACTACACTGGAAGAGATTCTGAGTTACACTGCAGTAACGACAGTAATGGCCACCATGTGTAGGCCAAACACTACAGTGTACCTCAGCTTCCTGCCTGATTAAAGATCAGCATGGTAAATAAGAATATTTTTCACGGATTATTAATAAAATTTGCATTAGTCTTTCTATTTTTAACTTCTAAAACAAGAAGACACTACTACACAACTGTCTGAAAAAGATACCAGGTAGGGATTGTACTCCTCCACAACTATGGAACAGAACAGATCCAAAGTGCAGAGGTGCATATTTTCAAGCCTATCTTGAAAAGTCAATACTGAGGAGCAGTGTTCAAAAAATTTGGTTATTTGAACAGTGCAAACTTCCCAAGAGTTTTATAATATTATTTTCCATGTTACACAGTTTAGGTGGTAATAGGTTACAATGAAATTCCAAAGAAATCTGAATGATTTTAAAAGTTGCTGTAAGATTTTTTTAAAATATAATGCTAGCAACTACTAAGTTGTGATTTCTTAGTTTCACCGTAAAAAGAAAGTAAAGCAAAAGCATATTTTAGTTCAGTGACAGCCAGATCCAGAAAGTTGGTGCCTTCTAGGTAACATACTATATTCTTGGTACAACTAATGCTCAATTATTGGGTATACAACCTACGGAATATTAGTGAAGTAGAAAAAGTCAACTATTTTCTTTCTTGTCTTTCAAATTCTTACTTTAAATTGACCAGCAGTCATTTTCACTAACGCTTTTTTTTTTCCTTGGCACAAGATTTCACTCCAGAAACATCAAGAAAATTAGGTATGTTTATAAACTTGCCCCAGGTCGAAGCAAATGAACTAAGGAGTTCAGAAAAGCTACGAAGTAAATTACATAAGAAGATCAAACTGTGCTATGTAGCTTTTAAAAAGTGAAGCATGGTCTAGAGTCTGTGAAAAGAAAATAGAAGTTAAAAACCTGCAAAAGCAACAACTCAATAAAACAAATTCTGTTTTCAGATTGACACACATAGGTCTTGCTGAATAAGCTGTTTATAAAAGAAAACAAAACTCACTGTGAAATGAAATGGTTGAAGCCTCTGCACCATTTTTCAGGATGTAGCAAAGTTGGAGGAGGATTTCTGAAAAAACAAAACAAAACAAAACAAACCCACAAAATTTTGGGGTTTCAAACGTCAATGTTTACTGGAATTAGGTCACAGATAGTTAACAAAGACGATACTGGTTTCACTAGGGAGAAAATTATGATTGAAAAAGTAATGCTCAAATTGTCTGTGTGTCCCCTTCAGATGCCTGCTGGGTTTTTCTTGCTGCTGCTTATTCACTGACAGTTCTCCTCTTTTCATGTCCTTCTCCTTTTATGTCAATACCTTTGAAGCTGGTAGTCAGTACAGCTCAGAGTGCACTTCCCAACATTTCCCTTTCAATGCAGCCTGACTCAGGAAGGATGAACTGAAACTGGAATATTAACCTAGCCATCACACCACTTTAGCCCTTTACCCCAGATCACTGACTGACCAAAACTTTTTAAAGTACGGATATCCTCATCGTAAGAACTACCAAACTGTCAACAATCTGTAGCATTTTGAGTCTGGATTTCAATCTGTATTCAGTTCAGATGACACTGTAAACTCTAAAACTATGAAAAATAGATGTTATTTTGAAAGTGACATTTAGGAAATGCTATTTTTACATGACAAAGTAAGATGGCTTTCCATAAGAATAATCTTTTCAACTCTGATGGGTTCCATGTTAGCTGGCATATAATTACTTCCCTTTGTGATAGTTACTGCTACAGTTAAACACTGTACATAAACAGTTAGTTTACTAACTGTAGTTACTGCTTGTTACTAACTTGTAGTTACTGCTACATAAACATACGGAGCAAGGCCTGTAGATCATATTAAGTGGACCAAATTCTAAGTGGCTCAAATTTAAGTGAACCAACCTATATGAGGAAGTGTTCATGAATCACATATTATATACTATAATATACTATATTATACTATACTATATCCCAGAGATTTCTTCTGCAACTTCAGATTTGACAAGTACTGAAGTCTAACTTTCTAAGATTAAACTTGTGTCCTAGGAAACCCTAATCATAGAATCATAGAATCACTAAGGTTGGAAAGGACCTCTGAGATCATCAAGTCCAACCGTCAACCTAACACCACCATGCCTACTAGACCATGTCCTGGAGCACCGCATCTATGCGGTTTTTGAACATCTCCAGGGACGACGATTCAACCACCTCTCTGGGGAGCCTGATTTGTCTTTTGCCGCATATGAGAGCTCAGTGCAAAGGGTCACATATTACTGAACTGACAGAAAAAAAAATAATCACAGTAAGACTTATTCTACCACAGAAACACTCACTAATATTCTGAATTTTATCACGGATCATCTCATTTATACTGGGGCCACATTCCACAGCATGACACTTCTTGGAAACACCTCAAAAAACAAAAAGGCAAACATAATAAACAACGTATATGAGTGTTGATCTCCTTAGTAGTCTTGAATTTTTCCTGCATATTCATTCAAAGAGTAGTTCCATTTAACAATCATCCCCAAAAATTCAAACAAAATGGTTTTAGAAAAATAAATTACAATGTCACTTTGTAATAGATGGATCATTGTTGTTCATCTGTATGTATTAAAAACAAATGCAGTCATCTAACTGCACTGCAGGCTGACATGTTTTCTGAGATGAATATGTTAATACTTTTTTATTACAGAAGAATCAGCGAACACAAGTGAAGAAATCCAGAATGGATTTCACCTATGAAATTTATCATTAGGAAAAAAATCTGATTGGTTATTTCAAATGATGATAACATTTCAGGGTTGTCTTCCATTTAACAGGCTCATAAATTCATGCACATCACAATTCTTGAGCGTGATACTTTTGTATTTGTTTACAGAAGATACTACGTTATTCTTAGTGCCTTTGTAGCAAACATATAATAGAAGTACCGGTCATCCGTACTTAAGTCACTAAAATCAATGCTTCAGGCATCCCATCTGTAAAATTGAGCTGATAAACATGATCAGAACCTTAAATCATTAGGTAAAGTACTTGGTTCTCCCTGATGAAAGACATCACTTAACTACAAAATACAAAACTGGCTCACCCTTTTCTGGCATCATGTCCATAAGGGATTTCCAGAAAGGGGCATAACAGGGTCAGCTTCCTACCTTCACTTTACCTAAGACACCACAAACTGTTCCATGGTGACAGCAGAAAACACCATCGCTTCCACAGCACCTCCAGAGGTGGATTTCTGCAGTAAGGACTCAAACTCAAGTCCTAGGATAACACAAAAAGCCAGATGTGCAAGGGTAACTTACTTTAAGCTTTTTTTGTGAGCACACTAAATCTTTTGCCATTTGAAATTAATAATCCATTAACATATCTGCAATTCATATAACATTAAACAGAAAAGGTAAATCAACTCACATACATTACCAGAAGCTGAACTACAGCGAAGCAACACTTGCCTTATCACTTCAGCTCAAAGGTCAAACTAGGGCTATTTGTGACTCCAGACTGTACTAAATCCAACACATGGAGTTCTATGGCTTTTGCATACTTGCATCAGTCAACCTGACTGCATTTCACCAGTATCTGGCTCTTTCTGCAGTACTCGGAACACATTCATAGAAAAACTAAAAAGCTACCTCTTGTTAACTTGCTGGCATAACTTATTCTAGTCTTTTCATATAAAATTAGAATGCTCTGCATGCAACCTTTCAACCATTCTTGCCATATATATAAGAAACTCAAGGACAATATAGTCTTACTTTCTAACAATAACTGATGGAAATTGTAAGAAGCAGATATGAATATTATTGCAAAAAGTGGGTATAATTGGGCTTGCCTTTTGAAAATGTCCTCTTTTGATGCAAGATGGGTAATCAACCATTTATTTCCCAACTTGTCTCTTTTTTCCTTTAGTTCTTTAGTTCTTTCTATAATTCATAATTAGTCACAGAACTACATGCTCTATTTCCTTAGGCAGATGCATTGCTCTTGTGAGGAGTTGTTCTACCCTTGAATTCAGTGCTTTCCATGGTCATATTGATGCTGTTTTTCACTGGGAGTTTTGCTTCAGGAAGGACTGCAGGATTGAGCCTGTACAAGACACTCCATATAGGAGCACAATGTTCCTTAGAACATGAAGACATTAGCAAGCGTATCAAGCAAGAACTGCTGCTGAATTCTGAACGACACACACAGAGCTATGTGCTGGAAATACTTTAATCTGTCTAGCTTTATGTGTTCCCTGTCATTCAGCCTGCCTCCAAAGTCACAGCTGGTAAAACAAAATCGGTCATTTTACCACAATAAGGCCAATGATGCAGCTCAGCGAGCACCACTCGTCCTTTATGCTAAGCTGTGAGCCTAATTACGGATCACGGATAATAGGTATTTGTTGGCAACGAGAAAACAAATATTTTCATCTTTAAACGCTTCTATGACACATTTTTAAAAACTGAAAATGAGTCTACTATTTTTTAAACTATTTCAGGAAACAAAGCCATACATTTCATAAACAGAAATCAAGACAGGACCTCCAGTGACCAAACTGCATCATCAGTCTACCACATTGTTTCTAATGAGAAATTAGCAGATGAACATCCAACACCTGTCACCATGAACAGGCTCTAGCAATCACAGCCTCATACATGCATGTTATGAATTATTTTTCTAGCAGACTGAAGAGACAATAGTTCTGTTAATAGTTGCCTACGTTTATACACAGTTTTATACACAGTTTATACACAGTTTATACACAAAGTTAAAGCATTCATGCATATTTCAAAAAACTAAGTGAAATAGGAATAGAAAAAGCACAGTCAATCATGCATAACAATGAGATTTCCTACAAAAGGTTAAGAAAAAAAATGGTTTCTACTAAAATATATGAATAATTGATATCACTTAATAACTGACAAATTCTTATACACATTTAAAGACCTGCCATTCCACAGCATCCCCACCTTGAGTAATCCTCCAAACATAACCAGGCAATTCTCAAGAGGGCTCAGAGGATTTCCTAATGCACTTGGTTTGTGGCCCATTCAAATCACTAAGAGGTTTCCACTGATCTGAATGAAAATTTCAGATCCTAGACATTCTCCTATTCATCTGTCTCCTACTAAAGGCTACTCAAGTTTGAGTGACTTCCAGTAATACATTTCACCAAAGTCCACTCAGCAGGAAGCAGAGTGCTGTATTCAGCTCTGTATGGTTAGGAGAGAAACTGCAGAGTTTAAGGTGCCTGCAGGAGGGAAGAATCAGCACAAAATCCTTCGTGTATACGGAGGCAGGCCTTTGAATTTGCTTTTTGGAATGCTACTGCATGAAACCTCCACAGTTGGGAACCACAGCAGTATATTGCCTCTAGAGACCAGAGGATCAGAAAGAATACAAGACCTACAGCAAAACTGGAAGCAATGTCAGAAGCATGGGATCTGGGCAAAATGGCTCCAGGTCTAATGCAGTTGTCTGACCACAGAGTTGATCTAGGGGGTTCCAAAGGCCTTTCCCCAAAACACCTCGAACTGTGCAAGTCTTGACCGTATCAAGCACCAGTGCCCCTTAAGTCTTCTTAACCAGATTTATAAGCAAGGCATTTCCATACCTACCCAACCCACAAGGCATGAACCATATGTTTAGACCATATGTGCTAAATCACAGCATATCAGACAGCTGGAAAAGGCGGTAGCTCCTCACATCATGTTCTGCTTCTTAGGGCACACCACAGTTACATAAGCCTTTCTCAGGCAAAGGAACAGACTAACGCTACATCACGGTACTCTAACTATACAATTAGGGAACCCCGGCAAAATTACCCTTAGTCTGTGAGAACAAAGGGTACAGCACATCCTAGGAAAAAATTCTTGGGGAAGAGGGAAGGGGAAGTATGCTCCTGCCAAATTCATGCTCTAGACAGCTTCTCACTAGCAACTGATTCACTTCTAAATACCTTTTCCTTTTCCACTCTGCCTCTCCTTTCTCTGAAAGGACTCTTTTCCTTGTGTAAATATCTAGTTCAAAACTGTTAACATATGACTTCAATTTCTTACCTTCTAGAATATCAAAGGCATATATCCATTCAAATAATGTGTAAGTGCCTTAATTCTAACAAGGATATGCTGCTTTAAATCAAGATCAAAACCTACCAAGGGAAAAAAAATCAGTTAAGAGGAAGCAGAACACAAGACATTACGACCTCATTGCTGAAACAAAAATATTCTTCTTGCTTAAGCATTTTACTATCTTTTAATTAAAGAGACAGAATTATCTGATATTTCCCTCTTGACTGGAATGGATGCTTTTTATTTTCCATAGACTGTACAGTTACAGAAGTCTGGACTGAATCTAACAGCATATGATAAATTTATACTGAGTTGAAAGTTAAACAGACAAATATAACTAAAAGACTGTAGAATCCTAATTATTTGAAAGCAGCAAGGGTACCGATCCACTTTTTAAAGTTTTTTTATTTTTCCTTTTTGTTGGTAATACATGATCCCGATCCAGTAAAATACAAATTGGATATCTGTTTTCACTCTTTCTCAGAAGAGAATGAGGGCTATGTATCTTGTAACACATTAATACACATTTGCCCCCCGCCCCTTGCTTGTGATTTTATATGACTATTTATTTATTTTGCTACACTAAGTAGGTGTAGCTCAGCTACAAAACAAATACAAATCCACAAACGAACACAATACCAACTACCTCTTTAAAACACACTTAAATCAAGATTTATTCACAAGTCTCCAGCCTAGAATATTTTATCAGCCAGCATAATAATGAGCAAAAATAAATGGTAAAAGGTAGTCAGTTCCAGAATTATGCACAAATCTCCTTTTGATTTTCAAGATTCACTTTATGCACTTCCAAAAGAAAAGTGCTTCAGGAAGAATATAAAGAGACTGTCAAAAGAAACCTTCTAAGAAACCTTCTTCACACGAACAATCCTGTGTTTCAAAATGGTATATATCTGATAAATTAAAAGTCACCTTTAAAGTAATGAGTACAGACAGAAATAACGTGCTAAGCACATGAAATTATTTTGAAGGTCAAACAGTAACCTTCAGAAAATGTATTAAAACAAATCTAAATTATATAATTTTTTAGTTCATACAGATAGAAAGAAAATGGATGAAAAAATATTGCAGAGTGTTCTGCTTGGGAACATCTGGATTATCTTTGACTTTTTCCCTTGAACATTGCAATTCATAGGCCAGTGGTTTTGGTCAGATTTGGCAGCTGCAAGGTTTCATTAGCCTTTTTCAGGACTTGACAAGGCATCATTTATTTCTGTCATTTACACTTCAGCTTCCAGTTTCAGTTTCTGGCTTCACTGAGACAGAAACAAGTATTTTATTTCAGAAGTATTTTTGGATGGAGGTGAAAACATACAGCTTTGCATTCCAATGGTCAAGCTTCAAAACAAATATTTAGTGTAACTGAATTATAATTATGCTTTATCGTCTCATTTATTCACAAAAGTTTCAGAGACCTAAAGAGGCACTAGCAAATTAACAGGAGTTGAAACAGAGGAAGTAATAGTAGAGATTTTTATTTATAACCAGTTCACATCTTTACTGCAATGTAGTATTTTGATTTTCCATTAAAACCATTGCTCTGTGAATTTGCAAAGCAGGAGAATGTACTAGTTGCCAAAGAAATAAAAATGGGACAGTAATATTCCTGTGCCTGACTGAAATACATATGGTGTTGTCTAGACACTACACTTCTGTAGCTGGAATATTAAAATACTGCAATTACACCACATATTTGTAGAGTTGTATGGGAAACTAAAATACCTGTCAACATCTGAAAGTGAAAATCCCACAGATAAATTTCTAAGGGCAAGTCCTGAACTGTATGTGCTTCAGTCTCCCACTGCACATCAGCCAGTTTGAGAGGCCTGAGTAGGCTGCCTGCCTGAAGGCATTGCCCAGTGGAGCAGATCCTCTTGGAAAGCTCAAAGTTTGCTCAACGAAATGAAAACTCAGAGGGATGCCACAAACTGCTGCTTTTAAGTGGAGGAAGACTGTCAGCCAAGGAAAGAACTAGACGATTTGGAGTCTGACACTGACTGTGGCCCCATAGTTCTGTGCTCCTGCTGAGCCCTGCCTCTGCCTAGGACACACACACAGAGCAGCAGAGGCCCTGTCATACCACGGTCAGTCTGACAGCAGGCTTCATTTTGTATTGGACACACAAGGTGACACAGGGTACCTGAGGCATGCTTTTTGGGGCCCTTCTTCCATCAAGAGTAAAATGTTTTCACTACATTACTCCCATGAAAAGGGGCACTTGCTTTACACAACCACAGAAGTGGTTTTGCCACTTGTGCTGCTGCTTTAGCTTAATTTCTTTGACTAATTTAGCTCTTATTTTCAAAGAGGAAGACACCTTCTTAGGCTTCCATCTCATAGAGGGGAGCCTCTTGTTAGTTGAGGCTCTACAGAAATACAAATAAACCTAACTAACCCCATAAAAAAAGTTTATTACCATATGCTTGATATGGCTGGTACCGAACCTGGAATTCAATCATTACACTTGACAAAAGCAAGCACTTACACTCTGCATTTTCAACAGGAAACAAGGATTACTCCTTATTTGTACCTCATAACTCAATCCTTACTGTTTTCAGTTTAGTCTGGTTCATAGCACTGTAAGAACTGATAATGTTCTGATAGCCCTACCAGTCTGCTTCAGAAATGAACACTTATAGAGGGAATGCAGTAGTTAATGGTGGCATATTTCCAATGGACCATTAGGAAGATCATTATAAAAATTCTGAAGTAATAGACTGAATAAATGCTGAAGTGTAAAGAAATGTACAAGATGTGTAAGAGTACCATTTTTCAAAAAAAGGAATTGTTATTTAAGGTAATATGTCTTCTGAGCATGAGGACTGTATACGGAATGGAATTTATTTGTTCCTTCTCCTATTCCATCAAATAAGCTTTATTCTAAAACACTTGAATTTTTGTCTGCTTGTAAAAAAAAAAATGTATGATTTCAGAATCCCTGTAGATTATAACTGAAGACTAATAAACACTGTATGATAAACATGAAGAATGTATTCATTATAAAAAAGTCCCATGATGGCAATTCAAATAATCCCTCTCTTATGTAGAACTAAATCACAGTGATATCAATAAGACCATGTCCCTATAAGCCTGTAAGAGAGTAACTTAAAACTCCTGTGTCACTTGAAACAACTGGGCAGGCTGTAGAAAATACCATGGGAAAAATATTGACAAACATAAGCTGGGGAATCTAGGAAAGAATGGAAGTAGTTAAAATACATTTAAGGCATGTTAAGGGTGAGTGTCAGGAAGATGGAGCCAGGCCCTTCTCAGTCTCATTAAGTATTAGGACAAGGGGCAATGGGTTCAAGCTGGAGCACAGAAGGTTCCGGGTTAATATAAGGAAAAACTTTTTCACCGTGAGGGTGACAGAGCACTGGAACAGGCTGCCCAGAGAGGTTGTGGAGTCTCCTTCTATGGAGGCATTCAAAACTTGACTGGACACGTTCCTGTGTGATGTGCTCTAGGTGGCCCTGCCTTGGCAAGGGGGGTTGGACTAGATGATCTTTCGAGATCCCTTCCAACCTCTACGATTCTGTGGGTACAAGTAATGTGTAACAAAGCAATTAGTGATGCAATGAGACACCAAAAAATCCTTGAGAGCTGAATTACAACATCATGCAACACATGAAAATCAGTAGGGATTTTTTTTTTTTCCTGAATGCAAGATTTAACCAGTATTTCATGTTGACCGTTCTAGGGTAAGCTTTGCAAAGGAGCATCTCCTGGATAAGTTAACACGTCCAGAGAAAAAGAAGAGTGGAAAGGAGCAATGGCAAATGACAGACATAGGACAAGGGAGTCTTCTGAATGTAGGAGGCAACATCTTGGCAAAGGAAAAGACAAGACAATGCCAAGATTGGGAAAAATAACAAAGAGGTAAAGTGAGAAGAGCAAAAAGTAAAAATGAGAGACAAAAGTAAGAATGAGAGACAAAAAGGAAGATGAAGGCAAGCAAACCAAAATTCCCAAAGACAAAAATAGGGTATTCTCGCAAACCCTCCCACGACCCAACCCCACAAGCACCATTTGCTAAACACTGAAAGGATCAATGAGGACGAGCACAGAGGTGAAAAGAAAGGTTAGCAGAGAAATCATAGAATCATAGAATATGCTGAGTTGGAAGGGACCCATAAGGATCATCAAGCCCAACTCCTGGAATAATTCAAATATTTAAAGTAGAATAGTCATGAAACATGGAAGAAAGAAAAGAGCTGACACAAATCATTCTGTGTGGACCAGAAAGCATTGACATTTGATATGGGAAGATGAAACAAGAAAATAACCAAGGATGTAATCTAGGGAATTGAATTACATTACAGGCCTTTAAAAAAAGGCATGTTTTGAAGACAGTGTCTACGACAGAAGGCACACTACCATATGACAGCCTGCCCAGGAATGGGTGAAAACTGCAAAGTAGTTTTCTGCACTGCAAAGTAGCTGGTGGTGGAAGAATGCAGAAGGGAATACATTAGAATAAATAAGCAGCTATGAGAAAAGCATGTTGTTAAAACAAAAAGCAAAACTTACGAAAGAATTTGAGCGCCCTGAAAGTTACTCAATTTTTGAAATTCAGAAGGATTTAATCTTTTGTGCGCAATCATAGAATAAATAATGTCTAGAATACAATGGCAGTAAGTGTTGAGGACACACAAATGTCTTTTAGCTGTCTTTTCCTATAATAAATACTAAGACGCTTAATGAGAACCCAAATCAAAGCACTGTTTTACCTTTAAAACATCAGCTATTTATGTTCCAAGTAAAGTAAGATGGTATCAACAAGCAAGCACTCTATTTTCTTGATAAATCCAGAAAAAAAATGCATTTGTGTCCTTTTGGAAAGACTGAAATTTTCTGGCACCTAACAATAAAACTATACAGTCACATCTTCCCTACTTTTTCTGGAGTGTAGAGTTCTGAAACAGCCCTCCTGAGATCTTCCCAACTGAACAGATCAAGAAGTTAAGCTTTCCTCAAAGGGAGCTCTCACAAAGAGCTTTTACTGTGTGTTTGAGTTGGGTGGGCACTATCTGCATCTGTGGAGTCTTTAAAAAGTTGTAACAGGTTCTGCAAGACTTGAATATCCAATACAAGAAACAATGAAATAAAAAAACACCCAAACAACAAACCAAAACCCCAACCAAAACTTTAAAATAAACCCACTGAGAAATAAAATATATTTACACCAATAAAAATATGGGGTGTAATATGGAACACAATTCTTCTTTCCTTTCAGTAATTAATTATGAGGAACTAAGGGGTGATTATGTTGACATGACATGAGCACTCAACTTTAAATAACATGTAGAATGGCTAAACACAGTAGAAAATTACACTTTCATCAAATCAGATCTCTGGTTTTGTTCCAGTGTAAGATATTTTCTGTACTTTTTTTTCCCCCCAGACAGTTCAAGCAGATGCTGCCTGTAAAAGTCTGACGCATTTGCATGCTGGCGACAGATCATGGATCATCAACTTGCCCAATAAAGCTATCTTATTGTAATTGAGAATATCTTTACCACTTGTTCTAATATGTGAATAGAGGGAATCTAATATAATCTATACTGTGAATTAAGAAAACTAGAAGTTACATTTTGGCTAATTTAACCAAATTAAACTGCATAAAGTCCAATCACTTTAGTCAGCCAAGTAGAAAGATGAAAGCTGTTACTACTATTTTTTTTTTCCTAGTGTTCTCAGAGACTGTGGTGCCAGATGCCAAAGCACAGTTACCAGCTCTTTCAAGAGGAGAAATGTTCCTTTCCCCTGCTCCCCACAAGCTACTGAAGTAAAGTTTGCACAGAAGAAAACATAAGCACTCCCTTTCCAAAAGCACAAGAGTTGCTTCCCCTGTTCCTATAGACATTTCTTAATTTTTTTTTGTAAATACAACTTTCAATCATTGGATCTCATCGTTTGCCAAGCAGACTAAAATGCCAGTCTCAAATACTTTATACTGCTAGAGATAACCAGGGTTACGCTTAATTTGCCTCTAAGCTTCTTTTGGATATGCTATATACTCTTTTTCAATAAAGCAAACATCATTCTCTTTAAAAATAATTACACTTCTGGAAAATTAACTTGGTTTTGACTAGTTTTAGCAGTTTCTTTTTCAGTCTTCTAACCTAGTTTTACATCTTTTGTATGTTTTCAAAGCTATTTTTGAAAGATTACCAACAACACAGGACAAATAGTCCTGTTTACTGTTTGAATTCCCCTTTATACACCTGCATGGACAAAGTGAACCTTTTTACCAGAGCACAGACTAATGCAGGCTCGAAAGGATCTCAGGAGGTCTCTACTCCAACCTCCTGCTCAAAGCAGGGTCAGCTATGAGTTCAGCTCAGGTTTCTCAGGGCTTTATCCACTCGAGTCTTCACAATGCAAATTCATTTTCAGTCAGTTTTCAGCAAGGATTCTTCAATTATCATCAAAGTCAGCACTTTGAAACCCACTCCTTGAATGTGGCCTTTGCTTTGCATCCCTACATGCCTAAGATCACATTTAGCGCCATACAAATACAGATGCTACCACAGAACCAACTTACAGACCAATTCACCATTATTTACCACTCTCTTCCTTCTCTTTTCCACTTCTTCTCCATCCCACCTGATAATTCTTCAAACACTCCTCTAACCTTTGTGAACCTAGCATCGCATAGTCATTTCATCTGACTACGTTTCAGTTTGTTCACGTGTAAAATGTGGCCTCTCTGCACAGAATGCAGTATTTGATGTCTTGCCTGGGAATTTTTCTTGGTGTCACAATACTGGTGAAAACTTGCACCTCTTTGAAGAACTCTTGAGAGAAGATGCAATACAACTGTAATCTGAACAGCTTTCATACTGAAATTTCAACCCAATGAAATCATTATTAACTCCCTGAATACTTTAGTTATAAAGACCTATAACCAATGTCTACTCCAATAAGTATTTCTTTAAAATTTTTACGAGTTCTAACTTATGATTACACCTGTGATAGGAAAGAAATATAAGACACGAACTGTTAATAGTAAATGTGTAGATATGTGTAGTGCATTGTTACTGCACTAATCATGAGTAATGATTAAATATACTGCACAGAATTTTAACATTAATCAAACTGATAACTGTAACAAGCAAATCAATACCTTTCAAAGCACAGCTCCTTTTCACCAAGTATGTTTGCAAATACTGTGATTGCTTATTATTGTATATTTCTAGAAATTACTTCAGAGGGCAAAGCACGTAGGCATTTGGTGACTTTTTATTACGAAAATAAAACAACGCACATTCATTACAACCTTAGGGATAATTACAATCTTGCTAGAATGTGACTACTATCTAAAATGTTTCTTTCTTGTTCTTCTGCTTCTATCAGTCAGTGAATTAATTTATCTACAAATATGAACATCAATATTCTATTTCTGAGAAAGGTATCCGTTTTGCAATTACATCCCATGAAAGTCTCCGGTAGCATGAAACATATGAGGCATCTTATTCTCTCTGCAATACCAAACTATGTGAAGGGATTATCTTTTTTCATGCAAAAAACTAATTTAATTTACTTGGCTCAATTCATTATAAGGGATGTAGGCTGCTGAACTCCAACATTCACCATAGGCTATAAAGTTTGGTTTGGAAACCCACAGGGCTAATGGCTTGAAATGCCATTTCATTTCTTCAGGACTGCACTCCAAACAAGAACAAAATGTTGCTATTTTCCTTCAAACATCAAGTTCTAACTTATATCTATAAGGCACAAGTACAGCAAGTTGCCTGCACACCAACTGCCCTGCAAAATCATAAGGTGAATGTGCAGTAACTCAAAAGAACACAAATGTGTAATTTATGTGCAGCAACCTATGGGTAAAGATGTATGCAAAAAAAAAAAAAGTGTTTGACAAAGTAGACATCACAGGTAAGGCAGGAACGCAAATTTATACACACAGTTATAAGTTGCCAACTGATGTGGCTTTAACCTGAGATAGTGTTTCAGACTTAAACAAAAAAGCAACTTTTTTGCAGCTCCCCCCTCCATGACCTCAATGAATAACAGATAAGCATTATCGGTACTTCATAGTAAAATAGCGCGCTCTCAAATTCAGTCACACAGAGAGAAGAGACCCTGTAGTCTGAACATCCTCCCTGTCAATGTCATGGCTCCAGCCCCACGTAGCTTTCCCATCACAGAGCAATTATGAAGGAGACTACATTTTTTTCCACTATGCAACAAGGCTTTAATTCAAACATTACTTTCCCCAAGACCCACTGGAGGAAAAAAAAAAACCTCTCTGAATTAAGCGTGAAGATGGATATCATGCTAGGCCATTCCTGACAGGCACAACCACAAGGTGAGGTGGGCTGACTAAAGATGTTTCATATCCAGGAAGTCTAAGGGAATCACTCATCTGGTGTGAGTGATTCATCGCTTGTGAACGTAGACTTCCCTGAAGGAAGATGGGGGGTGGGGAACATCATGTGTCCTTAACTGTGGGGAGTCCCATCCCCAGAAACAATTTGCAGTCTTTGTGCAGTTGCAATATTTGGTATTTGGGGTCATCAAAAGGACTTAAATCAGGTATTTAATTTCTCTTCTTTCCAATATTCAGAAAATTTAACACAGTAACTAAGGTTTCCTTTGCCTGTAGCTGTTTCAGAGAGAAAGGAAAAAGAAAAAAAAAAAACAAAACAAACCACTAAAACAGACCCCACACTAAACCCCCATGAGTTTACACAATTTAAATCCTGAAGGGCCATCTTAAAAGGGAAGCAGAACGCAGTTTTAACAGACCCTAAATAGTCTGCTTCATGCATGCTCACTTAATACCAAATCAAGACATTCTTAAAATTTCAAGCAGGAAAACCTGCTCTGGTTACCTTGGTGATAAACTAAAGACAAAAATTGCACATAATTGTTGCTGATGTCACTGCTCCCAATTGTTTCCAAGGTTACAGAGTACCTCAAATAATTGTGATGTTTCATTTCTAGACTGTATTGGAAGCCCATTTTCTGTTCTCAGTAAATTGTTTAGTGCTGCAGGTAATCTATCTAAACCTTATCTAATAAGGCATCAGCAGCCTCTCAGCAACCTCTGGTAATAACGTAGATATATATATTGAAAACGCAGCTACCTAGTTCTTTACTGCGCAATTTGACTCCTAGATTACCTCAATTATTTTTATCCTAAGAATCTATTTCCATAACAAAGTATATTAATCAATCATATAAAAATATCTGAACACTAAATGTCTTACTGCAAAGCAATATTACATGCGAATTATCCACCTGGAAAGGAAGCTGTTCCCTTGGCTGAATGGTGGAAAATTGGCTGTTAACTATTTATAACTGACTGATTTTCCCACCATCTTCAAACTCATTTTAAATGCAGAGCACAAGTATTTTGCTGCACTAAAAAAATTCAGCCATGTTACATCAACACTGCGACTTCCAGTTTACCACACACCGTAGCATGAATCTTAAAAATCAGTAACTACTATACGTAAGGATTACTCTGCTACCCTCACAGTATTACTGCCTCAGGGCTAGTATAGACAATACTGTTAACTACTGTAGTTCTGTCAAGAAATGGGAAGCGGTTTTGAAAACACACTAAAACAAATATATTTTTAGTCTACAATAATAAAAGCAAGACTTTGTAGCTCAGCTCTATCCCCTAAATCCAACTAAGTCACATTTCAAATACTCACTTCTGAAGGAGACAACGGTTAGTAGATGTCTATCTACCACCTCTCCTCCTGCTGGATGTGCCTTTCATCACTTGATTGCTCTCAGACTGCAGGGCTTGACCTTGTCAGCATGAAATTTTCCACTAGAGCAAAACAAAATGGCACTTACTGGATCTTAGCAGTCTGTTATTACTTATGCAATGGATTTTGAAAAGTAATAATTTACTTTAGAAACTGGTTGACTAAAACAGTTTATGTGCATTTAATGCATGAAATGAACGGCATATGGAGTCACTAAAAACATCTGTGAGGCATCTCAGCTTCTACCTAGAGTTCAGAGAGGGTCAGAGTGCAGCACAATGAGTAAAACAGAATATCAGAGGTGATTCTTTTTTGTTTGCTCAGAAAATGGCTGAGAGCTGAGAATCTTTATTTTCATTATTATTCATTTAAGTTCATTTTGTGTGTAATGCCCATGAATGTTCTAGCAGCAAACACACTGGTAGGAATGTTTGCTGAAACAGTCTGTTTTAAAAAAGCACCAAAGAATATTCATATAAAACAATACCTTCTATTTGTAGTATAATAAAATGTCATAAGATAATGGGGGACAGACCCCATTTTGCTATGATATGGCTGCTAACCACATACACTTCAATTTTTAGATCAACTGCCAAACATAAGAGACTAGTTATCCATACATATTTGGTATGGTCTTAGACACAAACAGCTCTCTGCTTTTTAGACACACATGAGATAATGAAGGTAACACTACTACCAGCTGCTGATTACTCAGTTCAACCCCAGCACAAATCTGCTTAACTCTGATAAACAAACTCTAGGAAGCATTTGACTTTTAACAGTTCATATACCTGTTAGAAATTAATTAGTAAATAATAACTTCTATACATCTTTAAGGGTAGAGTCCCTGCTGTGGTGTGTTTTTGCACTGTTGCAAACCGTTGGACAATGGAATAGTAACAATATTAAAATGTTTTGTTCCCATAGCACAAAACTCCTTCCCCATGGAATTAATACACGCTTTGCCAGATAATACAAACTCAATGCCAGGACACTCATCCATCACTAGCGGTGTACCCCAGGGGTCAATACTGAGTCCAGTCCCATTCAACATCTTCATTAATGATCTGGATGATGGGGCAAGAGTGCACCCTCAGCAAATTTTCTCATGTTCCAACCTGGGAGGAGCAGCTGATACACCAGAGGGTTGTGCTGCCATGAGGGAAGGAACCTCAACAGGCTGGAGAAATGGGCTGACAAGAACCTCATGAAGTTCAGCAAAGGGAAGTGCAAAGTCCTGCACCAGTATATGCTGGGGGCTGCCCAGCTGGAAAGCGGCTTTGAAACAAAAGGAACCGGGGGTCCTGGTGACACCAACTTGAACATGAGCCAGCAATGTGCCCTTGCCGAAAAGGAGACTAATGGTATCCTGGGGCTGCAGTGGGAGAGGTGTTGCCAGCCGGTTGAGGAAGGTGATCTTCCCCTCTACTCAGCACTGGTGAGGCCACACCTGGGGTACCGTGTACAGTTCTGGGCTTCCCAGTACCAGTGAGATACAAAGCTACTGGAGACAGTCCAGAGAAGGATCACTAAGACTGATTAAGGGACTGGAGCACCTCCCACATGAGGAGAGGCTGAGACAGATGGGACTGCTTAACATAGACAATAGAAAGCTCAGGATGGATATCGTCAGTATAAGTATATGAAGGGAGACCAAAAGGAAGACTGAGCCAAGCCCTTTTTAGTGGTGCCCAGTGACAGGGCAAGAGATGGGCACACACTGAACCACAGGATGTTCCCCCTGAACATCAGGAAACACTTTCACTGTGAAGCTGCCCAGGGAGGCTGTGGAGTCTCCATCCTCGGAGATACTCAAAAGCCATCTGGACATGGTCCAGGGCAGCCTGCTACAGGTGATTCAGGTTGAGCAGAATGGTTGGACAAGATATCCTCCAGAGGTCCTTTCCAACCTCAGCTATTCTGTGATTCTGGAGAAGAAGAAATAGCCAAGCACACACGCTTACTGACATTTTTAAAAACACAATAGTGATTCATTTTCTCTGAAATCAGTGATCCTGAACTCCTGCATTCTTTACTTGTTCCAAGCAACAGCAGAAAGTGTGTACTACATGATATATCAGCATCATGTCAGTACCAATGCAGATAGCAAAATCACAAAAAAGTTTGTAAAGCCAGCTGCAATATGAAAGGCTGCATTAAAAGATGTTAATATTTAAATGTTACCTCCAAAAAATGTCCCCACAGTGGTTCTTATCTCTTTAGATGAAACTACCTGTAGGACACCAGGTGCTCCACACTGTATACAAGAAAGCAAAGTGAAGGTGCAAGTATTTTGGCTCCACTACCTCATATGACTGGCCCACAGCCACACTATCTGTTGAAGTGAAACAGGTCTGTTCTCTCTCTTGACATGACCATGTCTTACAACTGACAATAACCGAGTACTCTTAAAGAACTTCTTCAGATGTCATTACCAACATTAAAGATGAAGTCCATGTTTGCACAGAAAGTACAAAGATAATTATACTGCATACCTGCAAAGTACCAGGAAGCTGAAGTTATGATGGGGTAGGAGGTGGAGACACCTGGTTTGGTTCTCCTAGAGCCAGGTCAGCTCCGGAAGCAGTCAAGCATCACTAAATTCAAACCAATAAGCACTCCCAAGAGCATTAGGCCCCGAAACAGTACAACACAGGTGAAGAACTACACTATTCAAGAAGCACTGACAAGCTCAACTCCATCCCACTCCTGGCTATTTAACATGAATTAATGAAGCATAGTAGCTTTTAATGAAATTTCACTTAATTCTCACTTTTCATGGGTTAGAAAATTAAATAACTATTTCTTATCACCAATCAGTTTTAAAACAGGTGCTTTCTCCTGCTTTCAGAAGAGCAACACTTGACTGATACAGACATGAGAGGAGAATTTGGTTCAATTTCTGTTAGTGTCAGCTGTCAGTGTAACCTAGAAAATTGCTCTTCATTTATCACCTCCCGGTAAACAGGACTGTAAAGAGATAGATCCTGAAACACAGAATCTTTTCAACATGATCTGAAATCCTCACTTTACACTGGTATATACATCCACCCTTTCCAGACTACAACGTACAATATTTATCTCCTCTTTGCTACACTACTTCTCATAGCCATTGCTTTTCTGTTCAAAATTTCAAATCATTGCTATCTTAAGAGATAGCACTGATATGATGTAACATTTATCACAAGATAACACGATTTGAAGAATTTATGGACCTATTTTACTTAAAACAGCTTAGGTGTAACAGTATTTGAGAATCTTTTACTTTGTAATATTTTGCCCTAACAGACACACCTAAGTAGTGGCAGCAGATGGAAGAGGTTAAAAGTATCAACTCCCAAATTACCAGCTTTGCTAGGCCACCTTCCCTTCATAATTTAGACCCTTCTGTTGGAGATTT
This sequence comes from Psophia crepitans, assembly GCA_013399095.1. Lineage (NCBI taxonomy): Eukaryota > Metazoa > Chordata > Aves > Gruiformes > Psophiidae > Psophia > Psophia crepitans. Next base: position 95,606 of record VWZZ01005221.1, on the reverse strand, counting down.
GAAAATATATTCTAGACAGATGACATGTTAACAGAATCATTTCATGGTTCAGTGTCTTCGCAGTATGATTTATCTCTATCTCTAGGCACTGGAGGTCCCTTTTCAGGAGATTTATGAGTTAGATCCAAGAATTCATTTTGATGAGGGAGAATGTGTGCATCATTGCAAAACAGAACATTAACATTTGCTGTAAGATAATGCTTCCTTCTCATTAGTAGTTTTAAGAATAAGTCTCATGCATGTGGTATCACAACTGTTTCTAAGACACTGTATATTCATATAATAAAATGTTCATGAATGAAAGTAGTTTTTAAAATTTGCATTAGTCCATGAACTTGTACACCTTTCTCTTCCAAAATCTACACAATACATACACAAATAAGGTCCAGAAGGCTAGTGTCCAATGAAACATCTGACTTAAAATTTACCTGGGATGTTCTTATTTACTCCACTTTTGCTATCAGATATTTGCTGCAGACACTCCATCGTCTGTATGACAAGAAAAGTGGTTAACCACCGTAAGATGCTTAAGCATCTGGCCTACAGCTCATATTATAAAAAGTACAAAGTTAATACTTACACACCTTAAAAAACACAGTGTTTGCAAAAGCGCTCAGCATCCAGCATCTCCCACTGTAAAACGCTGGCCAGGTTTTCAGGGGAGTGCAGCACAGTGGGATCACCTACTTTTCATGCCTGACTTGAGACACTCAGTGAATTCTTGAGTTCACCTGTCCTCCGGATATTGGCTATTTTGTTGAGATAAATTCGATCTGTAATCACATTTTATGTTGCTTGACTCAATGGAAGGAAACCTTTTTACTGTTCTGTTTGAACAGAGACTTCTGGTAGCTACAAAACAGAATTCTAGATGTGAGAAACAGTGTAAGTGTGTTTGATTCAGGACAAGAATCAACAATATCAGTTCACCATTGCATGTATGTCACCCACTTCACACTGCAGGCAGTTTGTAGTTACAGTTTTAAACATGCTAAAAAACGGAGGACTGGAAACAACCCATCTCTTTGCAGTCCTTCAGCCAATGCTATTTATCTAACAGAAGCATTTATGGGCCTTTCACTAGAATCTTCACAATAAAGTCCTTACCTTGAACAAAATGGGGGAAGAGAACTGCAGAGAAGAAAGGATAAGTTATGTTCTTTATTTAGAAAGGCTCAGCAATCACACAAGAGAGTTGCTGCTCATGTTAAAACAATGGAGGAGACAAAAAGAGAGACAGACATGATTGAGGCCTTGTTATTTATGATGTCCTGTTACAAACTATCTTTAAACAAAACACTTTTAGCAGACAGGATCCTGATCAGAGACAAAAGTATTTAAGTCTTTTTTCCAGCAATGCTGAAAGGACAGAGATGGAAAAACTATAAAATAAAACCAGTTAGAAAAATACAAAGTTAGGAACTCAGAGCACTAATGGAGAATGTAAAAGTTAGTGCCATCAGAACTTCCCATATTATGAACTTCTGCCTTATAGACCAGCCTCCAGTCTTACTTGACAGCTCATAGGGCTATCAATACAAGTTCTGTCATTTCTCTAGAAATACTAGTCTGCACAAAAATGTATGCCTGGGAAAATCCTAATTTCAGCAGTCTTCCAATGAGATACATACCTAGGACATTCAGAGAGAATGTTCATGGCAACTGGAATGTTTTAATGTGGGATACGCTGGTTTTGGTTAATGTCCTCCAAAGAGGGGAATGTAAAATATTTCAAATAGAAATGCTGAAGATAGAGTTGGATTTAAATAGGCATAAGGCACCTCCTCTTCCAGCAATGCCATACGACCCAAACATCTTGGGGTCCTATGATGTATCCACAGACATGCTCCTTGGCAGACCTCTGAGCCATTCAACCTGAAGTTTAGTCCATCCGTGGTTCAAGTTATATAATTCAGATGTGGACCTGTGTTAGTTGGAGGTGCTAAGTTTAATAGAAGTCTTAAGTTTGGGAATAAAGTTTTCTGGGGACTGAAATTTTGACTATGCTTTGCTGAATATTTAATTTTCTAAAGCAGTGTCACTCTGACCTTCTCTTCCATGGTTATAACTGCTGTCTGGAAAGTATAAGTAAGTGTCATTTCTTACCTACTGGAAGAAAATTTAGGCTTTGTTACTAGTACCATCTGAATTTGATATCTTATTTGCTTCTTGTTTAGAGAACATAAACAGTGTAGGATGTTTGGCTACTGCTAGCTTATCCCATTTTCCCACATAAATTAGCACATGAAAACAGCAAAAGTCTAATCCTTCACTTGAGTTCTACACAAGAAGACATCTCCAAAGATCTTGGGGATATGTAACTGCTGTGACTGTTCGAACAAAACGATTCATTCATTGATTCAAACCCTATAAAGTCAAAGTAAAGACTCACTGATTTCAATTATATTCATTTACAACTAAGGCCTAACTCCACAGCTCACTAAGTTGAAACCCAATGCCAAGGCTAACGGCACAATTAGTGTCTCTAAGAAAAAAGCCAGTGACTAAACTGACATAGTACTTTATTCTATACTCAGGAATGGAAGAATTCTGTGGAAACACACACAGATTTCTGCATCTAGCTTTGACAACTCGACCATTACTAACATTTTCAAGTACATTCATGAGAACAGATTATTCAGTGCTGGGTAACAAAACTTGAAAACTACTGCAAAGTTTTCTGCCAGCACACAAAACAGAGCAGTCTAGCACACAGAAGGCAGTATAAATAGAAAGATATGGATCAACTGTAGCCAAGAAGGTAAGGGAACAAAGAAATAATGCCTGATAACTCTCTGCCTGAAGGATGTACAAGTGTCATTTACTGTGAATAGCGATTTCACCTCTTCTTTTCCAAATTGAAGTCAAATCAGGCCAATCAACAAAAATTGTCCTGGGAGAATACATACAGAAATCAGATATATACAGTAAATCAACAGTCCATTATATTTATTGATCATTGTTCGTAGTTTTACACTTCCAGATAAAATGGAGGTGGACTGTAGGGTACCACAGTCACAGCATAACTGTGCAACGCACTTTGGTCTCATTTGGTCTCAGTGCATTTAGTACATTTAACAATAGGTGAAACCAGATTTGCCAGTTTCATATTAAACCACAAGAAACCACAGCTGAAAGAGGAGCTGTTACCAACAAATTAAATTCTGTATACTTCTGTCAGAAATTAGAGTGCAGGTACATACAAAGGCTGGAGTTATATAAGGTTACATGGCTTCCTAACCCAGGTCTTGAAACTACCTCCAGAATGCCCGAATTAGAAGCGTGTGCCTTAGTATTCAGCTCCATTGTACTCCAATATTAATGTGGTTTGAATGGCAGATTACAGTTCTGAGATAATTTCAGAAACTGCTAACCTCCTGCTAGTGGCCATTTTCTGGGTGAAAGCAAAACCTAGCTGAATTAATTCTTTCTCGCTATATCCCTCAGGAACAGCAAGCTTCAGATTTCTCAAGAGCTGTGCCGTCACCACCTGAGAATTGAAGGCAGTCAGCTGAGCGAGCCCTTCCTCCATCTTACCAGATGTGCAGAATTATGTGTTGATTTAAACGATGGGTGGAGCAGAACTCGCTGTAGGGAAAGCTCAGGCAGGCAGCCTCCTACGGAAACGAGGAGGCAGCAGGCACTAGTGGTTACTACCCCTCAGCTGAGACAAGAATTCAAGGCGTGTGAATATGTTGCCTCTCATTCACTCCACACTAACCCAAGCTGTTTGACCGCAGGTATCAGCAGAGCTATTTTAAGACATGAAGATCCCCGTGCATAGCACAAACACCTCGAGATGTGACAAATGCTAGTCTCAGTTAAGAAACTTGTTGAGTCCAGAGCCTAACTAGTCTCGCTGAGCCAAAAACTAGGGCTGAGAGCTTTGACTTAAATGCACAATGGATGCAGAGGAAGTCTCAGGCAAGAAACTGAGAAGCAATAACGTAAAACGAAAGAAGAAAGATTGACTGTACATTTCCTCTTCTCATAAGGCAGCTAAGGATTATCAAATTTAGTAAGCAGCACACAAAGGGAGAGAGTTCTTCCAGTAAAATATAGCTACCTTGTAGGCTTCTTTGCTACTAGGTATTGTAATAGGTGAGAATTTGTACTGGACAAATTCCGAGATGATACCCAAGGATACTAACTACCTAAAAATGGCCAATGGCTTACTGTTTGCATTTATAACTTCAGATACAGATATTATCATGAAAGCAGAAAGTATAAACATGTCAGATCCCTAAGCTCAGAAGATTGTGGATTGAACAGTCTCAGAAGGTGAGCTGCAATGCATATACACATCACTGCTTGAGCACTCCACAGCCAGTGCTTGGAAGAACCACTTTCAACCTGAGAAAAGCCCCAATGCTCAAGTTGAACATGCTGTTAATAATGTGTGAAATGCAGCACAGATATCGGGAACTGCACTAAGATTACTTCTAAACTGTCAAACTACTATAAGAGGGGAATGCATCTTTTGGTTGTAGTTACTGTCCCTCTGGAATGACTTCAAACTAGTACCAGAAGAGAAGCTCTATCTCCTATACCCCAGATCTGTATGCCATCCAGCACTCATCATAGGCCACTTTAGTATGAATACACAAGTTACCAGGAGCAGGGTTATAGCTCACAAAATGCAACGCAGAGGGAAATCTCTTAATCTAAAAATTGCTACCAATCTATTTATTAAATATACTCACCATTTAATTCATCAGATAGATGCTTCACCTCTGCTTTCCTAAGTCACACAGAGACGCTACAGCAAATAGGGAAAGAGGCAAACTACAGATAGAAATCCAAGCCTCTATGTGCCCTGTTCTATGGACCTTCCTAATGCTTGCTGTTACTTTTGGTATGACTTCTGTCCTTTTAAGCTGTTTTGAGCATTGATAAAATTTACGCATATTACTTTAGTAATCTGAAGCCTCCCTTAACTGCCTTAATTGCCAGGACCTGTTTTACACTTGTGCAAAGGCAACAAGATGAACTGCTGCTTCAGTATGAATAATTTTGGAAAGAGTGGTGCCAGTTCATGTCTGAGCTGGGTAGAAGGAGATAACTATATGACGCAGATCCCAGCACAACTGCATCTGCATATAAATAGACTTAATCAGAAATGCAAATTGCAATCAGAAGAAATTTTAAAAGCCTATGATAACTGTGCAGATAACAAAAGGTCAAACACTTGTATTGCTGAAGGTTTTAAACTGTTATCAGTTAGTGGTGATTCTTTATGAGTAAAAATGTGGAAAAGACAAGTATATGCCAGTCTAATCAATGATGGACATATTCTTTCTATATTTCTTCTATTATTACAAACTGTTCTGTTGTTAAACTCTATTTGACACTATCAATCTCATTTTAATTTATTCAGGAAGACTCAACAAAATGAAAACAAAACAAAACCAAAAATAGACAGCATGAAAAAATACAGCCAATTCACATGACTATACATAGAGGGAATTTCTATCCCTTTTCTTATCCATGTGTGACAATCCAGATCTTCACATTTTAACATCCCTGAGTAAATAAAAAAATTAATTATGACTACAGTTTGCTGAAATTGCCAGACTGCTTCATAGCATTGTCAAAATTGTGTGGTAAAACAAGCCTAAGACTCTTGGGGAATAACATTTAAAAATGTTATTGAACAGTTACAAATGCTGGCTTCTTCCTCTTTTGAAACAAATGTTTTCATCAATAGCAGCTAAGAAAAGTACCTTTGAAGGGAGGTACCTTAATATTTTATGATTTTATATTCTAAGATAAGAATAAAATAAATACGTAAGTATGTATCATTTCAAGGTGTTCTAAATATACATTATTGTAGAAGTCAGGGTGAAAGAAAAAAGTCTTTAACAGTACAGCTTTTTAATGTCTTTTCCTATGGGAGATTCTTAGAATTTGAAGCACAAATGTTTAGCAAATATTTCTTTTTCGTTTGACTAGATTGCCTTTGAACAAACCAGTGAGTGAAGAGAGCCATCTAGTGCCATACCTTGGAATTTTAAAAAGGGTTTTCACCGGATGCATGTCAAATAAAGGAGGGTCTCCATCCCCCAGTTCAATAGCTGTTATTCCCAAGGACCATACGTCACATCGAGCATCATATGAGTAGTCGTACTGTTGTTCACAAGCAATGACCTATCAGAAAAAAGCAGAGAAAATAAGGCTTTAACCTAATGCACAATTCACGCCATCCTTGTGTGACTTTAAAGTAGTTTTTTGAGTCATGTCTAAAATCCAATGAAGCTTTCAAATCCATACTTACGCCTGTATATCCCTGTTAGGAAAAACCCCACAAAAATGTAACAGTAAATTAGAACTTCTCTCAGGTTTGTTTTCTTTAAAAACCATTCCCTCTTTTTTAAAAAAAAACATTAAAGTCCATGAGATGCTTCAAATATCTATACAAAGAATACTACTGAATTCTGGTTTTGAGAGCACTTCTTACAGAAACCTATTACAATAGCAGAGAACCTTATTGATGTTATTCTTATTAACTTCTATGACTATTCATGAGGATAGACTGATTTGCACAGCTGTTTTTTAGATAAGAATATTCCATCCGTCATTTCTGCCTTTTTTTTTTTCTTTTATTTTGTAGTTTAAAAAAATCTTAATTAACAAACCATGTACCTTGTCTAAGAAAAACTGAAGTTAATATGAATCACTCCTTGGACATCAGAACTGTTTTACATCACAAACTTCCAGCTAACCCATTGTTTGCATTCTAATTATAAGCTAACTATTCATGTAAGCTGGAAACAATTCTGCATCTAAACATGAGATTCAAACTAAAGTGTAAACTTAGGCCTTACATTTGCAAAGGGATGAGACAAATTGCAGTTTCACTGCCTTTTATTCTATCATGATCTGGAATTCTGTCTCAAGCTTGTCTTCCCAAATCTCATCAATTAGACCAGCCCCTTTGAAAATTTCTTAGATCCCCGCATATTGCTACTATCAGCTTCCATGATTTTTCTCATAGCTTTAAGTATTGTTACTAATTTGTACTTAATATAAACAGAATTTCTGACAGCATTTCCTAGGGTGGCTGTATCTGTGTTCTGCTTCAGTTTGGGACAATGCTTTGCAGAGATGCCAACATGCAAGTCAGCACCCCCAGGTAGCTGCTGGCAGAGTCACTCACAGCCTGCTCTTAAAAAGCCTTTCCTGGGGAAGCTGCTGATTCCAGCTTAATCTCTTGCTTACTTCCTCCACAAGCTGCACCTAACAGAAGTGTTCCTGCCTCTGGTAGAGATTCTATCCAACAGGCATCTCTTACTCTGGGACTCATGACCCCATCATATAGCACTCATCATTTATTTCATCAGAAATCAGGGGTGTTGAACATACTAGTTAAAATAATACCAAAATGTTTGGGGTTTTTTTGGCAGTAAAGCTGGTCTTCAGTTAATTCTTTTGCTATATACTAATATTTAAGTTCTTTGTCTACAGAAAATCAGTCCAGAAAAATTAAGACCTTTCCCGCATTTTCTATGAATGTTTTGACAAGTGTTGAAATCTCTCTCCCTCCTCAATTTTTCTAGGTTAGTATGCTGAAGAAATTTCTTTCCATACGCTACTGACAGTGGTATTTTCCCCTTTATTGCTGTAATGTCCAAGAATCTTCTGATAGAGTATTAGACCAGTGTTTCTCAACTATTGTCTGAGGAACACTGGTGATCTGTAAGACATGTTAAAGTGGTCAGCAAAATGTCTGTAAACCATTTGAGAAAAACATACATACACCTTGCCCTACACATCAACTATCAAATAAACAGGGTGGGGAAAAAATAAAGTAAGCACTGCAAAAGAGGGTTTAGGGATTTTTTTTCTTTAAGTTGAAGAGGCAGAGTTTTGTTAGCTAATGTGTTTTTCAAGGTTGTCACGCGAGGATCTTTTTCCCCAACTCCCTTCTCTTCAATAGAATGTCTTAAGTGAAAGCTCTGAAATATTTCTTAGTTCTTCAAAGAGTTCATTATAGCCTTGATCTCATCCCAGAGATCCCTCTATCTCTTAAAAAAGATGAGTTTTTTCTGTGCAGTAGATAGATTCCATGCAACTCAAGCAGAGTGCTTTAAACCACCACCCTTATTTCAGAGGTCGACATGATAATTTCATTTCTTTACACTATGCCTTAGAGAGAAGGAAAGAAATCGAATTTGATGCAAAAACTTGTAAGAAAGTCAGCATGAAGATCCATCAGAGATAAATAATATATTCTAAAGAGGCCATATTTGGTGTTGGGCTTAAGTCTCCTTCGTTGCAATTTTGCTCAGAGATTGAAAGAGCAGCTTGCATTCCTTGATTATTTTTGTTTCTTTATACAGTTCCCCAAATCATCTGTATATTCAAAGACACTTCCTTAAAAAAAAAAACAAACAAACAAAAACATACAAGTCAGCTTCCAAGGCCATGACTCCAGCTGCAAGTAGCTTATCCATGCGCAACTAATTAAATGCACTGTGTTCACCTTTTCTTTAAATACATGAAAAATGTTTATCTGCTTGGTTAAAAAACTGCTGGAGCCCCTCTCCTGGAAGTGACTCCCTTAGAAGTTGCCTGTTTCTCATCAGTGTGCTGAGTCCTATGCAAATACTTGTCTATTTGTTTTCAAACTTTATGACTCAAAGAAATATATTTTCATTTTCAAGGAAAGGAAAAGAAGGACCTGCTCAAGGTCACACTGGACTTCCTCAGCAGTGCTGCAAACATAGCTGGTCTCCTACACTCAAAGACACCATCACTTTTTCTTTTATAAGTGCATCACAATTGCTTCTAACTACAGGCTGATAGCAAATCTTGCTATGTATTTCAGCCTTAGAAAGTTTAACAAGCTGCACTAAAATAATATGAGCATCAGAGGCCTTTGCCTCATAATGGAAAAGGAAGTGCACTGTAACTGCTGTTTCAAAAAAGTTTTTCAGCTTTTCTCAGCTTCACAATGCACCTACCAAACAAAGAGAAAGGCATGTATAAACACAGCTTTGTATGTCTTCTGCTCCACAGCTAACAGCTACACCTCCAGTAAATATGGGACATGTCAGTAAAATGACCCTATGGCAACTCTACTGGCACTCTAACCAAGGGGTATTAAACACTATCAGATTCTCCTCCATCCTAATATAAAGAGATATTCTTTTAGAATAGTATTCCCCTTAATCTGCATTCGCTTTGTTTACAAAAATCCAGCCAATGGACCGTGAAACCCAGTATGTTTTAGAGAGTTAGCTCGACTCTAATGAGAGCAGCCTCACAGAAAACATACAAAATTAACCGCTCTTCTGACACCGAGTATGCAGCATGTGTATGAATGTAATGATCACTTTAGTTTGAAACAACTTTTCAATTTCTATGGGATTTACTACTAGAATGTACTAATTTATGCAGAGAGAAACACAAATGCCACTAATTTTATTTTTAAAGCAAGAATCAAATTTTACAGCTTTTTCCTTGATGCAAGGTGCACATTGGCAGTTTGCTTTATATGTTGCAGACAATGTTCTACCCTGAAATCTGAAGGAGTTCTCCCAGTCTTAGTTTACAAGCTAAGTCCTTGGGAATGCCTCAGTCCTGTTTTGCCTCGAAAATTATTGCAACTCCCTGCAGAGAAAAATCTCTAAAAGCAAAACACAAAAAGGAAAAATGCCATTGACTTATCTTTTATTATGTTCCTGTCTTCATCAGGAACTCAGAGATACTTATTTTTTTGAAACATTTGTCCTTTCCATTTGGAGTTTTGGAGCTGAGAGTGCCTCTCAGCACTGCTGATGCCTGCTCTGCCCAGTGGGGCATGAAAACAGCCCAGAAGAAATGATCTGAAACTGAAGAAAATGCTACTTGCTTTCTCTACCTTGTGCAGACGTCATCACATCTGTACCTATTTTATATCCAGTAAAATCCTTTCCTACTTGTACAAGCAAAAAAGTAGTAGTTTGCTTTGCTACATAGTGTTTGCAACACTATGTTCATGCCAAAGCTTCAGGGGGTGATGTAGTTAATCTTGAGATTTGCCAGTAAACACCATGGGAATAAGTACTAAGTCTTTCACTTCGGCATGCACTGGTTATGTGCGCGCAGTGGCCCAGGTTGCTAAGAGACAGGCTGTCACCTTTTGTATTAGTTGTAATTTCATCACGATTTCATGCCCAGCCATACTGCCGTAGGATGGAATGTGCCTAAACACTACACAGAGAAACAGACAATGTGATGGTACTTGTCAACACTAATTGCGCTGAGGGTCACACTGGGACAGGGTGAGGTGGGGGGAATTCACTGGTCTGGCAAAGATGACACAAACACATTACTCGCACTAACTGGAGGGAATTTAGAGAAACCAGTGATTAGGCATTCCATGTGATTTATCACTTCTACAGAAACACAAAACTCAACAGACATACACAACGATTCACATCCTGACAAGACGACTTTATATTCAAGGATATAATTCTACTTGTTCTGAAACCAATGCAAAGATTTCTTTGAATTTCAGCAAGCCTCTAAGTAGATCACAGGTGGATTTAAAAGAGAGAAAACAGGTAATATGGAAAACTAGCTGTTATTTGTTCAGTGGTCATACTGATTTGTGGGCAGAGAGGAAGCTATGCAAATGTTTAGCTGAAACAAAATACATCAAACCCTTTTAAGTTTACCCAGAATTATTAGAAGTGAAACTTACTTTGATTTTGCCTCAGTATATACAGTGCACGTGCAAAGTATAGCTGCAAGCATACACAATACCAATAATAGCAGTACACATATGCTACCTGGAGTCGACTGCTACACAATTAGTGCTGGTGACCCACTGCAGAAAGGAGTCTGGAGTTAAAAAGGTTGATGGTCCTGAAGAAAGGTGGTGCTGTACTCAGCTGACGTAGCTAACTAAGCAGCTTATGAAGTGTGTGAGCACAATGCTCAAAAGCACTGCGTATGTAAAATGAATGTGGCACAAAATTGTTACCCTTGCTGCAAGGAGAACAAAATTGCTAGCTATGCAAGTCAAATGAAATAAACTAGCTGAACTTCTGTGTTCCACCTGACACTATGTAACCCAACTTAATACTGTATTTCCTATGTAGATAAATTAAATATTCTTCTAAGTCCTATGCACCGAAAACAAAAAACCAAAAAAAGTCTTTCATTATAGTATTATCAGCACTGAGGATACTGAATTATCCAGACCAAAGTGATACCTATCTGTCTCTATCCCTCCCTTGGCCCCCTCAAGAAGATTCACATAATCAAAAAAAGAGCACATTTGTGATTGAAATTGGCTCCATATTACCCCGTTTTCTTATTTGGATTAAAGTTCCTTATTTATTATCATCACACAATTTTTTTCCCATGGTGTATCAGAAAACGATTAGCTTGTTAGAAATGTTACCAAAAATAAGTAGTAATGAATATTTTAAATAACTCTTATGAGTAATTATCACAACTAATGCTGATTCATTGAAAATTAATTATATGTCAAGCAGTCAATTGTGTTTTAACAGCTGCAAGTAATCAATTTTTATTTTTAAGTCACCCAAGTGAAATATTCCTGAGACCATTGGACTGCTTTGGCAGCAGTCTACATTTGTGGGGAAACCTAACACCTTTCATTAGATCTAATGATACAGTGAGGAAAAACCGATAAGCTTTCAAGCACACAAATCTATTTTGCATTATACCATGAGACCATCACAACCTCAACACTACCACTACTGTCATTGAATCATTTTGTTTGTGACCCAGAGATTTACTCCTGAGCAGTAAAGATATACAATACACACCTTTCTTTTGTTTCTTTCACAAAGAAACTGAAAACTCAGAGGCAACTCCAGCCTCATAAGTAAACACATTTCATGTAGAGGTCTCAGTGCGGGGCTGGGTGCTAGCAAAATTTTCTTCTCTACTGTTTTTGGTTTTGGGGTGTTTTTTGTTTTGTTTCTTAAATTTTTAAACACCCTAGATGAAAGTTTTACACCACCTCTATAGCTGCTGTTTAGGTTAAAACAAACCAGAAACATCTGCATACCCTCCATATCTCTTCACAAGATTATGGACGTGTTATCAAGGTAACTGGCAAGGTACTGAGGGTCCCTTCAGCTGCCATCTCCTTTTCAACCCCTCCTGCCATGCTAGCCCACGAGGAGGCCAGCTGTCCTGGTGGCAGAGAGGGAGGTGAAGCACTCTGCCAGACCCCATTCTGCAGAGAGAGCTTGCTGGTGCTGTCCTGTTGTGCTCTCTGTCTCTCTTATGTGCCATCTCCTTCACAGAAACCTCTGTATTCCAGTTTGACTTTCTGAATTCCACTGTTTCCTTCTGGACTTCAAGTAACTTCAGTGTAACACCCTCCTACTCTGTTTGTAAAAGCTCAGGTTTGAGAGACACAGAAAATTAAGAAAATGGGGAGAAAAAAAAAACAAGGCAGAAACTGCCATTTCTTATGTTTCTTTATTCAATTCCTAAAGATGTGTGTTTCTAAAAAGATAACTTTATTTAAATCATGCCAGTCAGCTCTCAGAAGGTGGCATCTCAGAGTCACAGGCATTTTACTCATATGGCGCCATTTAGAGACCTAATTCTATCCCACGTTCTGCCACTTATCTGCTGTAAGTCCTTCAGCAAATCATTTCATTTGTGTCCCCCTCAGTTCTTCCACACAGTCTGGCCCTCACTACTTAGAGCGACGGTTCCCACGCTTTCCTCCCGCTTCGCCTTCCCACACGTACTCCGTGGTAGTTCCTCTCCGACATGCCCATACCTATTTACCACATGCACCACAGGACCGCACTCAAACCCAATGCTGCATTTCAAGAGGACAGCTAATAATCCCTAAAAGTAATTTCTAACACACTGTGGTGTCCCACTACTTTAACCTCCTGAAAGCAGGGATGCAATTTCAAAATTGCCAAGTAGGCAATTCTTTTACACCCTAGACTTAATATACACCCTATCATAATACAGTAATGTTAAACAACAAGCAATTGCTCAAATTGCAATGTAACAAAATCTACTTTTTAAATGATTTAATGCTACCATTCTTTATCATTTATCACATTTATTATTTTTACCCACTAAATGTGTGGGATTTTCCAGTATTTCACTATTAATTAATCATGATGCCGGATAAACAGATTCTGCGAAAGCAGCAGAAATTTTCTCTATTCCCATCTGTGACGTTTCTTCCTAAAGACAATCGGTTATTTTTTGTAAATTATGGTTTCAATCTTATCTCATTTACTGTAATTCGTGAGGTAAAAAACCTAATTCAGTAATCTATTTTATCAGTAGCTGTAAGAGAATAGTTATTATACCTTCATGGAAGATGTTATATGGAAATATTTTCAAAATTTTCCTTATTAGAGAAGGTACATGGTTCCTTATGTTTCTTTATCAGAAAATATACATACTGTTTCACTGTACAACTGTTTGTATATGGCTTTGAGGTAGAAAAATCAGTGTATTCTTGAAACCTATATCCTACTTATACTAAACAGTGGATTTCTACAGTTCATTATAAATCGGCATTTACAAAATTCCACGCTTATTTGGCAGTAAAAAGTGTAGTGAAAATGTGCATATAAGAAGAGCTGATTTTAGCTAATAAGGAATTAAAGTGAAGAGACCTAGAGCTATTAACAGGACACTGACCTTGAGTCCCATGATCTAAGCAAGGGGATGTCAAATAAGATAGGTTGAAGTGTTATAAAATGAGAATACGTTCAACAGTTTCAAGGGAACGTATCACTGTACTTGTTTAGAGTTAATTAGAAACATAAGGTCAGGTTAGTCATCTTTTCTGCACTCTTTTCCCAACTCAGTATTTAACTACACATGAAAAATATTTACTATTACCATATTCTAAGGCCTGAACACAGCCCTTACTGTTATGAATATTGGCTTTAGTGGAAGAGCTACTGTGAGTCTTTGCAAAATTAGATTTTTCCTGTTATATATTTTTCAACTACATTAATGCAAATGACTTTTTGGCGTGCTTTTTTTACCAGTTTGGTTGATTTTTCTTTAAATTAATCAGAGAGAGACAGCTCTGTACGGAAAGAATGCAAATATTATTAATTGTTTCAGGATTAGACTTATTGCACACACATATGATCAGATTTAAAGTTTAAAAAAAACACAAAGGAACATTGGAAAAGAAAGACAATTTAAACTAGTGACCTGTTGTTCTAACACTTCAGAAATTTATTCTGATGCTCTGAATTTTATCCCAGGAAGTATGCCTTGATTCAGTAGGGGCAAGAAAAATAATCTGCTGTCTCTGAGGCAGTCTGACTATCATGACTTCACCTTGGCAGGATGGTAATAAATACCCAAAATACAGAGTTGACACAGCTTTAAATAGTACTGTGACACCTGAAATCCCTCTGAAATCAGTAGCAAAACAGAGCCAAGATTCTACCTCTGGTTAAATCATTATTACAGAACTCATATGATTCCTTTACCAATGCCTCAGTCTTTCCTACTATCATGTGTGATATTTCAACACATAGTTCTTCAAAGGATCAACTATGTTTTAATTATGTTCTTTTTAAAACATAAAATTGCTCGCAGTACTGTAATTTTTAGTAGTTATCAGTAAAATATAACAGTGTGGTTCCCATGGTTTTAAATTACCTTCAGCATCTCTCCAGTTCTTTCTGACTTCGAGTATTTTATTCTATTTTTGCTCTTTAAACTAGATCTTGGCCAAAGAAAACACGTACAGATTCTAACTGAGCTTGTGTCAAGAGTCCAGTTTCCAGTTGTATCACAATAATATAATTATATTGGGGAAAAAAGGAAAACTGCAATTCTACATGAGGTAGATTTTGTTCAGTTCCACAGGGGAGATTGACAAGACACGTTAAGGTTTAGAACTAGAGATGTAAACGCAGTTCAGTTCAAAAATTTCAAATCTGATTCCTCCTGCTAGCATTCAACACACTTTGCTTCAGCATAATAAAGCAGATATTAGGCAACTTAAGTGTTTGACAACAGGCAGGTTTAAGCATTCACCATACTTAAACTATCTTCCCTTATTTATCTTTTTTTGGCATGCCCATATTCAGTGTTCCAGTTTCTGCATGTCTGTGTTTATAAGTGTGAGACAACACTAATTAGGTTAAACAGTAATGATTGATTTTCAGTGAGTCTACTTTAAATCTGCTCTCAAAGTGACTCATCCTTGCCAACCTCCTCTGTGCTTCCACGCAGCCTAGTTTTCCCCTCTATTTTCATTTTTCAGCAAAATTTTTGTTAATCACATGCTCTGCTCAAAACAAATACTCAAGGACAAATCTTTTTATCTATCCTGTTGCTGCTAAACAAGCCTCACAGTCAGCAGAAAAAAAGCGCTCTAAGACATTCGAATCACTTAAAACTGTTTAAGCTGCTGCTTTTCAGGCTGCCAGTAAGAACACTGAGCTGAACAGAACACCTTACACCACCCCCAGTCACTGCTATTTTCATATTAACTTATGCTATTACAAGTACATGCCTTTGATACATTTTGCAAACTTCATCTTAAAATGCGATGGTTTTCCTCATTATACAGACTGTTCCTGGTCCAGGCCGATCTAGTGATTCTAGTTTCCAGCATATTTATCTCCTCCTTATACCCTGTTATTCCTGTCTGTCAGCATGAATAATCTTGCATCCTTATTCTCCAAGTTTTATTTTTCTGGGGTTTACCCAGGAAAATATTTCCTCTCAGCTTCATTTCACAAGGTGCATTTCTCTGAAACACTCCTATAGTCTCTTTCTCCAAGGCAAGTTTTTTCATCTCCCCTCTCCGCTCTCCCTTCAGATTAAATCCACCTTTCTCACCCTTAGATAAGACGAGGTCTCACAATTCCCTTATGCAGTGACTGAAGATCCTACGTTTCAGAAACCAATAGTAAGAGTCCAATAAAAAAAAATAATAATCCTTGTCTTCACGCTTTCTATTTCTCTGACTAATAGCATTTCATTTCTGTTCAGTTATTTTATGGTATTTGGGGGTTTGACATAGAATCTATCCTATGTCAAAATGTTTAGGCAGCAAAATTTTTGCAACTGTTAAATGCTGTTCTAGTTTTCACTGATCTCACCACAGTCTCATCTAGAAAACACTGTTCCTAATATGCTGTTACCCAAGCAGAGATTTTCATCTTACTGCAGTCCTAATCTTGCATCTTACACAGAAAAATTTGGCTGCCCACTTTAAAAACACCAGAAAGATCCTCCCAGAAGTAAGGTAAATTGCATCTTACACATCAGTTGAAATATGTCATTCATATGAACACAAAGAAAGCAACTGCAGTGACTTGAGCACGAGTGTTATGCACCTCGTCATTTAAAAGCCATTTCAACAACAGCATAACGGGTGCCTGAGCATTTTATAGCTGTTTTGCAGACTGGCACATCTATGAAGCCTGATCAGCGTGTCTCACGCAGGCATGCAAATGTGATGTGAGTTACCGTGTTTATTGTACTGGGTTGGTTATTTTGACAAATCGTTTCAAAACAGGAAGCATTCAAAGATACTTCCTTTCCTGTTTTGATGTGCTATGCACATAACATACCTTGGTTACATGTGTGTTGTATTTTCAGGTCCAAATTTTTCAGATCAAAATCTCTGCTTATTTCTTTGGCTTTTAAAACCTTGAGAATCAATATCTTCAAGCAAGATGGGAAAATAAATTTGGCATGATTGGCTGTTGAAGGCAATTATTCAAGCAAAAGATACCGTAAAAATAACTTCTAATAATCCAGATTCAATAAAATATTTCATAATATGTCCATTATTGTCTAAGGGAGTATTTTATAAAGGCTTCAGAATGTCTTCAACCAAGGTGATTCCATAAATAACGCTTTCATATTGGTTTCTAAGGTATCTTGTGTCTCTCCTTTGTGACGTAAACTGGTTGTTATGGAGATGGTAAAATATCAACCATTCTTTGTGAGACTGTGCAAGATCAATTTTGGATCCGTTACAGCAGCAGCTTTTCTCTGCTCAGCTATAATCAGCTTTCCTTAGCAACAGAAATACATGTATAAAAAGTATAAAATGTTTTAAAACAAATGTTTGCACGACACTTCTAACTGTTTGACATACAGAAACAGACCTGTGTGCATTTGTAACAGATGCAAATTCCACTTCAAATTCCCCCAAAATTCAAATAGGTCTAATGGCCTTCAACAGAAATGAGGCTACTACTGTTATGAAGGTTTAACAACTTACAAATAAACACACTACTCCTTTTCATTCTCTATTTTCTAATTACCTTACAAAAGTATTTTTTGTTTCTTAAAGTGGGGAGGCCAAAGATTAACATCTTTCACCCCAAATTTAGGGAAAGTACATAATGCACTTCTGTTCAACAGTGTGTTAAGACCTTCTATAGCTTCATGAAATAGAAGGGAAAGGGTTATGTCTGGTGAGAGGTATGTAAAAATATTGTCTAAGACATTTGGTTAGGCTGCCTGTAGAATATTTTTTCTTCATTTTTAATCTATGCTAGTCCATGTGTCTAAGTGTGTAGGTCCCCAGGCAATGACGGCTAAAGAACACATGGTTCAGTCAGGGTTTTGCAGAGTCCTATAGCAAAACAAGAATGTGGGAATTCCTCATTCTCCTCCCAGTCTGTATTTCGAGGCACCGACAAGCACACCAAAACATACAGTATTTGACTGGAAAGTCATAAAATTTTCAAGGAGTCCCTCAGTTATTTGCAGATTATCTGTACTTCTATGGAAACGTTACAGAAAAGATCACTCAAAATCCTTTTTTTTTTTTGTATTCTGATAGTACATTCATTTTACTGAACAGGGACCTAGATGTAAAGTAGAGACAGCCATAGGGGAAGGAAGACACGAGACCCTTTTCTTCTACTATGTGGAAATGGCAACAAAGTGCGCATTGCAATGAATGGAGACAACCCAGACAGGAATGTCTGCCTACCTCAGGTGCCATCCAAAAGGGTGTTCCCACTGAGGTGTTTCTACGCAGCCGTGTGCTGGTGAGCTGGGCTGAAACACCTGCAATAAAACAGATACAAGAAACTTGGCTTCAAATTCATTCTGTCATTTCAATTAGTTTATTTAAAGTATCTGGAAAACAAACCCCAAGCCTGGGAGTACAGCTGCAGAACACGCCTGGCCAAAGTAGGTGCAGCATTTGTACCGAATTCTTTGTTTGATTAATTTCAGCTTGTTGTTTTCGTTCAGAATTGCCATGAGATTTTTTGTGAGTGCCTTTCAGTTTGAAGCACTTACATTCAAACTCAAAAAATTCAATTGGTAGCTAAATATCACAGATGACTTTATGCTGTTTTCATGAGTATAAACAGGAACCATTCAAATTACAACTTGAGTTTAAACCTTCTGTTTCAGAAATCTACTCCCTGAACAGTGCTAGTAGGAAACTTGTTCACTAGAGTATTGGCAGAGGCTCCTATTCAAAAAAGCATTTATACATTTGCTTAAATCTTTCTCTATTGGGAAAAGCATGGAAGCTCAAGCTCACACTGCAGCTTGTACTTAGGAGTTAAGCACATGCTTAAAACAAAGCCTGTGCTTCAGTGCTTTGCTGACTGGGGCAGGACTACTGAAGCACAGCTGAAAAAAGAAAGAACGAACTGGAGTTAAATCAAACAATGTTAACAAATCAGAATGAACTTTCACAGCAAATCTTCTGTGCCCTCGTTGACGTATAATTGAATTGTAGAGCTCTAATAAGTTGACACAAAACCAATATTGACTTAACCAATATTTCACTTTAACATTGTTTAAAAACAAAAAACACAGTGGTCTGCTCCTACGGCATTACCCAGAAACAAAAAAAGGCAGAAACACATATAATACACATTGCCTGATGCCAACAAATAAGAAAATGGGACTCATAATTCCTAACTTAAATAATTTGATTCCTGGCTCCAAGACTCAGTTCTGTGGTTATTTTTCATTTTCCAGTGTGATTGCAAGCCATTAGTGATTCCTTGAGTACTGCTGTGAAACAGTTAATGGCTAGGACTTACAGCAAACCTCTGTGCATTTAACTCTGATCTCTCTCTTCAGCTAGCTTAATTTCTAGCTGCTCTCTATGGACACTCCAAAACAGTGCAGCATACCAAAGAGCTGAGAGAGGGAGACAACAGGAGAGAGTGAGCGAGTATGAGCACAAATGAATTATAAATTGCAGACATTTTGGGTCGACTTACACTGTGACCAACATTTATTCAAATATATCATACTGTTGAGAGCAGTTGAGGGAAGAAATACGTGTTACATTGAAAAAGCAAGTTGTAAAGTCATGCAATAAAGGCAAAAAAAAGCGCCTCGGTTAAGAATATCTGTGTAATCCTCTCTGTGACCTAATATCCATATGTACAGCCTTGAATATGAAGTAACTTTTTTTCTTTTTCCCCCTCTTCAAGATTCTCTCTCATTCTGTGGACAGAATGGATAGCGTTCACTGATTAGGTAGTCATTTAACAATTTTTTCTGCCCATCGATTTGAGTTCTAGTTACTTATTTAGTATTTCAAATCCTATGATAAATTTAAAATTATGATTTTCTTTTCCTTGTCACATATTTCCTTCCCTCCTCATCAAACAATAAATCTCCTTAACATTCCCGCAAAATGGGAGAAGATTGTTAGTTCCAGGGATTAACCTAAAAATATTCAAAGCATCCTTTGGTTTTGGGCACTTAATCTTGAGATCTTTCAGTTTCCAGGCACTTCACATGCCTGAAGTAGAGCTGTAATAGATCTCAGCTGCAGTTCGAGAACACTTAGCTCTTCTGCAAAGAAGGACAAAATGTTTCAACGGGTTGTCAGGAAAATGAGGAACAGAGTGGTCACTTCTAAAAAGTTTGATGCAAGTGACCTCCAACTTCACAGAGAAACACTGGCAGAAGCAAGAACAGACTCTAATTTGATGCCATTCAACTGTCTGAACTGCGAGTCCCTTCTCTTCCTGAACTCCTTGTATTTTTCACTATGTATCTTTCACTTTCTGCAACAAATAAGACAGAGTTCTACAAACATTATCACCTATGACTCAGTCCTAATTCAGAGTTTCTTCTGTGACTACAGCAGTGTGCTAGAGGGGAAAACCAGCACCTTAAAGAAAGCCTGGTGCCTGATGCTTCTTCAGTTAGGAAGCCCACAAATATGTAGGCATTTATTAGCATTTCCTAACTGTTAGGAAGTGTAGGATTTAACTTACGTCTTTTTCTGGGGTAGTCGTATTTGTTGTAATTTTCTAGTGTTACTATTGTAACTTAAGAAGTAGAAAAAAAACCTCTATAACCTAAATGTGGAATCAGAGACACCCACGGGACACCAGAAAGGTTGGGATTCCGTTTCCTTGAATGTGCCACTTGGAGTTGCAGCACACTGACCCAGAGCTCCAAGCTGAGCTTTCGCTGCAGCTACGGCCTTTGACACATCTGATAAAAAAAAATGTTTTGCTTTGGAGAGAAAAGCCAACTTTTTCCAGAATGGAGTAGTTACAAACAAAGATCATGATACTGCCAAAATTCCCCCAAAATGAGAAGGGATCTTCCTCCCTTGTACCAGGTCAGGGACTCACTCCAAGTTTTTGCTTCAGCCCATATGTTTCTCCCAGCACTATTTCAATTTTTGCCTTAACTATTCAACATAGTGAACTTCTGTCCCTAGAACACTAAAAAGTCTCCTGTTCCCCAACTTACTTTAGCATCTTCAATAGATTTTTTGTTAAATCTATAATATCATGACAACATCAGTATTAAATTTTCTTTCCACTGCATAAATTTAATACTTTTGGATTTTTTTTAAATACTACGATCTGCAGAATTTTTTGGCATGCCATTTTACACTACTCATTTTGTGAAGATTTTTCTTTACCTTCATGCGCTGCTAAACAAACATCTGTTATTCACACAACACTATTCTCAATGATTACCTTATGCATTACACAGTTTCATTAATAAGTCATATTACTAATAATCTGTTTCTGTTGCCTTTAATAAAATTCCCCATTCCATTGCACACATATCTGAGGGACTACAGCATTTCCTTTTTTCCTAAGTGCATGTTTAAAGGGAAAAAAGTGCTGAACTGAGTTAAATTCTATTGCCATGTCCCTTTTCTATCTACCTGTCTCTCTCTCTCTCCCCTGTTTCTTATGACGTTTCCAATCAGGCAATGCTCAAATCTAACAGCAGTAATCACAAATTAAATGGATGTTGGGTTTTAGACCCAAGGGACCATTTTACCTTCTGCTCAGAGGGAAAAAAAATATGCTTAAGGCTAGCAAAAGCCATTTCAGAGAGAAGAATGCTTCCTTTTCATATGCAAAAGATACAATATCTAAATTTAAATTAGGACAACTGCCCTGAAAAATGACATCCCCTGTGAAATGCAAGAGAGCTTTGTAAATAAAATGGTACCTTCAGAACAACTTTTAATTATTAAATTGCTATGTTTAAGCTTTAGGTTAAAAGTCTATTACTGATTTTTACTCTTGCTGTATCAGGTTCCTTCTCTATTTTTTCTTATTAAAATAATTCTGAGTATCCTTCTGAAAAAGTCTCTCACTATGACATTCTGGCTTCCCAGGGGAAAGTAAACAGATGCCTTTGGCTAAACTGTATGTATCAGGAAAACAAATGGGAAGTGGTCATTACCAAAGTCAACGAGCTTGACTCCACCTTCTGTTGTCAGGAGAATGTTGTTCCCTTTCACATCACGATGAATGATCCGGTTATTGTGTAAATGCTGAAGGCCCTATATACCAGCAGTAACAAAAATAAGTTTACTCCCTTATTTAGAAACAATTACCCTACTATTAGGGAATATAATGAAGACAATCTGCACACACTCTATAGAAACATCTGTCCACCGAATTACATGCTTGATACAACCCCTGCTACTATAATAGCCCGCATAATATTGTCAACATTACCACACTTTATAAATGGAAAATGTATGTATGAGATGAGTAAATTGCACCCTCTGCTGTCATCATAAGCCCAGCAAACATGCTTACCAAGAGAGCACCATATAAGATGTATGAGATTATAGCTTCATCCAACCGTTTGCCACACTTCAGCAGGCCTTTGACAAGCTCTGTGACAGAACCTCCATTGCACAGCTGTGAAGGGGGCGTGGGGAGTGAGTGGGAAAAGCAAGACAAGTTCTCTGTTACTCAGTCTCTGTTTAGGCTGTGAACACCTACTGTGCAAAACTGCACTGCAACGCAAGCCTGGTAACAACTAGATTTTTACCTTGCAGTTATTTATGTTGTCACCCCACCTTAGAACACATTTTATTATCAATGTTAATAATAAATCACAGCAGCCTGGGTGGGGGAAGGGACGTGAAAACTGAAGATTATAAAGTATAATCTATAAAATTTAACCAAAAATCAAATTATTATGAACAGGACTGTATTTCATTGTTAAAAGATGATTTATAAGTCCAATTTACATTATTTGAGTATTTTCACAATACATGAATTGCCTTTTTGAAAAACTGCTTTTATGCAAAGAAAAGGCCAGAGAGAAAAGACTGATGCTCTTAATAACTAGGGGGCAACAAATTACAGTAATTTCAAACTTTCACTCCATCAATGGTCCTGCTGGCCCGCAACGTAAAGTATACAGAAGCCATATCTCTATACTCAGATTTGATGGCATGTGCACCAACAACTGAGAGGAAACATTCTATCCAGAAAAGCAGCTGCTTGCAAGCATTTCCCACTAATGGGCTGCCATACTTCAAAAGAGGAGGAGAAAAAGTAAAATCAAAATCTTTGTAAATATGTTTTCACTCACACCCTTAGTTTACTGCCTATGCCTTTCTAAGCAGCTGTTCATCTCTTTCCTTTCTCCTCTTTCTCTGTCCTTTCCTTAATATTCACAACTGACAACAAAAATGATGGGAGAATTGAGTGCCTTTCTTTCATTGAATTTTCTCCTCTAGACCTGTTTTTGTAGCCAGCACTCTTACCAACATTTCTGCCATACAGAAGCCACAGGCATTTCAACATAAGTTCATTTTACATTTTCAGTATTAAATTTAAAATACTACAGCGCAAATCAGGAGAAATTCTCAAGTTTTGTATCTCTCAAATAGCTTTCACAAGCTGTGTATCAGTTCAATCATTGACTTCTGTGATACGTCAATGTTTTCCCTCACTTATTACTAACTTACCCTTGCATCAAAAAAATTCACTAGACTAAAAATTCTAGTTCATACAAAGGACCAGATCATGTGATAAACATGACATTCTTTATATAAAGAAGTTCCTGAAGCAAAATTTCATCACTGAAAACATTGATGAGTTCTGCAGGAATTTGACTTTATTTTTTAATTTATTAGTAGGGAATTTTATATTTTATTTTTTAAAAATCAGTTTGGTGGCAGCATTCAGCTCAATATCAATCATCAAATCTATCTACAGGAGAACATCATTTCGCAAAATAAAGTGCATGTTTTTCTTTCTATGCTTAACCATTTGCTGACAAGCCACTGAGTCAGAGATTTTTGTTTATTGCTTTCATTGCACTAAATGTTCCACTGAGACAGGCTGTACTAAACTAATCTTTAGCCTGCAAATAAAATACAGAAAAGTAGGCTCTCCCTTAAAAGAAAACCCAAACTAGCTGGTTGTACCTGAAAAATGATACAGACTGACAGCTGTTTGGTAGCATATGTTAAATGAATAACTGACTGAACATAAATATATCCCACAAACACTACTGGTGGAGCTGCCAGTGACACTGTTCTTGACTGTCAGCAAAGATCTGGGCAAAATTAACTTGCAAACTTCATTACTACTTTATTCCTAATGGTAATACTTTAAAAAGTGGACTGATGCACATTTAGATGAAAAAGTAGGGAAGCTTCCTTTATAGTTGTCTGTGCTACACCTATCTGAGAATTCTATCATCACAAAAAATTTTAAGGTGTCCACTTTGTTACCCTTCCTCATCCTAGGCAGTTATCAAAGGTCCTACTTGTAGTGAGTAAACACGGCAAAATTGTGCCTATAGGAAAAAAAAGAAATCCACCTTTTTATTACAAATTTTGGAAGTCACACATCCAATGACTATATTTCATCAAAGACTCAGGGATCAAAGTCTGACTACTTTGTATATTTCCTTTTACTGAAAAAGTGTCATTAATTTATAATATAAAAAGTAACTGCTATGCATACATAAATTTGCGTGTAAATTCCAAGGCAAGAAACAGTTTGTCATGTCTAGTAAATTTATCTGTATAAGGAAAACACACTTTTTTAAAATGTCAAATTTCTTTAAAACTTTGGATAATGTGCACCAAAAAACATCTGAAATGAACATGCTTAATTGATAAGGTCTCTACAAACTTCTAACTCTCTCAAATTCTACATTTGATTTTGTTACATACAGAATGTCATGATTTTGCTTTACAAAATTTTGTTACATGGAATACCAAATGTGATGCATCTGTCAGACACACTACATTTGTATTAAAAAAGAAAACACATAGGAAACCAAGCCCAAACTCAACACAAAGCCAACAGACATACAGTAAAAAAACCCCACCAAAACAAGAATACTAAAGTTCCTTTTTTAAGCTCCTGAAAAACAAAAGTTTTTGTTCAAGCGACATAATTCTGCAGTACATAGAAGTTAGATATGTTGTTGACATTCCACAAGTTAGAAGTGGAAATAAAGACTCCCTATGCTGCTTCCAGTCAGCATTCAAGAACAGGGAGTGGAATTTCTAAAGTCATCACTAGTAAAAAAGAATGCTAAATTTTTTACCAGTCTAGTTATAACAGAGATAAATGCTTGAACAGTCTTATACATCAGTCTGTGCTAAGCTCTGTATCAATTAATCCTAGGAAACATCTAGAAGAAATTCTCATCTTGCAACAACCTTTGGCAGTCACTTACTTTGCAACAAGACCGTCAAAATACAGTTTTCATTGCAAGAACACTCATTGCCACTAAACAAGGAGACTTAATAGAGGCATTTCTGTTGCTAGGTTTTCAACAACCGCCAGTCTGTAGTTTTAAACTAGCATAAACCAGAGCTTCCTGTTACATTTTCCCTGTTCACTTTTGTGATAAAACAGCATGTTTGTTAACTGTCCTCCATGTTAGTACTTCATCACCTTTTGCATTCCCCTCAAGTGCTTGAGCTCTGTAGAAATTTAGAGAAATGTTTTATCTAATGTTTCCTCCAACATGAAAACAATCAAGCCGGTTTTAGGCAAATTATTCTTATCAAAAGGATTTGCTTGCTTTGGAGGCAGAATGTGAAAAGAAATAAAATGCAGTGGCATTCCCTATTAAACAGACTAAGTTTGGTTGTGATTTTAAAGATTAAACTACCACACATCATCTATCATCAGTCCTTTGGTTAATGGCCTCAATCAGAGAATCAAGAAAGTCTGTGACTTTTCTAGCAATAAAACCAGAAACCCAACAACATTTCCAAGTTAAGATGTAATGTTAACAAAACATTTTTACCTCAAGTACCAGCCAGAGCTGTCCTCCCACATATTGATCTGCTTTGTAAAACATCCCATAAAATCTAACAACATTAGGATGATTGGGAAGAAACTGCAAAATATTATATTCTGCTTCAATTTCTTCATCTACATCCTAAATAAAACACACAAAACATATAAACACAGTAAGTCCGCACAGAGTAAGAACAAATTGTCACGGATAAAAAGATTGATTTTTTTTGTTAGTTTGCTCTTTTAAATGGTTTTCTTTTAATGCAGCTGAAATTACTCACACAATACTGTAAATTTAATCCACACCAATTCATGCGGGTTTTTTTTTCACATACAAAAATGTGAAGTCTGTGTAAAGCAAGCAGTTGTTCTTCAAGGATTCTTTCAGTGCCTAATACACCTAACCAGAAAATTAAAATTATACTTAACTTTGCTCAGTTGTCTAAATAAGAAACTTACACATGTAGTATTTTCTAACCTGTTTTTAAACATGTATTTTTTATTGTGTAAGCTAAACATAAATACATGAACCTTTGATTCATTCTTTTTTCTATGGTCATCTGACAGGACCAAAAAGAGAACAATTCCACAAAACCTCAAAGGAGACATCAGCAAAAAACAAATACATCCTTATGAGGAAAAGACATACACCAGGAACGATTAGAGAGACACAAAACAAAATCCATGAAATAAGCAAATATTACTAAGTATTTGTTAATGAAAGAATTCTGTCAGAGTTACAAAATACTGTGTAATATCAGCACACAGGCCACAACTTGGAACAGTACTGAAACACTGAATCTTCCCTTGTTTCTGTACAGACTGTGACTACTAGAAAATTTCAGCTCTTACAAGCATTTTCCTTTTTTTTTTTTTTCATTTTTCTAAAAAGGGTATCATCTTATTACCTTCTTCAGATTTACACAAGAGAAAACCAAAATGAACTTCAGTAGTCATAGATAACAGAAACATAACCTTTTTAGTAACTATTTTAGCCCAATTTTTGTTATCAAACCTCAGCTTGATCCAACCTCAGCAGCTGCCAATTAAATCTTCCATTGAAAACTAGGGCCTTGGCTCTCAAGGGGAATCAGGCATTTAATACCCCCTAAAACTAGAGCTGGCACAGAACTACCTCTGAAAATTTGGGCCATGCTCTTCTTCCGTTTTTATCTTAATTATTGCCTCGCAGTACTATCCACTTACAAAAGATAACTATAAAATATCCTAAAGTTTACAGTACTTCTGTGATGGGAAAAGTAATTCTTTTCAGGAATACGCAGAATAAAATAAGAACATTAAGTTTAAGAGCATCACGTATTTTCCCTGCTATAGCAGTCCCCTAAGAGGAATGCCTCTGTGTCTTCTTATCATTTGCATGCTCCAAGCACAGATACCTAAATTTGTACCAGAAGAGTTACAGAGACCTAAAAAAGAAACTACACAAATGCTGTCTTAAAGTAACATACAAGATGATGAAATTGTAAGTTGGCTCTTTCAGATGCTGATACCAAACTCCTCCTGTCAATACATTCTGCAAAACTGTTCCTTTTGGGATGCTTTTGATATCTTACACATTTGATTTACATTTCAACTCTGAGAATTCCTTTAAATTAACAATGAAGTTACCATTTAGTATCTTTTACTTACACAGATAGGATCCAGAACCTTGACTGCTGCCAGACTCCCATCTTGCTTATTGGCAACCTTGTAGACTTTACCATAAGTGCCTTTCCCAATAGTCTCTATAATTTCCCAGGTATCTGAGGGATCAGCTAATGATTCTAGTCCAATCATACTGGAATTGTACTGAAACAATCCATACAATGGCTTCCTGGAAAACAAAGCAGGCACATATACAGTGGGAAGCTCTAAGTAAGTCTGTACTAAAGAAGGCATTTTATGATAAAGAAATCAAATACTGTCCTAATTTGAGAAGAAACATAAATAGAATCACAAATGAAAACCAGACAGAAGGATATGATCACTAAATGAAGGCAGGAAAAGAAAACACTGGGGAATGCTTCTCTTTACTTTGCTGTATATTATTTGCATCAAACATTGCCCCATGCACTGCATCAGTCTGAACACATTTTAACAAGTTCTGACAAAATCTGATCCCTCTCTCTACTGCACGCTTTTTTAAATAGACATTTTACAGCACTGGTTTAACACAGCTCATGAAACAAGGCCCTGTTTCTTGTGCATTGAAAAGCCATGTCATGCTTTTCACATATTTTTGTCTAATGCTCCCTGGATAATTGCCAGACAGACATTCAGTAGGTAAACACCTCATCGTATCTGATAAATCTACAACATACGTTTATTAAATACTAGTTCAATAAAAGTTAAGACTGGTATGATAAAATACAAACCAACTTTGCAACAGGTACACCACTGGGGTGACATTTGTCACTGGAGATGTTTCTCAGCAATGGCACTTGTCTCTAACTCTCTATTTCAGTCAGAGTGTGTTATAGTCAGCCTCAGATCTCCCGGTTGTTTCCCCAAACACTCCTGAGTGATGTATGGATCATTGCAGCCTGTGCAAAGGGCTCTTTCCCATCCTTGCAACTAAACAGATGGCAAGTTCTGGTGATGAGGAAAATGAAAATACCATTTTAGGATTTCATTCGATCTTGCTCCTGAACTGGAATTAGAGAAAGGGAAGACGAAGTTTAAGTTGAGACTAACTTAATCTTGTTACGTAACTCATCATTAGGGAAGCTGACTGACTTATGGTTTCTCTAAGAAAGAATATTATTTGCCCATTTGGTGGCTGTCAGTAGGCAGACCACTGAACTAGGAGATGTAAAGTCTGAGATCCATAAACAAACTGAAGGAGAAAAATAAGAAAGTGATCTTGACAAAAGCAATTGAAGACAACACCATAGCTGACTGCAAAACATCTCGATTTTTCGAGATGGATCAACCAGCACTTCAAACATACACTTGAATTTTAAGGTTTGTGACATTCCTTTCTAAGCATGTCTGATATCTACAAACCTGCTTGAAGTCATTTTAAAAATCTGCTGTCTTATTTACTATTTCCAGCATCAATGACCAGTGGCATGAGAAATTTAGTCAGAAAGAAGTGTGAGCCTGACTGGGAAAACTGATAAGTTAATAAGGAACAAAGCAGCAGCTCTTCAATCTAATTAAAGAAATAATTGTGCTTTCTGTTCACGATAGAGAAGAAGAAAACCTGTGTGCAAATTCATGTGTAGCACAGATATGTATAGGAATATTCAAACTATGTGGAAGCATTTGCATAAGTTCATTTGCATGCTTTGTTCCTTTCCAAAAGAAATGTTGTTAATGTAATTTACCATATAGCAGGCACAACGCACAGCTGTTACTAAAGTCAGATTAGAAGCAGCATAATTTTTTTTTAAAAAACAATGGCAGGCACATTTAGAGAAAACCTTTATTTCCCTCCTTGGTTAAAACTGTATTTGCACTAAAGATAGTGCTAAATGATATACAAAATTGCTTTCATCTCTTGACCAGAAACAGCAAAGAAAAGAAGGAAAAAGAATAAGAGAAAGGGGAAAAAAAAAAAAAAGCTAGAATCAATGTCATTTATCTGTTGTGGTTCAATAACGTAAGTTATTAGGACAGTTTCTCACTACTTGGATCCAATACAGCATGCCACAAATAAAGAACGGTATTCTGAACACATACAGTTAGCACCTCAAAAGAGAAGCAGGTCAGGTGAAAGACTTCTCTGAAATCAGTGAACAGACTGTACTACATGCACTGAAGACAGCAGCCACAGACACGAAGCTCCTGATAAGCCAACCCTAAGAGCAAGGTTTGCTTGCAAGTTGGTGGGTGGTAGTGAATACAAACATAAATTGGAACAGTTGGATCTCAGATTAAAAAAAACAAACCAACCAACCCATATTGAACATGCATGATTTTAATACTTTAGGAGAAATGCTACAGACGTTCACGTGCAAAGAAACAGAGAAGAACAGACTGCAAACAGCTTTGATGCAACCTTACAAAAAAAAAAAAAAAAGAGACTGATATTTATTTCACTGTCACTATAACAACTACCCTACCACACAGATTGTCCAGAAAATGATGCATGGCACTCTTTGTACCAATGTAATATTTATTACAATGCCTCCCTGCAAGCAGTTGTTGTGGATAAATATGTTTTTCCTTAAAACAAAAGTCTAGTGTCATTGCCTGCTTTTGTTCCGATTAATAGTAACCATTAAAACGGTACCTCCAACTTTTCGAAATACATTACCGTTTCTCTATACCAGAAGACAGTATTGACAAAATAAAATCTAATGCAAAACTGTTACAGGTGGCATCCTCATGGAGGGCTGAAGACAAATTTTAGTGAGTGCGCACTTTTATGCACTGTGATAACAAGGCAGCATTTACAGGTAACATGTTCATGCATTACATGGAATGAGACTTGCCAAATATTTACCATAAATGTCTTCTGCTTAAACTAAAACAGTCTCTTCTTGAACTCAAGCAATACATATCTAAATGAGTTTGCCATCAGTGAAAGTGCCCATTGCACACAACATAGTAACCGTTATGACATTCCTATGATAGATGTGAATGTTCTACAGTACAAAAAAGCAAAAGAATACTATCTGCTATTATCTTCATTATTGTAAAATCTCTGGGGTTTTTTAATACAAAATGTGAACACTGAAGGAAAAAGCTGAAGTTGTAAAGTGAATCAGTGCTTTTCTTTTTCTATTTCTGGATTTACTGAGCTTCAGAAAATAAAATGACCTTGTTTTAACAAGGGATGCCAGTTACTTTTCATTTCTACATTGAGAAGTTACTATGAATGCAACCACATTTACAACAATCCCATGTCCAGAAGACCTTAACATTAAAAAGCTGAAATTTCTTTAGGAAGAACTTTCTCCTTTTGCTCCCCCCACATCAGGCCTCACATCTCTCTGGGCTTTGAAATTATGTACAGAGAATGGCTTCTAGCCGTGAAAAACTTAGCAATGCTCTCGGAGGGAGCCTCAACCTATTAGAGATCTACTAATTACAAGTATTTCATGCTTTCTGCTGCCAGCTGGAGAAAACTTCTCAGTGGTTTTATCTGTCCCATGCAGGCAAGTAAAATAGCCCAGATCAGATGCTGGGAAAAAAAATTACACTTTGGCAATTAACACTATTGGATGGGGAGCATCTTAGAGAACACTATTTGGGGCTGCACACACTTAAGCTATTTGAGGAATGACTACATGATACCAACAAGCCTATAAGCACTCTACCAAACCCTGTTGTGCATACTTGGGAAGAGACAGAATGCAAAGCAAAAGTAAGAACAACTTGATGGAGTCTAGTCAAACTGCTCTCAGGCTGAAACAGGGACAAATACCATGATTTTTTTAAAAGCAGAAATAATACACTACCATAAAATAAGTCTTGTAAAATGTAAGACAAAAAATTCTTAACAGCCTTCAGCCATTGACAGGGTTTCTTTCATTTATCCATGAAGAGATATTCTCCTTTAATAAAGTAAGTTTCTTGGCTTTCTTCGTAACACCTACTTTTTGAAAACCTTTAGTAGTCAGAACAAATTAAGTTAGACCAGGCATGACAGACTAACTTAGACTGCAGTCAGGCAAATGTGCAAATAACCTTTATCTGCATTTAAAGAAAATATTTGTCTGTAAGATGAACAATAAAATCAATGATTGAATATTATCACCCCTTAACATTATTCCTAAGGGAAACACATTACAAATATTGTCTGATATAAATGATAAAAGAGATGGGCATTACGGACAGTGCACAAGTCCTTTTTTTCTATGGCTCTAAACATTCCCAAAATAGCCATCTGGAAAATTATGTGGTGTCCTTCAAGTTCTACTGCGATCTTCACCTATGTTGTGAAAACAAAACAAAAAACCCAAACCCTACACAGAATACCTACATGCAGATTTTTTTATGCTATAACTACTTCTGGAAAAAAATCAACAACTTTTTCTTACAAATTTATTATCACAGCTATCTTTCTCAGAAACTACAAGGACAAGAGGGACTCATGAGCAAGAAAAACAGTGCCAGAAATAGCTTTACAATTACTGTTCTATTTTCAGTACCGCCTTACTCAACTTCTACACAACAGTGATTTGCCTATTGTGTTCCAGCATGCACCCTTTCTATCTAGCTCACAGTAAAATGGGACATCTGCAGGGGTTTTCAAATTAGTAAGAGCCTCACTCCAGCTTGGTCCTTTCTAGCAGTCATGTTATACAGTACTAGACAGTTTTGAATTCTAATATAGCTAGTAGGGAAATAATACCAATACCAGTCAATACTAGTGAAACAAAACTGAACATACTGTTTCCATATGAACAATTCATGCACAGGGCTAATTTTTGCCATGTTCTATTTGTCTAATCCCTCTTGTCTCTCTTGTGAAACAGCTGGCTCATAATCTTCTGGCATCTACACATACTGTGGAAGAACAAGAATGTCATATTCAAAATTAAGGTATTTCACTATTTGTAGGGTGCTCAATATTGCTTCCATACTAAATAAATAACTCCTAGACAGAAGAATTCAGAAGGCACAGTTAACATTATCATCTATGGCTTCACCTAGCCATAACAGCCCCTATTCTGCTGGCTAGTGATGGTCACACCCAGCCAGCTACCAGCTACCAAAGAAGCAATTGTTAGAGGAATTAATGAACCACTGAAAGGCACAAGAAAATCAATAGTCAGAGAAGCTTCCTCTGCTAGACTCCTCCTGCTATTTCTCACTGGCTAGGTTAAAACAAAGAGGATGTCAATATCTTGGAATAAAGCACGCAAAAGAATCCATCAACACACCATCCTATAACTGTTCTCAATTGGTTTCAGAAAAAGAGACTGCAGAATGTGATGTGCATGTACCTTGGGGGATAAAGGTCAGTGATGGAACGAGATGAAGGAGAAGGATAAAAGTATGTTTAAAAGCTGTTATTGATGCTATACAGCTTAGAAACAAAAAGAACCATACTTTAACTGATCACATTGTTTCGCTAGGCCAACACAAGGGAAAAATAGGACAATCAGGAATAGAACTGCTATTATTTATAGATGAAAGGTAGTTCCCTGAAAACACTCCTGCTAAATTCAGTTCACAGAACAAGTGTCTTGTTGAACATAAAAAACCATGAAACTGACTCTTTGGGTGTTCAAAACGGAGACAGAGAAGAATAACTGGGAAACATGTTCTCCCGTTCCATGTACTCATTTTTAACTTTTCACTAATTGTGCTTACATACACTCTCTTTCTCTACATAAAGTCCTTTAAATTCAGGAATATCTTTGTTTCTTTCCTTCTGCTTCCTTTATACAGATGAACTACATAATCTAAGCTTTTAGACATGTAATATCAGCCACAGGGCCAGAACAGAGCAATAACCAGTGGCAATGGATAGTGTTTGGATGTTCTGAGAAAACCATGAATGTTTGCTCTCTTGTGTATGATTTCAGTTCATCACAGCACTAGAATCACAGAATCATTAAGGTTGGAAGAGACCTCCAGGATCATCTAGTCCAACCATCCCCCTACCACCTATTACCCACTAAACCATGTCTCTAAGTATCACATCCAACCTTGCTTTAAACACCCCCAGGGATGGTGACTCCCCCTCCCTGGGCAACCCGTTCCGATGCCCGACCACCCTTTCCGAGAAGAAATTTCTCCTAATCTCCAACCTGAACCTCCCCTGGTGCAACTTGCGGCCATTCCCTCTTGTCCTGTCACTAGTTATCTGTAAGAAGCCAACCCCCAGCTCACCACAACTCCCTTTCAGGTAGTTGTAGAGGGCAATAAGTTTTCCCCTGAACCTCCTCTTCTCCAGACTAAACAAGCCCAGTTCCCTCAGTTGCTCCTCATAAGACCTGTGCTCCAGCCCCTTCACCAGTTTCATTGCCCTTCTCTGGACACGCTGCAGCACCTCAATGTCTTTCTTGTAGTGAGGGGCCCAAAACTGGACACAGCACTCCAGGTGTG